>JAUCMS010000048.1:3774476-3817512 GCA_032357445.1 Enteromius radiatus
CCTTCTTGGTGGATGAGCATGATCAAACACATATTGTGGAGTGGAATCTGGGTCGAGGCAGACTATAGTTTCTTACACATGTCTGGAATTTGTAATGGATTTTAATGCAGGTTTTCAATTCATGAATAATAGGTCCGTGGTTAACATGACTTGAAGAGCATTTCTGTTTTCCTCTACAAAACAATTACATTCAATAAAAAATAAATTAGATTTAAAAACGCTTAAAAGAATAAAAAAAAAAACTTACATTTGAGGTACAAATGCATGTGATTTCATGTCGCAGAACAACATGAAGGTCTCTTTAAGTGATGTTAACCACAGATCTTATTTGACTCATAAATCGAAAATGTCTATTCTAAAAACCCATTCGAATTTCCCAATGGAGTCCATTGTGAGTTAGCCTTCCGGTTTGGCCTGCAAACTGACGCCATGACTGAATATCTCTATACCGAAAACTGCTCTATTGTACAGAAACTGCTCCATTTATGTCAAACACACTAGCTACATTCAGATGAAGAATTCACATTTGGAGGCCGCAATTGAAGCAAGCATAAATATTAGAACTGCTGCTATCTAAACAACCTTCAGCTTCAACATTTCCAGACAACTCATTTCCTCAGTGACCACCTATAAAGTCCTATTATCGCATTAGACAAGTGCGAATGGGATGAGTCTAGGAGTAACTTTGCAGAGGGTGTCTGTGCGGATCTACTTGCGAGTGCCGGAGGACAACACATCACCTCTCTGGTGGGTCACAGTTAGTTGATCTCTCTCCCCAGGGGCTGACCTCTCCGCTGAGAAAGGCATTAGACGAAGAGCTGTGGGTTTCAACAAGGTAGCTGGCTTCATTTGAGCATGTGTTGCTTATTCGCAGATGAAATGCTCTCAGCGCAGCTTATATTTGACATATTTCCCCCTCTGCTACTGCATATTTACAGAGGCCATTGAAAACTCCTCAAGGGCATGACAGGCAATGTGGGAGAGCATATTCGTAGCCTTCAGCTTTTCTGTAATCCTCAGGTCTCTGCCCAACTTCTCGCCCTTGGTATCAAAAACACATGGGTAAAACAGCTCCTCCAATATATCAAAAAATACTTCGATATCACTCACACAGCATTAAAAATTATCCATGAATGTACGGCTTCTTTTAATATTTCTTTGGGCTTGCTCTGAAGTGCCTTAATATTAAAGTGCTTTTTCATGAAACATCAGCTCTTAGTTTTTCATATGTAGCCGATCGCTGTTGTTGTGTGTGAATCCGCATCTGATGGTCCAAACCGGTTATCATGTATCATGTAAATTCGTGAAAATTAGTGTTATTGTGATATTATCTCGCTACAAACAAAACTACATTAAGATGTTTAGCAAGACTTGTGAAGCAAATGTCATCAAAATGCTGTAAAAACTATATATATAAATATATCAACAAGACCACCTTGAAAAATTTCATATACAAAGAAAGCAAGCTTCAGTATACCCGCATATGGGTAAAAAAGCTCTTCAAATAAATCATGAACACTTCTATATTACTATTAAAATTGCCCATGGATGTATTACGGCTTCTTTTAATATTTTCGGGACTCACTCTGAAGTGCCTTAATATTAAAGTGCTTTTTCATGAAACATCAAACTAGAGCTCCTCTTATTTCTTCATACGCTGCTGCTCGCTATTGTCTGTGAGACTATTTCAGTGGAGTCCAATTGGACCACATCTAATGGTCCAAAACAGTCGAGTCTGATGTGTAGCCCGTAGGTAAAAAGGCATGATGAATCGCAGCCCACACGCAGGATTAATCTTTCTCATTAACGCCGAGCTGTGAACTGGAGCTCCGCATGACCGCACAGGAGGTGTAGAGGCTCTTTAAACATGGACGGCACTTGTTAAGGATTACATCGGCTGCATCTCATTTTACGGCCAGGAAACCACCTATATCTAACACTCTATATCTAACATATTTATGAGGAAACTAGTGTGAGAGTCAAATCATGGGATATAGGCTATTGGGATATAGCTTATTAAGAGTCCTAATTGGAAAAAGTTTGGCAAGAAGCCTTTTCTTGCACCACTGTTCTAGATGATACAGTTTCTCTCATTAAAATATCTATGATAAAGAAAACACTTACTGTACAAAAAAATCTACAATCAGAGCAATGCAAACAATTGAAAATGAGATGTAAAATTACTGCACCAGCACCACTTTATCATGTTTCAAAAAATCTAAAATGCCAAATCACGATTAAATGATGAAGTAGAACACATAGGGTCAAGCAGAATGTGCTTTATATGTACTAAAAGTACTCACAGCTGATTTGTTTTTAATAAGCTTTCTAATAAGCAAGTAGTTAATAGTCAGAATTGTGTCCCTATATTAAAGTGTTACCATATTTATACACAGTATTTATTAAAAGTGGTACATTGTTGCAAAAAAATAAAATGTCAAAGAAATGCTGTTCTTTTGTACTCTCTATAACCAGAGAATCCTGAAAAAAATTAACATGGTTTACACAAAAATATTACGCACAACTGTTTTCAACATTGATAATAATAATAAATGTTGCTTGTGCAACACATTAGCATATTACAATGATTTCTGATGGATCATGTGAGTGAAAACGTATTTAAATGAGCAATATCACACAAGTAATCACAGTAGTGATAATGTACTGCATTGCTACGAATGTGATACTTAAGAAACAACAATTGAGTGTCTTTAAAAACCATCTTATGTGTTGAACTAATTACTTTTACCATGGATTTAAATCTCAAATGTACAGTTTAACTGCTGAGCTCAAACAAACATTACTAATTCGATTTTGCTTCACTTTAGAACTAGTAAAAAAGTGATGTTCAGTTGCGTCATTAAAAGCTTATTGTACTGCCGTATTAAAAATGCTCACTGTATTATGTAGAGTCAAGTAGTATGAGAGCATAATGGACTGAGCAAGTGTGACTACCTGCATCTGATACAGCATTCAGCTCAATCTCATATTCACAATAAAACATTAGTTTGAATAGTTGCTGAGAAAAAAGCAAGCCTTACGTTTCTTACTGTTCAAAAACATTGAAAAATCACACATTTGAAGTCTAAAGAAATACATTGTCATTAAAAAACATTAAAACTACATTCCATGATTCAAAAACCCTATTATTCATAAAATTACACTGGATTTGGGTGTCCGCCATGACACTTTCTAACAGATATACACCAAATGGAGTGATACAAAATGATGAGAAGTGATGTTATTCCCGGAAAATCACACACCTCAAAAGGCTCTAAGCCAATCAGATCCGACGACCAGAAATACCTATTGTATAAGTAATAATAAAAGCATTTTTATCAAATAAATGCAGCCTTGGTTAAATTAAGAGACCAATAAAAGTTAATATAGATGTCTGGATTGCATTGGTAGAGCGATGCTGTATAGTCTAAACTGTGTCATGCAAATCACGTTCAACACTAACTTTCTGGGCATGTTTGTGCTGCTATCTGATTTGCATGATTCCTTGCAAACTGGGTGCTAAAACAATCCAAACAACATGTGCAAATAAACAATGCTATCAGTGAATTCCCTTAAGGGAGTCTGTCCAAGGTTTATCAATGATCATTTTTCATTCTTAATCTAAAAACCGTAAAATCCAGACAGGTCCCTGTTAGTAGATAGAGCTGACAGGGCAAGAATCCCAAAAGACATTCAGGAGGAAAAATAAAAAACAGGGATACCGTGAGAAGAAAAAATATATGTTTTTGTGCATGAAACACCAGCTGGTTTTGTTCTCGGCTGTTCTTCACAGAGAATTATAGTTCTGGTGGAGGCTGCAGAGATCAGCGGTCACAGACAATGTCTGGTTTCTTATTCTTTTACGAAAGTCTACAGATATATATATATATATATATTTTTTTTTTTCTTTTTTTTTTTTTTCAAGTGAGTAGGACTCACTGTATGCTGTTCTGGTTGTGTATCTAGACCTTATTAATAGCCCTTTTAACACTTTTGCAACCACAGAGATTATACCATCATGCGATCATCAATGCATGTCCTGTTATCTGATGATTCTGGGATTACTGGACCTGACAAGAGATCCCCCCCACGAGCTGATCAAGGCTTAGCCACCCACTACACACTCTTCCAGAAGCTTCTGAGGGCTTTGTTCCAAATCACATGCTTAAAACGAGAGATAAAGCCCAAACCTCACAACCAGGCTCAGTGGTGCTGATGGCCAGAATGAGGTCATTCCCAAGCCTTGAAGCATACTTCACTAATCCTCATCTAGGGGAACATCTTCCACTATTAATAACTCCCAATTGTTCTCCCCATTCAGCAGTGATCAAAAAGATAAGTACAGGAGACAGACAGGTGTTGTAACTCTATTCAATGTCTCTGTGATTGCTTTTTCGCTTTGCACACACATCTAAAACTTTGACATAATATTCCCAGATTTATCTGCGACAAATTAGTTGAGAAATCAATAACTACACAACAAGCAACATCTGCAAATCAATGTGAAATGAGAATACAAAGAGTATCAGAATACAAAGGTTAAAGCAAAGTAAAGCTATGCTGTGCAATTTTTCCATTTTGTAAATATAACAAAAATTATTAGTGTTTTACAAGAAGGCTTTATACTGTACGTCATTTAATTTACTGTGTTACTTCCTAATTATAATTCATTTCTACTGTACATACATAATAATTATGTGAAATACATTTCTGAGTGAAAATTATTTTATCAAATTATTTGTAGCCCTTCATTAAAGTAATTAATGGAGCTAAAATATGTTTATTTAAAAAAAAAACTAAATTATTAAAATTCAATATCAGCCAATGAATATTTAATATCAAACCAGTCTAATAAATGGTCAATATTACAAATATAGTGTCACAGTCTATGTTTGATGTTCACATGTTTTGCTATGTCTTTGTTTATATGTGCCATGCTCCTTATGTATCCGCCCCTGCCCATGTATAGTGTTTCCTGCCCTTGTTTAGTTCATTGTGTTAATTAGTGTCCAGCTGTGTCATGCAAATGCAAAACTTGCATTTTTTTTGCTGTAGAAAACTTCACACACCACTATCATGGACAACAGTTTCTATCTGGGAATAAGTCTGGTTCTTGAAGTCCGAAAACAAACGGCTTTACTTCAACAGTGGTGGCCTGCTGTGAACTGCGGGGAGGAAAAGTGAGAAACGCCTGGGCGCAACGCTGACCATCCACAACACTCAATGTTACTCATTCTGATCATGGTTTAGCCAATACATAAGAGAGAGGCAAAAGCACCCGTTCCTCCCAGGACCCCCCAGGTCTGTGCAAAACAGGCATAGTGAATAATAATTAAGGAAAAAGAATCATCCGGTGCCTTCAGTCAAATAATGACAGCCACCGTGCTGAAAGGTTGAGAAATTCATGGGTGGGGATGCATAAAAAATCATTACCAAGCAAATCAAACTAGAGCTTGAGAGCGAATAAGTTTCCCCTGTGCACAAATCACTAATTACTTATTAATGGCCAGATGAAGAGAGTCTGTGCCTTCAAAGTAAACATGTGCCAGCGACCCTGGAGAGGCAAAAGGAAATTGGGAGGAATTGCTCTGTAAACTGTGATGGCAACTAATCAAGTTCAGTGGCTCTTGCAGCCTCCAATACATCGGTGAAAAGGCCAATTCATAGTCCTTGCTCTGAGGGGACACTGAAAATAAATGCACAGTACCATCTGTACTGTATGTGAGAGAGAGGCAAACAGCGGATGAGAGAAACACTATTTCAGGAATATCAGGAAGATACATGTATTTCATCAGTACACTGTAAAAAATAAATGACTGTGATTTTAAACATAAAAAATGGTTAAAATCTCTTAAATGGTTAATGGTAAATTTCTGTCAAATTTACAGGGAAAAACTGTAAACTGACATTCCCAGAATTCCCTGCAATGCATTTCAAATTTTGTTCGAGTTGTTTTTTCTTATGAGTTATGTTTATTAGGGTTGTAAGTTACATGTAATGTTGTTAAATTAATGTTTATTGCATATTTCAGTTTAATGAGTCTCACCATGATGGTGTTTAGGGTTTGTGTGAATGACACTGAGCACCATCTATAAATGTTCATATTTAAAAGCTGCTTGTGATGGACTTTGGTTCATCATGTGACTTTCTCATCATCGCGTGCATTTGGTGCTTATCAGTGTATTTCAAAGGTACAAAACAGATTCCAGTATATTAATAGGTTGGTATATTAACATTATATCAGTATTATAAAGTACGGTATTTAACTGTAAAATCTCACGTAAAAACTTTACGCAACCTAAAATGTTGTTATTGTATTTTTTATGGTCGAATTCCGGCAACCACAGCTGCCAGTTTTTCACTATAAATTTCACACAATTTGTTTTACAGTGCAACGTGAAGGTGAATGGAGACCAAGAAAAGAAAAGAGCAGCTTGTAATAGGGATGCACAATAAATCAGTTTAATGTGTTGTGGACTTTTTTTCAGTTAAATATCTAACACCTTTAGAGATAAAGGCCTTTTAAACACTGTTAAATGTAATATTTGAGAAGGATTTCTCAAAATATAAAATATTCAGTGCACTGCACATTACATTACAGCAGACTGTGTTTTTTAGCATCTCAACAAAAACAATTATCTGTCTCAGCCAGAATATTAGTATGGGTGTAATCATAGTATGGGAGGTTTATGTGGAAGAGCTTTGGTGAAAAAAGAGAGTAATACAAACAAATGATGACAAAATATAACTGTCTCTTTAAGAACGAAAGTATTATATCAGTACATGATTAATATATGCATAAATGTTCTACACCAACAGAAAGCCTTATTAAAGTGACTGGATTATTAACCAGAAGACAATGGATCTACAAAATTGCTGTACTTGAGTACAAGTGTGAAAAATGCAAAAAGGAAGTCCATAAATAATGTGACCACAAATGCAAAAATTATATTCACCGTCATTCATTTATTTGACACACCTTCAAATTCAAGACAAGTGGATTCATGTTTACGGGCCAGTCACATGACAGACCCAATCAACTTTTGGTCATTTGTACTCATCAGAGTGGTGTATATGCAATTGGACTAACATTGAATGAGGAAAAATATTTCTGCTATAGCATAATAAGAAATGGTCCATAAGGAACGATTATTCATTTGCATGTATTAGCATATATTCCACTGGGACATGCAGAAACGTGTAAGATTGTTTAGTCAAAATTACAATACAGCAGGGGCTATTTATCTTTTGAGAGGTTGTTAATTTGTTCGTGAGGGAAGCGTGTTTCCATTTGCATTATGAATCAGGTGTAAATCCCATCTCAACATGTTACTGCTCTCCAAACCACTAATGAAGCAAAAAGCTAGGAAGTGCCGTGCTCAACACGACACTGGCCTGAGAATTACAATAATACATTTAAAAGCGTGTTCATCACCAATAAACATAATTTTAGTCATAAGTTTGTTCTCAGAGAAAGATTAAAAATATTGGTCGGTGGGCCTGCTTAAGAAAAGTTGAAAAAATTTAATCTTGTTTAAAAAAAGCTCTTTTTATTCCAGAGCATCTGCATGATTTCTCTCATAAGAGACCGGAAAGTGGAAAATGGAAAACACAAATGAAAAGATGATGCAACGATGCAAAATATTTAATTTCTATTAAAATAAATATTATTGAAATACTATTTTAAAACTTGTAATATTTATTTGAGTAATTAAAATAGTTTCCACATTATTTATATTATATTATATTATCTAAATGCATTTATTTAATCATATTTATTAATTTATTTAATTTATTTTGGCTGAATATTTCCAGCAGTTGCTCACCCATGCATGTAAATTATTTAATCTATACATGCTAAAAAAAAATAAAATAAAAAAAACACGAACATGCACTTTCAGTCTCAGCCGTGTATGGTGTATTCATCTGAACATCGTGCCAGAGGAAGTCTGCCAGTCAGATGCGATTCTCAGAAGCTATTCTGTTTTACCCTGATTGTGTTAGGCAGGGAAAAGCTGATCAGGGAGCATTGTTATCCCTAGGATGATGATAAGATGAGGAGATCTGCCTCCAAGAGCACCAACGACACAACCAGTTTGAACCCTGTGCCGCCGCCCAACATAACCTCCTCCCCTTCCCCTCAAGCACCTACACAACTACACAACACATCAACAGCCAGGGACCCTAGAGAAACAGCCCTATCAGCAGCACTCAGCTGGTCACTATTTAAAAAAAACTGTTTGGTTGGAACTCGGAGCGCAGCCCAAGCTGTGAACAGAGCTGTGCCTATCTCCAGGGGTTGAGGGGACTTGGAGCCATCACAAAGACATTTAGGCATCAAGTAGAGGAAAGGCAAAAAGAAAAAAAAAAAGAAAAAAAACTTTTATAGGATCTTATCACCAGTCTTTATGAACACAGGAGGAACTACAGAGAAGTCGACATCACTGAACAGTTCCCCACAGCACCACGTCACCCAAAACATCACAAATTTACTTTGCTATAAACTTTTTCTTTCAGCATTAATTAAAACTGGCCTGATAACTCTATTAGAAGCTGCTGTTTCTAATGTTAGAGCACCCTTGGAGAACATTTCCGAAAACAACGCATCTGCCAGGAGCTTCTTTATTTCTGTCAACATCAAAGGCAATTAATTTCTGAGCTTTTTCTTTCTGCATGCTAAGCTTCATTCATTGTTCTAGTAAACACCCACTATTCGCAAACGAATTAGATAGAAGAAAACTGGACCGTATAGAGACCAGAAGTGCCAAGTCTGTTAGGGTATAACTCAAAACATGATTTAGATATCAGGCGTGAGAGAATACAAACAGGAACAAACATTAATTTCTCTCACGGTCATTTACTCACTTGCACAGAATGTCTTTAGTCGCTTCATCAAATTCACTTGTTCTAATTAGAGCTCAACACTCAGATGAATCAATAAAGAATTTTCTCACTTTTACACACTGGGTTGTTACAAAAATTTATTTCAAACAGGTCATCTTGTGCAGTTTGCACAGCCCTTTCCTTAATAATTCATTTGTATTTAGTTGCATTCTACTAATTAGGAGTTTTTTAGTGATTTACTAATTGAGAGTTAATTAGTAATTGTTTTGAAAGGGTAATCTCGCTGATTGCCTTCGGGCTATGTAGATTTCATATAATGAATGTCAAGATAAACTCTTCAATATCTTAGAAGTTGTTTTATAATACCTACAGTATCATTAAAGTCCAGAGGTTTTGAACAGATGAGTTGCAAGTCAGTTGTGTTAAAGGGACAGTTCATGACAGAACGGTTAAATTAAGTCCTTACTACTGCTTTCTGGACCTTGACGCTCTGCAAAAAAAAATGCTGTTCTAGCCTAGACTTTTTGTCTTGTTTCCAGCCAAAATATCTAGAAATTCTTAAATTAAGGAGGAAAGATAAGAAAAAATATTGTCTTTAGTTTTTTTACTTGAAACAAGCTAAATAATCTGCCAATGGGATAAGCTAAATATTTTTCTTACCCCACTGGCAGATTATTTTGCTTGTTCTAAGCAGAAAATCGCTTAATTTCGACTTGTTTTTCTGGAAACGATATTTTTTTATTTGTCTGGAAAATCTATATTATGATATTTTGATTAGAACAAGAAAATAACTTAATTTGTGTTCCAAAGATGAATGAACATCTTACAGGTTTGGAATGACATGTAATTAAAGACAGAATTTTCTTTTTTGAGGGACTTATCCCTTTAAGATTAGAGAAACCTCCTCCTACATCTTTTGATGATGTCAAAGATTATGTGATTATGATATTTTTATGTAAACAACATTGTAGAAGCCGGTCAAATTAGACCAATTTCAACATGCACAGGTTAAATAACATGCCATCACCCTTTACCACCACAAAACAAAGCTACACAATCAACAAGGAAATACAATCCAGGATACAATTAGGGTCCCATACTTTCCAAAAAAAAAAAGTTCCAAGCGTTTCCAGTCACTTGTGAGGATTATTGGTAAAGGCTTTTAAAATCTTCTAAAGAGCACAGTTCATGTTCAAAGAGGTTACTTTTTGAAAGAATGACTAGAAAAATATAAGTAGATCATAGAAATTCCTTGAATTTTCCATGACCTTTTCAGATTCTATTAATTTGTGAGACCTTTTGAGGTCAGTATAACACTTTTGAAATTACCAGATACTTCAGGACTGTGGGAATCAAAAGGACTCACCTGCACCAATGATAAACTTAGACAACAGTGAATTTAGTGAGCATGAAATTATCCAAATTCAAGGGCCATGCAAAAACTAAAATTGCCGATCTATATATTCAGCCTACCTTAGAAACACCATGCCTACTCAAACTGAGTGGGCATGTTCTTGAGCCAAGTGTATTTTGAATAAAATTTTTGGTGTGGGTGAACAGTTGGGGGCAAAAGATATGTCAACAAAACTCACATTTACTTTTGAATAATCATCAAAATGTCAGATCTGCTCTTTTTAGGATAAATAAAATAAAGTACACTTAAAAAGTATTACAAGAGTTGGTCACTCACCTTAAAGTGAAGATCTCTACAGATGAAAGGGTGGATACGGCTAGGAAGGCTGACACCGTCTCCCTCTGCCTAATGGGTCTGGAGGGAACCATCACCACAAAGTTACTGTCCAATCGCAGCTCAGAGAGTGGCTGGAACAGACGAACGCTGCCGATCCTGCGCATGGGAGTGGGTCCTGAGAAGTAACCGGCAGGGCCCAGCTGCCCAGTGCGAATGGAATTGGTCTTCCGGGAGTCCTCCGTGCTGCATTCCCCAGTGTCAGTGGATTGTAGCATGTAATACATCTCCACAGGAGTGCCTTCAACCAGCTCGGGAGATCTCTGTCGACCTGGTATGACACTAGGAGGACTGAACCAGCTAGGCAGAGGCTCCAGTTCAGCCACGCACAGTCCGAGTTCCCCTTTTAGATGACAGGTGCCTCGTACCTCTTGGGTTTCATGGAAGGCAAACATCCTGACACACGGCAACTTGTCCACGGCACTGTAGTCGTCCCAGTCCCGGCCCACCACATAAAAGAGAACCTGAACCTTCGGCCAACTTGGATGGATTCGCTCACTGATAATAAAAGTCTGCACTTTCCAGTTAAAACTAAAGAGAGGAGAGGAAGTGGATGATGGCGATGTGGCTGAGGGGTTGGTGAAGAGTCCTGGGCCCAGAAGCTCAGCAGGCACAGTTTGCTCTTCATAAAGTGGCCCGTAACTTGCATTAACTGACGGCGTCTTTCTGGCTTGTTGAATGAAGAAAAGTTCAGTTCGAACCTGCAGGCTGGAGTTCCTCATGATGTCCTGGTTGGCCTCCTTCAGGAAGAAGGCAGACTCTGCATTTAACACCTGGTACCGGACAGGAAGATAAGTCGGGATGGCACCGTATCTCTGCAGTCCTTCCATCAGCAGCCGACTGTCGATGACTGAAAAATAACAGAGAAGACAAAAAAAGACATCACTCATCCATCTATCAGACCTCTAAGCTCGACCTAGCTACTTGCATGCTCTTACATGCTCTAAAGTAAGAGTCATTTGTCTCTCGCCCCATTCTGCAATCCCATCTCCAGGCAACTGGACTCTTTATTGAATGCCTTCAACCAGCAGTTCACTGCAGATATTTGGGGTGATGGAAGGACCCAAGAGGCTCCATTGATTTTGCGTCACAGCACTGGTCTGAGAGAAAGAGATGCTGGAGATTTGTGACAGCTGGTGGCAGATAAATGCTATTGGTGCTTAAGGCAGACACTACAGCACAGCAAGAGGATGCTTATATACCATTGTGCAACGTGAAGTATTTTATGGTTTGTTTAAAGGTTTTGCCTGTGCAATATAGATTGAGTCTTGGGGTATGTTCTACTGCATTTGTTCACAGCGATTTAATTTTGTTGCATTATTGTTTTAATGCAAATCACCCATAATAAATAAAATCATCTCATGAATATTGAGTTAATATAGTGTAATCAGTTTGTTTTGTTTCTGGGGAGCCAGATATTGAGAAGAGTAATGCAAAGTGTCAGTGAAGAAAGGAGGGAGAAAAAGTTTACTTAAAGACTGTTCCTGTGGGACTAAAACATTATTCTTTTTGGCAGCAATAAAAAAGGAGAGAGAGAAAAAAGTGAGAAAGATAAAGAGTAAAGAAAAATGAAATCAGAGAAATAAAGCACAAAGGACACTGAATGCAGTGGTACACCACACTGATTAACTTAAGTTAAATTTGTTTTTCTTTTGGAAACAAAAAGAATATAACATATCTCGTCATTTGAATCTTTGTTCAAACTTACTGAAATTAAGAAAGAAGTATGGTTAAAAAAAAAAAAAAAAGAAACAACATTGTTAAAATTTAGGCCAACTACAATTAGCAAGTTATGGCTGATAATAGATAAATAATATTAGGCTATAACATAAATAAGTTTGACAAATTTACATGACACTATATGTTTGGCAACATATAAAAACAAGTCCTGATACACACTAATAAAAACAGTATGACATTCTAGATTACAGTATTTACAGCATATCAGCTCTATATATATATATATAGATAGTTTCAATGAAAACATGCATACTTTTGTGGACCTAACTTAACTTCCTGTATACATCCAAATAGGATCAATAACAACAGCTAAGTATTTTTAATAACATGTAGAATATGTTTGCTGCGTAAATCAGACGGATTTATTAAAAATGCAAACTCATTCTTTGTCAGCAGGAGGAGCTTTAAGCACAAGAAACCAGAGGTTTCCACGGTAACGGCTTTAGACAAAGCAGCTCTGAGCTTACAAACGCTGCCTTATATGCAGGATAAAATGAAAATGACATTTTCTAAAGATATTCTTCCTGCAGAAATACTTCCTCAGAGCCAATTACTAGCGAGATGGCAAGCTTGTAGTGACTTATCTAATCGCATCACAGCAAATGCAGCTCAAACCCACCTCAGTACACAAGAGCCAACTACACACTCACACACATATTATGCAAGTACAGTATTTGTGTGGAGAAATGAAAATCTCAATGCTCCAAGCTGAAAAAAACGAAAATAACTTGTAAATCCATTCATGACTCAGTGATAAAAGAGGAAACGTGTTACATCGTTTCATCTCTGCTGGATCAGTTTCTCTTTTTCTCTAAAATTAGCATATGTTCATCCTAAACTGTATTCAATGCTTAATTAGCAGGTGAGCCAAGATAATTTGCTGGGGTTAAAATGATATTGTGTGCGTACAATTTTTATTAAGGTTTGAATATTTTAGTTAAAATCATCAGAGGCAAGTCAAGATTATTGCCTCATGAAAAGCATCTGTTTAACAGCCCCTATAACAATTGGTTAAGCAGTCAGGTTCACTGTGATAGTTTGGCCATTTGAAGTTAATTCATGCCTTTAAGTGTTAAAAAAAAGTGACATTCAAGCTTCTGTCATCATTCTTTAGTGAACAGCCAGCCTTAAAAATGCTTTATTCCTACTCAAAGAACATGCTGAATGACTGCATGACAGCTAATTTTACACTATAATTTAAAAAATAAAAAGCACACATGGTGCTTTGTTTAGCATTTCATTAGGATACAGACCAGAAAATAATATTCTAGCATGGTTTATAACTTTCTCTCTTTTAAAAATTAATGTGTGGGAAGAGATCATTCCTCATTTGAGTTGGTATCTAATTTTCTAAAAGGCCTAGGGTTTTCTTTTATGGTTACATTATTCTTCATAAGCAGACTCTGGTTAGCAGAAGATACAAGAATTAAAGACCGGACTGTTGGTTGCTTGACGGCTATATTTAAAGTGACTCTACACCTCTTCCTTGATTTGTCTGCATCAGTTTAGTAATAGTTTGATGGCTTAAACAAGACTCATGCTGACAGTTGCACATAAGCGAATAGAAAAGGTAGTGATTCGGGAGCTGTTAACTAATTTAAGATATGCTCTACCATGGAAAACTGTCCCAACTTCAGATTCTGGCCTTCAGGGAAAGTTAACATAGTAAGGTTTCAGGGCATCATAATTGGATTGCCCTTGGGCCATTTTCTCAGCTGTCATTATACGAACGTGTATAATCTTACTGTAAGTGAAGTAGAAGTTGCACGGGATAGTGGCCAACTGCTGAGCTGATAGATAACATTAATAATGGTAATAGTTCAGAGTGCCCACACTGCATACATTAAATGAGTAGGTTAACACCATCACTTAAAGGCAAGTAGGACACATCTTTCAATGGCAGCCACTTAATAGAAAGACAATCAATAATACAAAACATATCTAAGTTCACTAGAAAAATAAGGGTGTTCTAATGAGGTGTTCAGACTGCGCAGACATCGATGCCCCAGACATAGTCCAGCAATGCAAAATAAATAATTAAATGCTGATTTAACAGTTGATAAGTCTGTAACATACTTTGGTTAACATTTCTCAATGGTAGTGTAAATCAGTTCAGTCCATGTTGCTTTAAATGCTAATGTGAACGAGGCTGATTTCCCCTTCTCAGTTAACTTAGGTAACATTGCTTCGCTTAATCTTCTATAATAGAAAACTCCTGGACATCTCTTAAAGAGTCTATGCCGTGAACCTCGCATACTTTTGAGAATCCAACGTTTAGCTGATCTTGATAAATGCTCATTGTCACTCATGTAAACAACAGTTTTTCTTCCACAATCACACGTCTGTGCTTTGTTTCCCTCCGGACCGAAAATAAATGTGACACTCGGGTCCCCCGGAAATCCGATAAAATTCAACAAATCAGATAACGACTTCGACATTCTAGCGAGATGCCAACGTTCCGTGGGCGTGGCATCTGAGGCTGAGACTAGCACATACTAATGGTGATTTGCAAAGATTCATAAAAATCCCTTATACTCTTTTCTTCTGTAGATGAAGCTGGATCACAAATGATTTGCACAAACATAAGACCAGGGATCAGGGATCGGCGCATTCCCTTAAAAATGAAAGTAACGTTAATCCTTTGTGTCTTCCGTGGCTCAGATATCAGGAGTAAATGACGAATGCTTTGTTCATTTTTACATCCAACAACAAAATGCCCCAATTGATCATTCGGAGTTCCCCTGCATCAGAGTTGACACAATGGCGGACTATTGACAGCTCTAAGGTAAGATGGGCTTGTCAATCAACTATTGATTTGAGAAAGGGGATTTTAAAATACGGATTTAAGAAAAGCACACAGGGTGGATTTTTAGCATTATAGAATGGATGTGTGTACACACACTTCCATCACATATTTATTTATTTATATACAAACAATTTGTAAAGTGAACTGTATCCGATGACCCCTTTAATAGTCCAACCTAATCTCACACCAATTCATACATATTTTACGAGGTGGCTAATCGTATAAATTTGTATGAATGACCTACACCTAGCCCCGCCCCTAAAACCTACCCGTCAATGGGGTTTAGACAAATCGTACAAAATCGTACAAATGAGGTTGTATGAATTAGTACAATTTGGCACAAATTTTCCACAAATACATATGAATTGGAATGGTCTCATTCCTCATTGATGAAACAATTTACAAGCACAAGAGAAAAATAGTGATGTAAAACTTCAAATTCTTTCGCACAACCCTTACTCATTGAAAAACCACTGTAATGCATTGCCACCCATGGATTATAGCTTTAATCTATAGCTTTACCTTTAGATTATGTTGCTGATCAAAATTGTAGCCATGCAATTTGTAGTCAGTACCGGATTGCATTTCAGAAGTAACTCTACACTGCACATAATTACATGCTAAGTTAGAACAAGACAGAGACAGGGAGGAAGACAGAAAAGGCCCAAGCTATCTGGGCATCGAGCACAGGCACTGATTGCATCAGTATTGTGGAGCAGGAATCTCAGCATGTAAGCCTCATCTGAGACGAGTCTGTCGAGTAAAGGGAGAAAATTAAGCTGATTTCAAATGTTGGGAAATGTGAAGCAAGGGAAAATGAAAGATTCTAAGCTTAAGGAGAGGATGCCACTAACAGATATATTGAAAAAACATAGCTTCTGTCATATTTTTAAACAGGGAGTCTTTCCTCGCCACCATTAAGGCTAAAAAAAGACATTTTGTTGATTTCGAAACTAGGCAAAATTGCACCATCCACTTCAGAGCTACTTGACATGGCTTGTAGATACAGAGTAAATTAACCTCAATTGCTCTGTTGACATCAGCACGATTGCTAGTTGCGATCAGGCTCCGATTGGCCTCGATTGAGCTCCAAAAATAATAGCTGTTTAGTCATGATGTCGGTTTGTAGGCCAACCCAGAGGGCTGATTCCCTGTGGGTCCCATCGGGAATTTCAATTAGGTTTTTAGAATAGTGGATTTCAATTTATGAGTAAAATAAGGTCTAACATTACCTGAAGAGACTCACAGACTCATACCTCAACTATTAATTTTGTAACCATTTTGTAGAAGTTTTTACATGTTTCCACATAAAGTTTCTTACTTGTCAAACACACTTGGTTTCAGAATTCACAGCAGAGATGATTCTGTAATTAATATCAACCATTTAAAATCATTCTAATATGCTGATTTGGAGCGCACATTTTTTTTTTTTTCAAATTTGAAAAGAGTTTTGCTTCTTGATATTTTGGTGAAAACTGTAATTTATCAGGGTTCTTTGATTAAAATAGATCTTTTGTAACAATGCACATCTATACTGTCACTTTTGTAACATTTTATGCATCCTTCTTGAATTGAGTATTAATTAAAAAAAAGAAAAAAAGAAGAGCTCTCAAACTACTGAATGTTAGCATATGTGTTGGGAGAAAAGGTTTAAAACTGCGAAAAAGCCCTAAAAAGCGTTAGTTTACACCAAAATGAAAATTCTGTCATGAATTACGCACCCTCATGTCGTTCCAAACACGTAAGACCTTCGTTCATCTTCATAACACAAATGAAGATATTTTTGATGAAATCGGAGAGCTATCTGACCCTCCATAGACAACAATACAAATGAATTGACCCAGATCCAGGAACATAGTAAATAACTCAGTAAAACAGGATGTGACATCAGTAGTTAAACTACTGCAAGAATACTTTTTTAGCACAAAATGAACATAATTTTCCTCTAGGTGTAAACAACAGCAGATTATGTTCATATATTTTGGCTATTGCTTTCCCCTCCAAGGCTGATTATGTCAAATACGCTAAAGTGTGCATATGCATTGCTTTTTAAGACTCTCCAAAACGGTGTAAGGCGTAAAGAATGGTTGAGTAAATTATGTTATGTTTGATTGTTTTAAATAAAAAACAAGTTGGGAACATTTCAGTTGTATTGCTGTCTATGGAGGGTCAGATGGCTATTTCATCAATAATATCTTAAATTTGTGTTCCGAAGATGAACAAAAGTCTTACAGGTTGGGAACGACATGAGGGTGAGTAATTAATGACAGAATTTTTCTTTTGGGGTGGACTAACCCTTAAATATACTCAATAATCCAAACCGGTGACTCTAAAAATGTATCTTAAAACTGAACAGACTTACTGCTTTCTGGAAGATTCTATAAATCCATCTTCCCTTTTTCCCCCATTCAAAAATGATGCATGAAACAGTACCATTTTCCATAATGATAATGAAGAAATTTTCAGAGAGCCACTAATGGCAGGAAACTCTTGATCTGCATTCGTCATGTCTGGCTGCAGAAAATATCTTCCACAATCTGCCCAACGTCACTTCATAAAAACATAAGCAATTGTGCACTAGGCTTGGAAGAATCGTGTGCCCCCATGAAGACTTCTAAACAAACCTAAGGTGTCAAAAACATAAACACAGACACATTTGAGTCCAGAGTGGGCTTTTTATGATTACATTATTGCTATCTATTGGTCACTGAGCTTGAGTGCACTGCCATGAGGGCTGGAGAAAGTAAATTGACTCTGGAAGTCTGATGGTTCACTAGATTTGCCAAGGCAGGAGAGAAAAAGGAGAAAAATCTGCTGATTTGAGCATCTCAGAGTACCTGTTATACCAACCACAGCTCCTGCTGTTGCACTCCGGGAGAGCTGGACTTTTTTATTTCAAGGTAACAGGCTTTGAGGATCAGTTTGTCCAGTGAGATTTTTAGTCATTCCGACTCTCTCCCAATCACCTGCGTTTGCAGTCTCAGCTCGATTCTGTAGCCCTTGACTAACGGATTCAGTCTGATGCTGAGCCCAGCATCGTTGAATTATGAGAGAGCGTGCTTAAAAAGGAAGCAGGCACCCTGTCATACAGGACGACTTGGAGAATGATGTAATGATATGCAGGTACGTTCTCATTTAGAGTCATACCTCCGGGGATCACATCTCCTCGACAAATGAAAAATAAGCGAGAACAGAGGCTGGTGGGAGGAAGTCAAATGAAAATATGAGTGATGGCTCAGATTATTAGAATCCAAAGGCTTCAACAATGAAAAAAATGACAACCACAAACCAGCATGAAAATAAATGGGCTTCTTTTAAATTTGCATATTTGGTTACCTACGGTGCCTTTGTTTTTGCTTTTTAGGCAAATTGTTGTTTGGGAAACAATCCATTGACTATGACCAATTTGGCCAATGGCAGCTTATGGTGTTTCAGGGCTTTATTTTGTTTGGCTATTGGCAGAGAGTCTAGGAAAGCTGGATTCAAAAACAAACATCATGAACACAGAGGAGAGCTGCTAAATATGATTATTTGTCTATTTAAATAGAATGGATAAACACAGTGTGTATATATAAATATAGCTCCCAATAACATACAATTTACAGCCTTAGTTTTAAAGCAGCATCTTTACTTGAGAAAATATTAATATTTGTGCCAATTGGGAACAGCTCGGCAGACCCTTGAAACGGTTTGACGACTGCAATTTTATTTCCTGACATATTTCTTATAACAGAGGGCGGAATGTATTGAAGCGTCTGTTCTTTCTGTAAATATTCAATGGTCTTTAGTTTACAGCTGAGTAAAACTGTGATTTGCAACTTGCTATTGCTAGTCAGCATAGCAGGTAGCGAAGAGATCTAAAACATCTGGAGAGAGCGCTCTTTTAGTATTCCCATTCATCTTAAAGACAACGGTCATGCAGGATTCCGTGCCCAGCAGATTTCTGTCACCTTTGGACTCTTACAGAGTGCAACAGTCAGTTTCCTTAAATAAAAACCACATTGATTTTTAATGATATCTTATAAATTTATGGGGAGTTACAAGGCTGTTAATCCATGGTTTATGCTTTTGCTGTAGCTATCAATCTGCATAATTTCTTATTTATAAAATAATTGTGTTAAACCATGGAACTCTCAATCAAAAACTACATTACCCATGAATTACCCAAATCTCCACCAATCAGAGAATTGAAAAAGTAAATTGTGCCAGAAGCACTTTGAATTATGTAAACAAGTCAATCTCCCTACACTCTGAAAATAATATCATTCACAATGCTTTACGGGAGTAAAACTAGTAATTTCTCTTATTAAAGCTGTTAACAGTTGGGGTTTTTTTCTTCAAATCAAGGTGTGGGATGCTCCGATGTACCTTACAGCTGGTTGGTTTAGTTCATTGTTTATAACTCCTAAACAAAATCCCCTAAATCATGGGAAAATTAATGAAACAAAATATGCCTGGAAGCATGCTCAAAAAGCGTGCAGCACTCTGTAGGCTGAAAGAACTTTAAAATGGTACTTAATTCAGTGCCTGATAAGAAATCTGATAAAAACCACTTTATGTTTTGTTAACTTTGCAAATATGCCAATTAATGCATTTTAAATGGTCTAATATATTACAACAAAATAAATTAGGCGTGTTAGATTTGAATGATCAGTGGATGAGTGATGGTGGAATTATGCAAAATATCCAGAGTTGTTAAATTTAAAATTTAATCATTTTTTTACTAAAATAAATCTGAAATAAAGCTAAAAAATTAAGTACTAAAAGTAGTGAAATTACTATGTTTTAAAATATAACATAAAAATATAATAACTGTAATAAAATATTAAAATATCATATTAAATTACATGATAGACTACTAAAATAACTGCATTAATACTGCTAATTGATTACACAGCTGTATTACTAATGCTACAAAAAAATGACAACCGGAAATGCTCCCAGCAGGCACACAACATCACAACATTAGAACATGATATTTGGTTAAATTTGGTCAAATCGCGACTTCATGTAAATATCAATTCAATGTCTAATGTCAATGTTCATTTAATGTCCAATGAAGACATCAGCTGACATATTTGTTGTTCTTAGATTGTGTAACCAAAATTTAACATTAAGTCAATGTCAAATTGCTGCCAAATACTGACATAAACCTGATTTTCATTCTCAACCAAAAATGCAACGTCTGTCTAACATCATGACCAACGTCAACCTGCCGTTATATTAACTGTGCTGTGCCTGCTGGGCTGTCACCACGAAAATTGTGTTTCAATAATGTGATATACTTTTTTTGACATGTATTCTGCAAGGAGGAAAAAAGACAATTTCCTGTGCCAAAAAAAACCTACATATTAATGCGTACATTAACATATAGATGGCTTCAAAGCTAACACATACAGACTAATAGTTACAGAACCCCAATTTAGATTTCATAAGGTTTTAAAGTTAAAAGCCATTACACAAAAAATATGGCTACTAATTAATCAGACATGATGTTCCATTCAAAATATATAAATAAATAACAATGCTTGTATAATGAAAGCTCGCCACCATTGTTGGCCAGACTCCAGTTCGTGGGCATGTGGCAGAGAGACTGTATCTCTGAAATGACACTGTTGCTGTTTTAACTGATGACAGGGCTTTGAATGCATTCAGAATGCACTGTGGATATTTAGTGCCAATAAAACCACAACTCTGATTTATGCATGGCAAGATGGCATTTAATTGCATTGAACATTTTTTTGTTCTCGATGAAGAAACCACATGGGTTTTAGAGTGTTCAATTGAAAATGCTTTAATCATGATCAGCATGACAGCCAAGTTCAATCCATACTAAATTAATCCAGCGCTGGCAGTAACTAGTACACGTAGCGATGACACAAACTTAACTTCACTTTTCAGTAGCTTGACAATAGCGCAGCTGGTTTTATAATAGTGCTGCTTTTCCAATATCCAACATGTAACAGTATAATGTGACAAAACACTAGATAATCCTCAAAAAATGTGCTGTTCTAAATTGTTGTCTCTCTACTGAGCTCCAGGCTTTAGGGCTTTAAGTGTTTGCCATGGCTCAAGTTCACAAACCCGGGTCACCAAAGCAGCAACCGAACAATACAGCAAATTGTTTGTATACAAAAGCATGACACATCTTATTTAGCTTGAAGCAATTATGGGTTTTTAATGATGATTCATGATTCAGACCCGTGTAAGAGGGTATGTTTGCAGTGAAAAGAATGACAACGACAAGTATGACAATGGTTATTATAGCAGAGTGCCAGGTTAAAGTGAATTAAATGACATGCCAAAAATATTATAGTATAATTATTTATATGTAGAACCAATTAATAAAACAAAGCAACATATATACATATATAAAAAATATAATTTTTTTGTCCGCATATGATGTGAGCAGCTCTGTGGATTACAAAACATAGCAAATTTTAAGGAGACAGTTCACCTAGAAAACAACTGCTGTGTTTTCCAAAATAACCCCGGCGGTTTTCATTGTATTTACAAAAAATAAAAAACATGTTTTAATATTTTAAATATCTTATAATTACTTGATGATGAAACTGCTTGCATTTTCTATATTAAAACCAAAAATACAAATGATTTGAAATAATTCTAAACAATCTATAAATTATTAATAATATATATTATATGTTTGTAATGCAACATATTGTAACTTAATCATGATCACAATTCCTACTTGTCTCAATCTGTCAAGTATAATAATCTGCACTAATTTAAATTAACCATTTGTGTTTGTGGTTGCCAGATGCCAAGAGGTTCCCTCGAATCAATCAATCATTTTCTGCTCAATGGTTTATTTAATCTTCCTAATCTGGCAACCACGTGTACACATACTCTGTTACAAAACAAAAACGCTGATGACCTGAAAACACCAGCAAGCATAATTTCTGCTCATACACGTAAAAGTGCAACACAGCCAGTCTATTTTTTTCCCAAGAATTTCTCACGATTTGTGCTTTTGTAAAAGTGCAAAAATTCTGATAATGTAATAAATTAAAATAACAGTGATTGTGATCATTAACCATGTTTTTATTTTTGAGCAAAATAATGGTGATTTCCCATCCAGATTAGCCCTACATACAGTATATGCCTGTTTCAAAGCAAAAAGCTGTTTATGATAAAGTCTAAGTGCATCTGCTCAAAGTCTAAGTGCATCTGCTCAAATCTTGGTGAGAACATCTGAAAACACTACCAACCACAACAGCAACAGCAGTCCTCTTTAACAGGCGTGACATAAAATGCCTCTCATGGTAAATCACTTTGAGAGTACCATGACTACTATGATTAACAACTTCTCCCCAACATTAAAGAGCTGATCATCAGAAGCACATACTGTATATGAGATGTATGCATATAAGAGGAGATGAACAATCAGCCACAGCAGCAGTACATCCCCAGGAGCCCAGCAAACACACTAAGAAGAAAAAAGATGGGGAGAGAAAAGAATGCGTGGCCGAAATAAGATGAACTCCATGTCTCCAGTGTGCAAGACTTCAAGTTCAGACACATGCTATCTTTTCAGACACTGCCACAGTGAAATGAGGCTCCTTTTGTTCCCGAGTAAAATGTCCCCCGTCATTTTGACTCAACACGGAGTATAGCGATATCTATCAGCTCTCCCGGCCCCGTAAGACATTGTAAGTAACAGCAAAAAAGTTGAGCCAGATAATTACCTCCCTCCGCCTCTGGTTTTTGCTGAGAAAAAGCTTTCCGTTGAGTTTCCCTTTTCTTTATTGCCAGTCATAAAGTACTGGGCCGCCTCATAAAATGTCTCTATATCACTGAGGCATTCTTCAAAAACCTGTTTTTCATGGGACATCGGTCCTTGAAATACCGAGGTTCTGCACCGAAGGTCAATGGGCTGATCAGCGGCTGATAAATTTGCCCTAGAGATTAACCAAGATGGCTTCCCTCCAGCAATGTGTCGTTCCTGAATGGCTCATGGAATTGAGGGGAAAAAACACATTTGAACTGACCAAAACAGCCTATAGCAGGGTACAAATTGGTTAGGAGTGTTTGTGGTCACTGGTGTATAGAATTGTCAGTGTGTTGATGCATACTGCAATTGCAATGGATTATGGGAGGATTTATCTGTTTAGTACAAGGAAGTTTACCTCAGGGAAAGATTAGAAAAACATCACGGCGCACTAACAGTGAGTTTTATTTGTCATACCCAGAGCCTGATGGGCTATTGGAACCTACGAGAATTTGACTTAAAATGCTTTTTCTATTTTAATGAGATGCTTTCATAAAATGTATACAGAGTCAAATAAATATGTGTTTAATGAAAGTGCCGGCTTACGAAAGCATCAAATCCAACCCTTAAAATCCACACAAAAAAGCTTAGGGGTAAAATTTGTTTATTTGACTTACACCCTTAAAT
This sequence comes from Enteromius radiatus, assembly GCA_032357445.1. Classification (NCBI taxonomy): domain Eukaryota; kingdom Metazoa; phylum Chordata; class Actinopteri; order Cypriniformes; family Cyprinidae; genus Enteromius; species Enteromius radiatus. The sequence continues at coordinate 3,798,030 of JAUCMS010000048.1, forward strand.
GTTCATTTAAAAAAACCTGAAAAATCTCTTGGCAAATACAGTTGTTTTTCATTAACTCAAAGAGATCCAACAAAGAAGAGTCATATGTCAGCAACCCTGCAGGATATTTCAGCAAAAAAACTCGCTCTGCCGTTGTTTTTTGCATAAGAAATCTCATTTCACCAAAGCTTTAGCTGCAGGAGTTGCCAACACCCCACACACTCAAATAAAAGTCAGCCAGGAACCTGGGGGATGTGCTTGAAGACCAGTTAAACTTCATTGTACACATCTCTACAAACGCCCGGTCATGCAGAGTGGTGTTTAATAACATCAGAAAACCAGACCCTAGCACTCTGAATGGGCTGCCCAGTTTTAGTCATCTTTAGACATTGTTGGACAGTTTTTGTCACCTTTAGACCGGGCTTCTGCAATGCTCACTTTGCTAGCCATCCAACTAGCATTTACAAGCCTTGCTTCACTTGGTACCTGTGTCTGTCTTTAACTAAAGATGCCAAATAATTCTTGTTAAATATTTAAAAACACCAAAACATACTTTTAAAGGCTCTGTGAAAGTACACAACATTAAACACTGAATTGAATTTGACTAGTGCCATATAATATAGAAAGGAATAACAATTATTCTATACCTCTATAACAAAATATATAGAGTACTGTGCAAACGTCTTAGGCCACTAGTATTTTCACCAGCAAAAAATGTTTTTAAGTGGGTTATTTCTATCTTTTGCGGTAGCGTGTCAGTTGAAAATATCAGTTTATATTTCCAAACATTATTTTTGTCATTAATTGTAATTGTGAGATTATTGTCTGACAACATCCAGTGCTCCACACAGAGATCTGATCTGATCATCATCCAGTCTGTCTGGAATGACATGAAGTAACAGAACAAACTGAGACAGACTAAATCCAGAAGAACTGTGGCAACGTCTCCAAGATGCTTAAAAAAAGCTACCTGGAAAACTACGGGCAAGTGTACCTCGGAACAGAAGCTGTTTTACCAAAAGCTGTAATACCAAATATTTATTTGATTTAGTTAATAGAAGTTAATTGATAAATTAAATTTATTTATGGCATTATTTTTGAAAGCATCCTCATTTTACAGCATTTTTACAGGAGCGTCTAAAACTTTGAACAGTACTGTAGCTTTTCCAGTATGATCAGATCAGATCTCTGTGTGGAGCACTGGCTGCTGCCGGTCAGAACTCCTTGTGCAGACAATAATCTCACTGCATTATTACAATTAATGACAAAAATAACACGCTACTGCAAAAGATAGAAAAAACTGACTTAAAACCATTTTTTGTTGTGTCCTAAGACTTTTGCACAGTACTGTAATATATATATATTAAAATTAACTTTAAAAAGTATTAGTGTAATAACTGTTTGCGAAACAGGCGTTCAAAAATGTTCAAATATTTATTGCCTAAGTAAATACTTCTTCAGGGGGGTTTTAATTATTCAAGTAAACAGTAATTTTTAATCTTTAAATGCTTTAAAAAATGTCAAATATTTTAATGGCTGAAAACAGCTATGCCACAAGCAATTAACACACACACACACTGTATTTTCTCTTCACTTTCTTATAGTTCTTATTTTCTAGCTTTTGTACTACACTGGCTTACTCTTAAAATGCATTACTGCAGTATTATTAATGTTGTTGGCTTTTGTACACTATACAGCTTTTGCTTGTCCTTATTTGTCCCTTTGAATTGTTCAATGTAATGTAAAAGTCCAAGTTCTTTTACAATCTAAATGTTCAATCTCTAAACTTAATTTCTTAGTTTCGACTAGGTTGGAAAAAAAAGAGAAGGAGATAATAGTGATACTTCAGAGTCAGCTTTTCAGCTCTAATTGACGTGATTGAGTACTTTTCTTAATCAGTTATATAAGGAGTTGTCTTCTAGCAGAAAAACAGGAAAGGATTGCATGAGACAGGGAAACCGAGGGAGGGCTGAGTGGGAATGCAAGTGCTACTACAATGGCACTACAAAGAGCAGCAAATGACTTCAAAATGGTTTTAAAATGACAGCCTGTTATCAGGTAATAGCTCAACCCACAATAGGCTGCCTTTATTCCATTTCTGACAGGAGCAGAGAGAAGGAAGGCTATACATGAACTAAAACCCTCCACCTCCTACACAGGAGAGGAGAGGAGAGCCACGAACATAAATATAGGAGGAGAGGGCCACAGTTAAGACAACCAGTCAAGAGTCGAACACACAGCAGTCAATTATGGTCAAATGGGCTACATGTTACTGAGTGTTCTAGCTTGCATGTGTTTTTCTTGGAAAATCATACTGTACCAATGTGACTCAAACTACATAGCAGCCGGCCTTGGGTTTGTTATAAGATCACAGCATGAGGTTAAATGGGTCAATGACATGGTGCTTTAACTATGAATTTTTTCAAAAATACATAGAAAACTGCAATTCATATATACAATGTTTAAATGCACCTCTTTTATGATGAGTATGTTTTTATTTTCTGAAAAGAAATGTCATTGAGGGGGCATTCAAGTAAATAACTCATATGTTGATATGTGTTCATATATATAAATATGATAAATGCAAACGAGCATGGAATAAGTACAGGTGACGAAGGAGAAATTACGATGATTCTCAGACCCGCATCATGCCCAGCAACAGCAGTTCTTCAAAGTAATAGCTGGCAAAATAACCGAAACCTGCTGCTTTGACATCTGTTAACCAAAGAAATTAAGAAAAAGAGGAAATCTATAACTCTGCAGGCACACCGGCCCTCCAGGACCCAACGTTGTGACCCCTGGCTTAAGGATTCATATATATGTAGAATTTAATGTTTAATAACTTTATTCAATTTCCTGCTTGCTGAGGGGCACAGGAAGCTAAATATGACACTTATTATAATGGGTTTATTGTGAAGATTATTTTATGTTCACTTAAATTAGAAGTTAGAGAAAAAATTAGAAGAAAAAAATAATAAAATTGATAACACTCAATTATCCTGTAATGCTGACTGGCCAAATTGGTTAAATGGTCAAATATTGAAAACAAAAAAAACTATCTTTATATTGTTTCTACATTAATTTGAAGATTGAATGTGAATTTTTTTTTATTGATTGACAGCATATTAATATGGCCATAAAAAAAAAAACATGAGAGTATGTGTTAAACTAGACATTTAGATATTTTTCTTTTCGTGGACACTCTTTTTATCGACCCACGTAGATCACTGAATCCTGGATTCTCAAATGAATCAGCCAGCAGTATTTTAAATGTGCCTGACAGATTTTACAGCGCATGCCGGTAGACCAGCAAGAAACAAACTGCCATAATATAGTAAAGCAATAACTAAAACATGAAGATTGTTGAAGTAGAGGTCAAAGAATATCAGAATATGCTCTAGAGCATGCAGTAGTGACTACAATGTAATCGTTGAAAATCATCTAGGACGACTTTTAGTCTTTTTACACAGAGGAAGGTGATGACTGTTTGACCTTCAATCGAAATGGAGAGAGATTAACTGTGGAGGTCTTGGAAAGTGGGAAGGAGGAATTCAGTCTTCTCGAGGTTGAGGTGATGAGTAGCTATCAGGTTGAAATGTCAAGTGACAAGTTGAGATCATTTAATTGAGAACATAACAGGATACAGAAAGTGGATACGAGATATAGACCAGAGGGTTGATAGAATGGCGGTTATGAGATTTAATAATGACAATGTGATTTAATAATGGAAACATTTTAATCTGCTTTCAAATGATTTTAAGACCTAAAAACAAACCTGATCAATGAACAGTCAATGTGTTGGTGTAACCAAGTGGTTAAAAATAACAGCTAAGTATGATTAACTAATAATAATGAATGAGTTTTATTATTTTATAATTCTTTTCCTATATAAATCATAACATTTTGGCCTAATTGTGCAGCCCTAAACAAGCAAACCTTGAGCTGCAGTAATTGTAAATCACAATTTGTAGCACCTATCAGTCCCAGTACTTGCAGCTAGCTCACATCTGGCTCTAACAATGTCAAATGATGTTTCAGTACCTAAAATAAAAAAAATAAAAAAATACCCATAACAATGCTTTTGAATGCTCTATAAAGAGTTCATGTAAAAAGGCAGAGAAAAAACATCAGACGTGTGTCAAATGTAATTGGACCTTGCGTATATTAATCAAATAATATAATTATTTTTATTGATAATAGGACTGTCACTAAAAATTAATTTGGTAATTAAGTAATTGTCTGCTTTTCTGATGATTATTCGAGAAATCAGATTAGTACAGTTCATTTTTAGTAGTATCAAAAATTTACGTAAGCATGTTACGTTCCCACATGAATGTTATAATAAACCCAAACTCAAAACAATATGCAGAGATGGAGTTTGAGACGCTCCACTGTTTACTTCGAACAGAGCCACTCTGACATCCACATATGTAACCTATACACATGTAAATAATTAAAGCAATTAAAATGCATCTATTAAGCCTGCATCCCATACAGTATATTTATTTAATTGAATCATAGCTTTGAACTTGAAAATCATTATACTTCACTATGATTTTAAAATGGGTTTAATAAATCATGCAGCTTTGGAAAACGGTCTAATAATACGTTTCGTGAATTCTTCTCTAAGGATTTTTTAAAATCGAGTACTTGAAACTTAATTGTGACAGGTGTATTTAATAATATTAATAACAATATAAACGCAATATTAAATAAAAAGAAAACCCTTATTTATTTATTTATCTATCTATTTTTCAGGTAATTATTTGATCATTAGTGGAAAAGCAATGCTGAAGTGAAAAATATTTGAAAGGCTGCAAAAATCTGGGTTGGACTATAAGATTGCAGTTCAAACTCAGCAAAGAACGATCCAATGAACACTAAGTTGGCTACAGCACATGTTTTTATAAGTGCAGGTTGCTTTGGCTAAAACTGTATGTTGAATGACAGCAGCGGTAAGTCACTAAACAGGAAAACAATAAAGTATCAGGCCATTTAGATTATTTGTCTCTCTCTTTTCAGTGGCTATCAGTGGACAGTTTGCATTTCCTCCCCTGGCTCCATATCATGGGACTTAGGCTCAATTCATCCTTTAGAGGTCTGAAGAACTGGATCAATACCTAAGCCTCTTATCATCTCAACCCAAACACAACACGCAATTAATCTATCTACTCAGATATAATGAGTGGTTCTAAATAACACCTTGCAAAAAGCTCTTTGTGTTTATGCTTACATCGATTTGACAAAAAGAGGTTTGCCTGCAACAAATCCATTTAAAAGTGTCAAGTACTTTATATCCTAGATAATAGTTTTTATAGCTTTCTGAACTCCAGAGACAGCATTCGATTTGATTTTTTAAAAGGGTAAGTTAACAAATTGAGATTTAGATCATTTTGCTTAGTCAATATGCTATCTACATGCCGAAGTTTTCCAGTACGCTCATAGCGACTGCCTCCTAAACTCAGCGAGACTCCACAAAAGTCCTCCACACTACCTTGCACACAAAGAGCAGACTTCTGGTTTTGTTTTCTCCTTTGTTCTCTGCTTGGTGGCCACACGAGACAATCCAGAATAGACTCTATCAATACATCTCGGCCAACTGCTGGGTCCTCTCATTCCATCCTCCAGCAACCGGCTCTGCTCTTTTCAGTCACCCAGCAGCTCCAGGAGGGATGTAATGGGTTTGAAGGAGAGTGTTGCGGCGGGGGTTTGTTGTCACAAACGCAGTGTGAACAGCATGCAAATCTGTGTGTGAACCTCCTCTACTAGTGTGAGCTGCAGGGCCTGTACAACAGAGGATTCGGAGGCACTGCCTCTGCATCAGCCTCCCCAGCACAAGGATGACAGGTCTGACTGATCCCAGGACTAATGCTAAGGACATGTTGGGGGTGCTCTCCCTCGATATAACACAACCACAGACGGTGTATGCAGTCAGTGTTGGAAATTTAGCAATTCAACTAACATTTTTCCTAAAACATTTCAACTAATATCAAGTCTTTTACTCGATTCTCCAAGCTAATTTTCAAAGAAAAAAATGGTGCATTGTTTTATTATATCATATTTTGCTGCAAATGCAGCTTTGAGCTGAGGAGAGAGCCAAGGTAATCTGTAGTGTTAGGAAGACTAATTCTGTAACTGAATACAGAAGTGATTCATCTTCATTTTTAAGCTAAATTTAGAATTGTTGTAATTTAGTAGTTAAATGCTACTTTTACTACTGATTTTTAAACAAAATGATATAGATATTATGTTTTTAACCTTGCAAGACTTTTATAAGTTTAAAAGATGTAATTGATGATTCAATTTAAAGAGATAGCTCACCCAAAAAAGAAAACTATCACATGATTTAGACATCCCTCAAGCCATCCTTGTAGTATATACCTTTTTTTCTTTCTGACAAAAGTGGATATTTTTCTTAGAAGAACACATCAATTTGATTCAAAAGACTTTTTAATGTCTCGGAGCCAAGTGGAGTACTTTTAATGATGGATGGATGCACTTTTCTGAGCTTCGAAATCTCAAGAAATAGCAAGGAACTATTGTATATGTATCTATGTATATGTATATGTATATGTATATATATATATATATATATATAACTCAGATTGTATTTGTCTGAAAGAAGAAAGCCCTATACACCTAGGGTGGCATGAGGGTGAATAAATCATTGGATAATTTTTGGAAGAATTATCCCTTTTAATTAAGTGAAGCTTTTACAGTTTCAAAGTAGTTTAGTATACTAAAGTTAAAACTTAAAAAAAAAAATTAATAGTTGTATATTCAGTGATAAGGACGCATTACATTGTTCAGACAGTATTAGATTTAAAAATTGCCACAAAAATGTTTTAAAATAAATGCTGATATTTTCATGTGTTTTAATATTTTTAAGAATCCTTAAAAATGTATCACCAATTACACAACAATAATAAGCAGCTAATAATAAGTATAACAGATCGATTTCTAAAGGATCATGTGACATATGAATCATGCTGAAAATTCTAATTCAAAAGGAATAAGTTACGTTTGAAAACATATTCAAATAGAAAAGAGTGATTGAAAATTCTAATTATTTTTAAACAAATAAATACAGCCTTGGTAAGCATAAAGAGACTTTTCTTACAAAGCATCTTACCGACCCCCAACAGTCATGTACACATATGCAAGCATACATATGCTCACATGTGGTCACTTACACAAACCATACTGTTTCCACAGATGGGGTGGCATAAACACACGAATGTGACCTCCCACTCTGTATCTGTGTGGGTAGCTGCATGTCACACGCTTGCTTCCTAAATAAGTACAGAAAGGCAGTGAAGACCACAGCACCATTAAACTGTGTGCTGCTGCAGCAGAGCTGCCATACATCCAGCACACATCAACCACAAACAGCCCATATGAACACTTACTTATAGTCTTACTATGTGTTACATACTGTATACAGTATACAGACAGAAAAGAGAGCTCATGGATAAGATAAAATTGAGCTCAAATGGTTTCAGCATCTCAGATTTCAGACAAACTGTGTTTTTCTTCTAGTTTCACAAAAATACTAAGAGTGTGATCAGTTTATGTCAGTTTGTGTCAAATTTATGCTCCGAACAGAACAGTTCAAGCCTCACAAACATGCATGATCCTATCCAGCTAAATCCACAGCCACCGTCACAGTTCCCCAGTCACCTCCAGTCATTATTTACGGGATGCCAGCGGTATGAGCCAGAAGCCAAAGTCAATAATTTGCAAATACCGTCTGCTTGGCTAATTGCATACATAGTCTTTCATTTAGGGGTGATTGAAGCACAGGAATGGATCCAGTCGGCCTGATGGAGCTTCATCGCTGAAGTAGCCAGCATGGAGAGGCTCACGAGCCTCCAGAGCCAGCATCTTTTGATTCGTAAGATGTTCTGAAGTTCTCTTTCCTCATGTGCTCGTTGGCTTATCTGAGACCATTAAAAATCAAAGGAGCCAGTTGCTGTACTGGAGGGGGTGGGGGCTCTGAGATTCTGTCCTGCATTGAGGAGTAGTTAGGCTAAATGATTCAGAGAAAACCTCAAAAGTATTGTTCACCGATGCACTCCTAACTCAGACGCTGAGTAACTCACAGGTTTAGCCAAGAGGACATTGTGGAGTGGTTGTCTGATGAAGGCCCTTCAGTGCAAAGACGGGACCCTTAAAGCCGGCGTAGGAGGTATTGTACAGGTCACCGCTATCACTAGCTTATCTGGTCTCCCTGTGTGTGTGTGTGTGTGTGTGTGTGTGTATTTGCATATATGCTCAAACATATAGGCTATGCGTAAAACCTGTGTATAAAGTTTTCACATTAAAATTATGATTCATGGATTTAAGAGAAAAACAATTTAAAGCTTAAACCATAAATATGCAAATAAATAACAAACAAAAATACATATACATTTTAAAAGTTGAATGGTAACATTTGTGAATCAGCTTTTAGAGGGATTGAACTTGCATCCTAAAAGTATTTACACTGCCTCTCGAATTAAGGGTGAAATGCCTTACACAAAATGTAAAAAACACAATACACACTTGCTGGACTCTTTTGCATGTCAGTGTCAAAGCAGTGTGGCAGATGTTGACTGGTCATACGGTCACTTATCTGCATAAACAAACAAATTATGACATCAAATAGATTAAGTAAAAACAACACAAGCAACTGTAGCATAAATGCTCCCACCAGCTCCTTTCTAACAGCACAGATCTAACAGTGATTAAAAAGTAATTATAAGGATAGCATGTATATGCAACCATAGAGAGCACAATAATTATAGAAGCACGATTATTAAAATTGACCTTCATTATCAAGAAAATAATCCTGGGCACTTAGAAGTAAGCCTAGGCAGAGGGAAATATAAAAGGTAATAAAATTAAATTATTCTTACACTTCTTACTTTTTTAGTAACACATTTGGACTGTGTCAGAGAGCTAAAGGTAAATATTTGAGCAGTGGACACCCTTCACTGTGACCAAAAAAATAAATAAATTATATGTTAGACTAGCAATATGATTTGTTCAGCTGAAATATAAAAAAGTGGCTTGTTACTATATCATGCCTGTTTTAATTTATCAACTTAAAACAGCATAAAGAGTTACGCAATTACCCACATTTTACATTTTAGCTAACTAAACACTTTAATTGTGGCTTTAGTATTTAAAAATGATTACGGTTTATTCAGGTTCCATTTTTGGTTCCACAAAGAACCATTCAGTCTTTAAAGAACCATCTATTTCTTACATTTTCATATAAGAACCTTTCGCCACAAAGAACCTTTTGTAAAACAGAAAGGTACTTTAGATGTTAAAGGTTCTTTATGGAACCATTAAGACAAAAATGTTCTTCTGTGGCATTGTGACGAGTATATTAACTTATTCAGCAAGATTATCTTCAAACTATTGCATTGCCATGACAGCAGTTGAGCTGAAACACAAAACCCATGTGGCAATGCCGAGAATGCAACAAGTTCTTGTGATGCTGAATTGATCATCTGAAACTTTTCAAATTCAGAAACACACACAATTGAACTTGCAAAGGAAAAGTTTCCAATTTAACACAGAAAACAAAAAAGTTTAAATGACTTTACTGACCACGACGTTGCATGCATGTAGCTTATTTTACGCTTTGAAATGAAAGGATCCAGCCTACAGTGTGCTCTGGTATCTTTGTGCATGTATTTGAAAAAGAAAGACAGAAAAAGTGACAGAAGCAGCAGTTGTGAGTGGGGTGACCAATCCTAGCCACGCCCCTGCATTAATTGAAAAAATGAATCGCATGCGTTAACGCTAATTTTGACAGTCTAATTTTGCAGTCGCTCACTCTGTGAATTTGAAAAACAAACTCATGTTCACCTGTGCAGGTTGGATTTGCCCGTATCTCGAGCGAAATGCAATGCGATGTGTTCTGGCTGAAAGGAATTTCGCTGTACAGCCTTCCTGAAAGGTACACGATGCAGCAAAGGAAAACAGCCCTGTGGTTTTCATCCCTTCAGCTGACAGGAGAAGATAATGTATTTTAGATAGAGCTTATACACTGGACCATGCCGCTGTCCATCAGTCGATCACTGCCTCGAGTCGATATCCCAGAGAGCCTGAGACATGTTTATTAAAAAGGTGGTGGGGGGAGTAGAATTTGCTGTATGCAGGGGGCTGAAATTGGCACGCTTGGAGACCTGGATGGATTCTACACAGTTAATTAAGATAAAACGATTCAATTCAGCAAAGATTGAGTTGCGATTGAGCCCAAGCTGCTCATGGTGGTTGCTCTGATTAGGAGCCAGAAAATGCATTTGCTGAGATTTTGATGCGAGACAATATTCCCGTTTTCAATTACACACACGAACAACCCCCTAACTACCAAAACTGACTCATTTGCATGATTGAAATATAATTACAGCAAGATGAAAAAATGCCTGTGTTTTGTTTGGTGCAACAATTGCATTTAATTGTTTCTGCTGTTTGTTTTTGCTTTGTCTGCTTGCTTGCTTGCTTTTTCATCCAAATGTCAGCGTACTAATTGATCTCGGGGTCAACGAATAAGGACAAGTGAATTTTTCACATGTGCAATGTAAAAGTCCGTCTGTTAACGATGTTCTCATTGTAGCCAGGCAAAACATGACTTCTAACTTCTAACCATCATATACTATGCTGCTGACAAGGCTGTTAAGGGCATACAGAATACTTTTTATCATTCCTGCAGAGGAAAATTGTAAGCCTGACGCAGAATCCTCCGTGGGAAAAATCGATGCCACGAATAACACACACAAGCTGCGCAACAATAAGGAAACTAGATGTTCTCTGTCACCATGTCAGAAAGCTCTAATGGCGTCTCACAGCTGTTCGTTCTCATGTGTTGACAGCCGCTGCTCGGCACCATTAACAACTCACTGACGGGCCTCGCTACATGCCAACCTGGTGATGATTTCACAAGAGCGTGAAACTGTAATCAATGATAATAATGCTCAATCATTTGCTAAAGCCTTATTAACACAATGTGACTCTATAATCTTGAACTGCATTTAGATTTATGCTCCATGCATCTGTAATTCACTGGCCGTTTCTTGATAGCACTCACTCATAACGCATTCGCTCCCACTTTGATTCACAGTTTGCTGAGCTGCATCCAGTCTTTCTCCCACCATAGGGCCCACTGCATCGGGCCCCTCTCCCTCAGGGACCACCTTTCAGCTTCTCTTCCCTCCTCATCCTCCTATCTCAGGCTGTCTGATCCATTTCAGTGACTTTGGTGGCCTTTTCACTGCTTACAGAGTTGGTGTAGATGTCTTCACAAAACAAAACAGGCACACGTTCAATGCCAGCGCCGATTTTAAATGTCAACAGCATGTCAGCCATCACCATTTATCATCTAGAGGACGTTGCATGGTTTACTCAATGGTTAGCGCCGATTCATAGCTGTCAATTCTTCTGTAGTGTATCATACAATCAACAAATGAATATTACTGATTGACATCTAAATATTTTTCCTATAAAAAGCACTGCAGTCTTATAAATGCATACAGGCTATTTAATAGTATAAGGAAATTGGGTATAAAAATAGAAAGCAGTTTAAACCTACACAAACATGAATGCTGGGAAGGTATGCAAAAAGCGCATATGATGGGATTCATAAATAAGCGCAGCAATAAACTTAACCAAAGTTAGGTACTGCTTACCATATGCGAGGTAACTAATAAATTATAATAATTATAATACTAAAGAGAACTCTTTATATGTTATAAATATCAGAGTTATCTCTAAATCCCCTGTCAAAAAGTAGCTTTTTGATGTTGAAATGTATAAATATTATATTCATCGCTGGTGACAGGTTGTGCAGTTTATTCAAAATTGCTGTAGGTAAAATATCCACATAATCCAGTGGATTTTTTTCTCTATTGAAAAGTATCCCATTACTGTTTTGCACAAAAAGACGACTCAATGCACAAGTAACTTTTCCGAACAATTCAGACTGGCGCTATTAGGCTATTATGCTTGACGCGAAAACACAAAAAAGATTGATTCATTCTCTGATAAACAGATGCAAAGAAATACATATTTTCCTTGACGTAAAAATGGGTGTGGTCATTTGTAAATTTTATGGGTCTTCCGGTCTCATCCACGTCCAGCTACAGTGTGTCTTATCATGTTATTTTAATGCATTATATTTATTATGAACACATCGGTTTGTAGTGCAAACGGTTTTACTGTTTACTGCACGCTGTTATTTTCCTCGTTAATAGCCTTACTTCCACGTTGATAAAAAAGGTGGATAGAAATGGCCTTGATTCATTTGTTCATTATAACATTCTAGAATTATCCAGACGGACAGACAAGAGAGTAAAAATAAAAACATGTAAGGCTAGAAAACATAAGGCCAAACATTTTTATTTTAATACCAAAAAATACTTAATGAAATATTATTGGCTTGAGAATGGTGGCACCTAATGGCTGCTACTCTGAGCGATTTTGAACTTCTGAAACCACCTGTTGCAGGACAGCATTACCATCTGTTCTAACATGAGATATTATTCTGAACAAAATGTCAACAGAAGTAGTTCTCTCACAAAGTAAACGACAGAGGTAGAGCTTCAAATTTAGCAATGATTAATCTCTATTATGAGCATATAAGAATAGTCGCTGTAGCCTGTATTCCAAGTTTTTTATACAAAAGAAAACAAATAAATAGCATTGGTAGTTTTAAAATTTTTTCATAAAAGTCTCTTATGTTCACCAATTTAGCATTTATTTGCTTAAAATACAGTTAATCAGTTATATAAAAAAAAAACTATTACAATTGTTTTAATGTCATTTAAAATATAAGTTATTACAATGAAAGCAAAACTAACAATTACTCCAGTTTCCAGTGCCACGTGATGCTGATTTGGTGCTGAAGTAAAATATTTTATTACTATCATCAATTTTGTTGTTTGTGCTGCAAACAAACAAAAAAGTTGCACTCTTTATTTTTTTGTGGAAGCCATAACAGTGTATATGATGATATTTAATCTGAAAGATTTTTATAAAACCTTCAAAAGTCACTTTTTCCAGTTTACATACATAATTCTTTCTACCACAATGTTTGAAGGGCAGTTTATGGCAGATTTGTGAGAAACGAACTGAAACTACAAATGTGGTATTCCTCTAGGGGGCGCATGACAGCTCCAAATCCACTGATCCACAAATCAAATCTTGTAATAAGAGATTAATCAGTGCTAGATTTTAAGATGCTAAAATTTTAACCCTTGGAATAGAATTCAGCTATTCAAGTTACACAAGTTATGTTATGTTTAAGTTATGTTCGTGTTGCTATAGTGTGTAATTAAGCTTGTTTTGATATAAATAGCAGTTTAACACCTTGAGCAATGCAGTAAAACTGCAAGACGTCACTCCCAGCTGGTCATGTGAGCCACTTTTTTCTAGCCCACTCATATGCCTGGAATCTAGACCTCCTGTGAGTGTTCATAGTTTTAAATATATTTGTCAGGAATATTATTTATTTTGTTGTGTATATTTTTAATAAGGGGGAAAATGGCTAAACAGCACCCGAGGTTAGCTTTATATCACTCCAGAAAATTATAGCTGGTAGTCAAATTTCTAATCTATTTTTCCACCTTGAAATTGCAGAAACAAATGCCAGTGGAGAAGACCAAGAAGTAAAGGATAACTGCAACTTGATTAACATAAATGCCAAAACCATAATTTATAAGCTTATTAGATGTTCCCATTAAGAGGCTCATAACATGGATGGTCAATCTGCACTAGATGAAAATTTCATTTGACAAACTTAAATCGAAGCAGATTAATCAAATGAGCATGTGAAAGTAGCTGAGAAATCAATGATAATAAAAAGAGTAGTTATTCTTTAGATGCGCTGAATGTCTCGATTTAATACAACCTCCTGCAACAAAAAAAAGCTTCTTTTAGCTTTCCGTTTATTCCGAATTTAATTTGCTCTGTGTTTCTCCCTTATACAGCTTATACAGTTCAGCCTTTTTTCTGTGGCGTGCTGAATGCTCTCAATTCTCTATGTGGATTATCTCCCCAATTCTGAAACGTGTTTGTCTGTTTTGAGACCCTTAAACAGAATATATCTAATCATTCTTTCAATTGTGATTTTCAGTAAGGTACAACTTACATCGAATGAGTGAAAGGAATTGCACAAGAATCTGAGTAGTCAAGGAATGTTGTAGTTTCTCTTTTTCTTTCAGGACTAAAGCATTTGACTTCAATGCAGGAAGAAACAAGCTAACTGTATAGCAATTAAGCCAAAAAGCCACTTCATAGCGCACAATCAAGGACAAGAGGCAATCACGCAAGGCAGGCTGTCCTCCACATCAGTTAGCATGCAGGGAGACACAGCACCTTCTCTCCTTCGGCAACAACATAACGTCCCGCCTTCCTCCTGAGGGGCCAAAGCACTGTGTTTATGGAGATTACATACAGTGGCAGAGAGAGCCCAATTACCTACAGCAAATGTACTGTGTGGAGCCAAAACCCACGGCAGCCCACAGCGAAACAAAGTGATTTTACAGCTCAATTTTAATCTACAGGCTTTGGCCTGGTCTCTGGTTCCCCATGTGGGCCTTTTAAAATCTGATTTATCTTTACGCTTTAAAGCAGACCAATGGCGGCACCAGCCCCAATGCTTAGTGATGCTTCTGAGGGTTCTCCAGTGATAGTGTAGGGTTTAATGAGGTGGGCTGAATACAGAGATGGTGTGCAATACCGACCGCGGTGGGAATTTTCATAGGATGGATGAAAATTTTGATGCATCAAACGTTAAAAGGCTCACATGAGCCAGAAGTAGTGGTATCCCATACATAATTTGATTTATTTTTATTTTATTTACGATTATGAGCTCTGTATGCATTGATTGACAGGTTGTCAGGTGTCAAATGTGTCCGTGTGTATATTTATGAGTGGATTTAAGACTATATGACCTCTCTGTCACACTGACTGACATGTCACTAGGGTCCTTTGACCCCTGACTGACATGCCTGTAGGTTGTGCCCTGTCTGATTTTCCCAGCCAAAGACTGGTGGTTATAATACAACTATGTTTAGAGAGATTTGAATGACTATGGTGATGAACCGTTGTACATTGCAGAGTGGGATGGTATAGTTCCAGGTAAGATTTCACATCTTTGGAGAGCACAATAAAAAGTTACCGGATGACTGTGTTTACATTTTCTGCTGCAACGAAAAGACAAAAATCCATGAACATTTGTGACCTATTGCTGATGGGTGTATGCCTACTTATGCATTCAAAATTAGAAATGTAACTATTGTTGTCATACTGGAGCATCTGGTCAACAAAAAGCTGCAGGAACTCTGTCTCGGTTGTGAAGTCCAGCACCCAAGTCAACTTAGGCACTCCTGTTTGTTTGAACACAGTGCCTATTTCTTTGATGCATACTTTGAGGAACTATCACATAATCTGGTAAAGCCTGAGCTTAAACACATCATAGCTTAAACGCTGAACCGGTTCCGTTTAAGGATTAACCCTCAGAGGATCCAGGGTTCGGTGGAGCGCTATTTTGTGTGAACTACATGACGAGGTTTACACTGTGGAGAAGCTTTGTGAGATCAGAGAAAAAGGTGTGGATGCTGCCTGTGAACAGTTTGTCTATGATGAAGTAGACTGCTGGAAGGGCGGTGCACACACTGGACAAGTATAACGTCACAATGGGGAATGGATGGTGTGTTAACTCACTGACAAAAAGTAAATTTAGACTAAATATTAGAAGTGAAATGACTGGCTTGCTGTACAAGATCATTGAAGACAATCACGGTATATCCTTATCAGTAAAAGGATATGCTGTTGATACCATATGTTTTACAAACCTCAAGAAACAAATGGCTCTTGCAAGAGCTATGTCAAGCGAGTGGACTAAAGTCATGTATGTGTATAAATTTCAGTGAACCGATCTCTGTAACTATCCAAAAAATACTAGACCTAATAACCGAATCTGGTAATAGTATTAGAATTGCAGACATTTTATGTATGTGTACATATGTAACAGACCTGTGTGTGGACCTGATTTAAAGAATGATCAGACTAATGAGATTATTGAAACCCTGATTGACTATCTGATTGAGAAAAAAATGATAATATGTGTAAAGTTTCTTCAGTACATTGACAATGTTTGAAAACTGTTGTATACTTTATGAATCAGTTTGGATAAATTAAAACCAATGTCATGGTGTTTCATTGTTGGCTCCACCCATTGACCTAGTTTTGTGTTTAAATGCCACGGATGTCTTTATGTTAGTCGCTCGTCAATGTTTGGATGTACCCTGTGTTTTCCCAGTTGTCTAGCCGTTCGTGTCTCTCCGTGTTTCCTGTCTGGATTACCGACCCCGCCTGCCTTTGGATATTCTACCTTGTCTTTGCCCCTCTTGGATTGTGTTTGCCGATCGCCTGACTACCGCCACGGACTTCATTATTCTTATGCCTATGCCTTTGATGTTCCCGTCTGCTGTTGCCTCGACTCTGCCTGTTTTGACTCTGTTTTCTCATTATTAAAAAGTCTGCGAATGGATCCGAACGTTTCCCCGCGTCTCATTCGTGACACAGATAAAGGAAAAGAGTTTTTTAACAAACATTTCCAAAACCTAAAAAAAAGCATAACATTATACATTTTACAACAAACACAGAGCTTAAAGCCAGTGTCATTAAACACTTTCATCGAAGCTATAAATTGAAAATGTTTAGATATTTAACCGCTACAAACTCCAGACGGTACGTCGACATACTTCCAAGATCTCACGGATGGATACAATGCAAGCTTTCACGGAAGCATCAAGATGAGGCCGATTGATGTTTGTAAAGAAAATGTACCTTTGGTGTTACATAACCTATATGGGTCTAGGAGTTCACACCATATCAAACCTATATTTAAGTATAAGATTGGTGACATAGTTAGAATCTCTAAAGTAAGGGGCCAGTTTGCAAAAGGATATGAGAAAAAATATACAGAAGAGTTTTTTACAATAAAAACGTGTATCCACAACGAGAGCCCTCAGTCTATATGCTATGTGATTATGATGGAGATGTTATTGATGGTGTTTTTTATGAGAAGGAGTTGCAAAAAATATCTGTGGGCAAGAACAAAACATTTAAAATAGAAAAATTTTGGCCAGGAAGCGTGAAGCACGAACAACAGAGGTTCTTGTCCAGTGGGCCGGTTGGCCTTCAAAATTCAACATGTGGTTGAATGAGAAAGACGTGGTAGACATACAGTACAGACACCATATAATGAAACCACACATAACTGAGTACACATTCATTAAAAAAAACACACATGGCTAAGTGTGGTTTAGTGGTTCAGAAACTTTAGCTATTTATCCAGAAAATACTAGTTACAAAACCATGATGGCAAGAACTATAAACCTAAAATGATTATGGGAGGTCGGTTTGATCGAATTTGAATACCCAAAATCATGGTATACAATTCCGGAGGAAGACGCTGCATATATTGTTACAAAGGAACAAAACACACAGAAGATGATGAGGAAGATGTGTCTGAACATTACACTGTACTGTAGGGGACAGGATTAAGGTTAACATCAGCAGTGGAAGTCAACGCATATCAAAGCTATGTAACACACTAAAGTCTGGTTATTACGAGGATGTTCTATTTCTGATTAGAGAAATAAACATGACTTTACATCCTGGGGCAAAACTTGGATACGATCATGTTATAAACAGTCTTTCTAAAGACCCCACCGAAGATGTCACTTATGTTTTACAGGAAGCTAGCTGTTACAGTATATTATAGTCTCCAAGTCAGACTAATGAAGATTATGCTTCGCACCAAGCTGACATAAACAGTGGTTTCTATAGTATGTATATATACACAGAAATCATATAGAATATCAATCAGTTGGTGATGCATACAGTACATACCACTACTGAGATGTGTACATATAGACAGGGAGAATAAAAAGATTGTTAGTGTTAGATACAACAAGGCGCATTGCGTACCAGTCAATAAAACAACAATTACAGATATTACCTTAGAGGGGAAAGACATTCAGAATCAAAACCTACGTTTTACATACGGGAAGGTCTGTGCTAAGTTACTCTTCAGACCTGTGAAACAAGATGTTTTTTAAATAATAAATGATGCCATATTCCAACACTTACAAAATGGATCCAGAGCGATACGTGGCATATTATCAAAATCAGGCAGGTAATGGGCTGCCAGGTTATACCAAGGGAGGGGTAATGTCGGGGTAAGGGGTAAGGCCGCCAGAAGCCAGAAGGAGTGGTCAAGCACAGAAGAAAATAAAACATGCTCCTAAGAAGACCTCAGTCGTAAAACACAGGCATGTGGAGACAGTAAAATAATGTATGTTACAACAGCTAAGAGATCTGTCAAGACAATATTCTAGATTACAGCTTTTCTACATAACATGTCGGAACAATGTATTTAATATTATTATTATTATTAAACTCGTCCTGTTCACGCCTGACACAAACTGCTATTGAAAAAAAAAAACACTTTTATAGAGGTGCCACCATTATCAGCTATTTCAGAGACAGCAACCTTTGGAGTTTTTTGTGTAAGGGACTGGTGAGGATTACATTGATTTAAACAATTTGTTGATATTTTCGCAGGCCAAAATAACACATCTTAATCACTTCCATTGATGTAAAAACCATCAACATAGTACCTGCAAAACGACACCGCGTGACTTACTAACATATTCAAGCCATTCAATTGATATGTTCGAGTATGTTTTGTTCTGATTGATACGTGTTGTTGCATGTTAATGCTATAGTGTCTGGTAGTGTTTTTTATAGATAGCCATACATGTGGATCCGAAGTGGTGTAATTAAATGGATCCAGACCTGTACACAAAATGAATTCTTAACGGTATTTCATACACACTTGCCGCAGCAAAGCAAAGTAATTTTTTCTGTAAATTGCTAGTTCTTTTTTTAATGTCAAACACTTTGTTTGAGACAGTACTGTACCACTCATCGAACTCTGTGTGTCACAGATCGCACCTCTGTGGCTCTATCCGATCACCATCGGAAGGAACCCTCACCGGAGTACTAATTCTCCCTGGACTGCATTTCCCATAACTCCCCGTGCCTAGGGCTGATCATCGGCCCAGGTGTCCCTCGTTATTCCTCCCATTTATAAGCCACATTCCTGTTTAGACTGTTTAGATGCGAAGTCTTGATTGCCCCGGCTGCAATTCTGAGCCTTTACTTCTGTGCTGATTAGTGATGGGAAGTCCGGATCTTTTCCGCGAACCGGATCTTTCGGACAGTTCGTTTCAAAGAACCGGTTCAAAAAACCGGATCACCGGTTCTTTTACGCTAAAACGTAATGACGTCATTAAAGTAATTATTATCGTCCCCCCCAGGCCGAGAGTCAAGTTAACATGACAATAAACTGACAATAAAGCTTTGCATCTAAGCACCCAAATACAGTTACATGCAGTTTTACAAGTCCTGATATAATAAATTATCATTATACCACCAT
>JAUCMS010000048.1:3817612-3827650 GCA_032357445.1 Enteromius radiatus
TAGAGGGCAAACTAGTTGATGACAATTTGTCTCCTGATGGCCATGGTGGAAGTTTATTTCTCAGTTCTTGAGACCATTGCGATAAATTTAATATAGCTATTCAAAATACTGTACAGTTTGTACAATTCATGCCTGATGCTGCCATCTAGGAACAGGGAAACCAAATCACACAATGCAATGTAATGCTGTAAAGTTGGCTATCTGAATTTTATCATAATTTTAGCCATTAAAGCGGTTATTTTTGCCATCATCGGAACAGTTGCCCCCCCAGAAATTTTTGTCAGGAGCCGCCACTGAACATTAATGAATGATTTGTTTATTCATTTCGGATAACATTACATTATTCCTAATCCAATAGTCGTCAATATTCGTCAATAGTCGTCAATCTCTAGGCATTAACATATACTTTTTAGATCAGACAAACTTTGATTCTGCGGTGACAATACACACAATCGCTCTGCCCCCCACCACCACCCCCAACCAGCAAGGAACACCATAAAACCTCACTAAAGGTAAAAGAGATAAAAACATCATAAAATTGCAACCAAAAAAACCCTCATAAATTCATCAATGTCTGCTCTGACATCTGTTTTCATTTGTTTGATTACCACAACCTACAGGCATGTCAGTCAGGGGTCAAAGGACCCTGGTGACATGTCAGTCAGTGTGACAGAGAGGTCATATAGTCATAAATCCACTCATAAATTTACACATGGACACATTTGACACATGACAACCTGTCAATCAGCGATGACAGGAGTCATATATTAGGTCATAAATTTGATCGTAAATCAAAACCATAAATCAAAATTGACGTAACGTATAGGATACCACTACTGCCAGTCATGAAACATTCCCCTTGTAGCGATGCGAGAAATGGAGAAATGATGAATAAATCAGTGTTTGCGAGTAGCTAACTAAAGGGAGCAAGGCTACTAACCTTGCTTATTCACTTAGTGTGACAGTAGCTCTTTCTGAATGAACTTAATTTAATTAGCTTACATTCTCTTAAAAGTCTTGCTTTGCTTCATATGTTTCAGTAAATTAACAGGTTAAAAAAAGAAATGTGTGTGTGTGTGTGTGCGTGTGCGTGTGTACTGAAAACATTGGCAAATGTTACAAACCAAACAATTACGAAAAAAACAGCAGGTAGTTGAATTAAATTTAAAAACTGAAATCATTTTTTTTTCATAAAATGTACAATTAATGTAATATAAATATAATCTTTTTTATTTATTATTTTGAATATATATATATATATATATATATATATTAAGTAAATATTATGATCCATATAGATATTTTGTACATATTCTACTATAAATATGTAAAAACTTAATTTCTGATTAGTAATATGCATTGCAAAGAACGTCATTTGGACAACTTCATATCTGATTTTCTCAATATATATATATATTTTTTTTCATATTCCAGATTTTCAAATATTGTCCTAACAAGCCACAAATCAATGCTTATTTATGCATCTTATAGATGATGTATAAATCTTCATTTTCAAAATTTGACCCTTACGACTGCTTTTTATTATTTAAAATAGAAAATGTTTTATGTCAAAGTAATACTCCTCTAATTAAATGATAAATTACAGTATATCATCTCATAGCTGTACATTTTAAATAACTATAGTATCCTAACATAGTACCTAACATAGCTATACTTTTGGTTTGGTTTCCTTGACTTTGTACGCATGACTACAGTTCTATGAGACGCTTGACAAGCTAAAGTTTTAAAGTAGTTTCCCAACACTGAAAGAAATTCCTGGTCATATTGGAGTGTGAGGGCTATTTCGGAGTAGGGATTGACTTTGAAAAAGGAACCATGGTACACTAACCAGGAGGAACCAGAGGGGAGCAGCTGGGAAAGGTAATTGCCTAGTTGGTGCCATGTGAGATGAGTATGGAGGGTGTTGCTTTATCTGTGGGCTGTAATATAAGAAGAGAAGGTGGAGGAAGCACAGAAGTAGAGAAGCAATTCGCTTCCATTTAGATTTAGGCTGCCTGAACCCAAGTGAACCCTGCTTACCACAGTTAATTAAATCTGAGAGAGAGGTGAAGGGCAAAGAGGAGGGTCAGAGCAGGATGTGTAGAGGAGAGGAGGGGAAGCTAGCATGATCTTATCGAGGAGCACAGACCGTATTTTGGCAACGGATAATGTAAATGAAGCAGAGGTCAGCAAGTTTTCCCAACGAGTGCAGACCTCCTGCTGGCATGAGAGTTATCTTTACTATGGAAGCAGCGGGAGAGAGAGGATAATGGTGTAAAGATAATTGCTGGACTGTACTTATCCATGTCAAATCATAAATTCAAAGCTAGAGCTGCAGTTTCAAAACAAATTAGACTTTAAAAATGCAGAGTTTGTTAAACACACGCACACACTTTGAATAAAATTCACTATAATATTGAGTAAAATGTATTTATTCAATATGGTGGTCCTAATTAAAGTAGATTTAAATAATATAACAAGCTAAATAAAATGTAAGAATGCTTATGTAATTACCTAAAGAATTTATATATTTTCATGCAGAGCTTCTATGATTAACTTTGAGCAGATGCAGAATTCAATGTGATATGCAATTATGTGTTATTATATTTCGTAGATGCTGGAAAGGGTACTGAGATGATATATTATCGCAAATTAGAGGTGGGCTGTATATATAAAAAAAACCTGAATCAAATAGATCTGTATATCGAGCGTTTTATGAAATTTTAATGGATATAGAAATTGCGTGCGAATTCAGCTGAAAGTGTCCAATACGCTTTGAAAAACTCCTGTTGCTATTACCATATGAAATGGACTGCAAAATGATCACAGTCGACAGCAACTGATGTCTCTAAAAGGGTATAAACATTTTGTTCCTGAATTCAGTTTGCAGAAGATTATCCATTTTGGGGGTGAATGGCTTCTAAAATATATCTGTAAGATTGTAGGAAAATCTCAATTCTACAGCTGAAAATGGAGAAGCTTTAGGCACAATTCATTTCCCCAATGCATCGTTGCTGAAAATTGGCAAATGGCTTGACAGAACTTGGATGGCTTGAATTTTTCTGATATTTTTAACATGTTAGTTTTACTATTATCTTTGCACTAGTCAGATTCAATATTTCTTGACATCTGAGGCTAGACATATAATTGCTGCAGAAGTTTAAAAGCCGTATCTTCTTTTGAAATGTGAAATCTTCTGATTGGAGAGATTTTTTGATAAGCCTCTTACTGAGGATGATAACTGCCTTTAAAAATATCTACGCTTAATTCCCAAAAAAAAAACTATATGCGTTTACATCTTATCTAGCAAAACATTTCAAAGCTATAATCCATTACAGGTGGATATGTATGTTTTTTTTTACTCTGTTCTTCTCTGAGTTCTTTATCTATCTATCTATCTATCTATCTATCTATCATCTATCTCAAAAAACATAAACTTTAAGGCTTTGTCAAGCTAACATTACTCCCCACCAAAAAAAATATATTATCTGAATTTCACAACATTTCTACTTCTGCAGTTATATTCTGTGTAGTGATAATAGAGTTTTTGTTAATATACAAAAAAAAATTATACGCAATATCCAGTTAAACATTTTTTTACATGCAAACCTAAAGCGCTCCCTGATTGATTTACTCTCATGCTAAATTCTTTTCAATTACTATTATTTTTTAAGATGCATAATTTGGGGGCACGATTCACTCCCCTACTAATGCCTTTCCTTGGGGCTGTCTGCCTTAGAAATTATGCACCCTTTAATGCACCCCTCTGCTGAGATGTTTGTCATCGCATCACAGCATGACAATCGCCAGGACCCTCACAGTGAAATCAACAAGAAACTTGGAAAAAGAAGCGAGAATCATGCGAGAAGAGAAAAAGAATGGAGCTGTAAGGGGGAGAAAGAGGTGAGATCTGATCCCTCACTCCTTCTGGCTGAGTTTGGAAAGAGAGGGAGATGGCGGGTGAGTTGTTTGACTAATGCTCTGTTAGCAAATGTGTCCAGACCACCCACTGAGCAGCACCCGTCTGTCTAGCTCTGATGTTGTCTTGTAGTAGCGATGTGTGCTCAGTTGCATGAGCCCAACACCCTCAGCCCTTATTCTGGGGAGGCGCGTGCGATACTCCCACTGCTAACAGCAAGCTAGTGGGAGTCTGCTCAGGCTTTCATGATAATGTATGCATTTTTCTGCTGCTTTACACAGCCAGATGCAAGCCATCGTTTATTTTTCCTTTGCGTGCTCTGCACAAATTGGAAGTTAGGTACGCTCTGATGTAATATGATGCAAACTGTAAATTACGTTCACAAATGGTCGTTGTATCTCCAATGATTAGAATAGTAATGTCTTGTTTAGTGCCAGTGCCACAAGAAAACCAACATGAAAGTCAAATGGTTCACTATCAAACATTAAGGTGCAGGATTAACTTCTGCAACCCCTGCAGAACACTGCTGCCTACTACCTAGGTGGCTTCCTTCTAATGCAGCATTCTAACAAAAAAGGATCCTACTTTTAACATTTCAAACACAAAAAAAATGTCTGCTGTTATTATAGTGGTGTATGCAGCACAGCTCACACAGAAGCAACTATCTAAACACTATTTGTGTACACTTCCATAAAGCACTATGACAAGTTTAGAGAAAAAAATCTAGAAAAATGTCTATTGTAAATATTCTTCATTATAGTTAAGTATGAGTAGTATAGTGCTCCAAATGCATGATGCCTCAAACTGCTTTCTTCTTTAAAATCTTATTTTGCTTGCAACACACACATACCGAAAAACAAAATGAGAGGTTGTCAAGACAGTCAAGATTCCTAACAACAATATATCAACACAGACATTCACAGCAATGATTATAATACTTCAGCTAATCATTTTTGAGGTCTAAATCGCCATGCTTGAGACGAGGTTGTCAGATTGACACTTATTTATTTGGACCATGTTCAACAAAACACCGTCCCTGCATTTATTTTTATTGATGTTGAGCAGGAAGCGCCATACGGTTGCTGGCAGCCACCCTGAATTATGAGGGAGGTGATTACAGCCCCTCTCTCGCTCTCTTCATAGCCAAAGATCAGTGAGACAGAGAAAGACAGCTCTTGTAATCACTCTTAATAGTCTTGTTGTTTGTGTGAGTGTGCGTGGTAATGATGCTGGCACTTCAGCATGGGCTCACAAGGGACCCTCTATTGTTTCATCGTCTCACTGCCTTTCAAATGGCACCACAACAGGTGCCTCTGTGAGGTTCCTAGTCAGTTAATGCTTTAAATTAAGGCTATGGTCTTTTTTTAGCATTCTGTATCATTGCTTAATCACACAGATGGATCTAATGACCGTGAATTGATCTAAAGTGGACCAATCACTATAATGTACCACAGCTCTCTCGGGATTCCATGTTTACAGCCTTGTCTCCATGTTATGATCCTCATAAAGTCTCACATAAAGTGCTGTTTGCTAAATTAATGATGTGAAACCTCTTGTTCTTTCGGCATCAGTGTCTTGTTGTTTAATATACTTCTGTGTTTCATTGTGTGACCTGAACAAGACTGCGTGTCTAACCTAAAGCGCATTTGAGTGATTTTAGCATAGTTGATGTTAAGCCAGTTCAGCATGCCATACAAATCAAACCTAAATCGCAGAGGGTATATGACACGAAATTCATTCTCAATAGAATTAGAGTGATTCATGTTTTTAGAAAAATGATTCACCCTTTTATTTTTGGAGCGAAGCAATGACGATGTCCAAGGAAATTCATGTTTCCTACCACTGAATGCAATAAACTATTTTTATGTGTGATTTTATGTGACATTTTCCTGCCCTTTTGACCTCAATCATCTCTTCAAGAAGAGTAATGGAGATCTAAAAAGGTTCAGGAGGCGGAAGTTCATCTAATTCTGTCAATCATGATGCAAGTGTATATAAACAGCTGCTTACCTCAACAGCATAGTGATTCGTCTGGCATTTCAACTACACTGACTTCCATTTATTTGTAACTATCTATCATTAATAAGTAGTCCAAAAGAACATGCCAAGTCTGTCTACCTACATTATATTCAAAGATTATATGAACAGGTTAACGTGAACCAGTTTGAGGATGAATCATTGATTGACAAAACTTATTGAAGAGATTGTTCACGCAACAATTAGAATTGCTATCCTCATGTCAACTCATTATTTCTTTTGTACAACTCAAAAGATATTTTGAAGAATGCTAACTTTCACTGTAAGAAAAAAAATCTGGATATCTTTTGAGCCCTATTTTAGAAAAAAAGTAATACCGATTGGTAGACAACACTAGGGGCTTAACTGCTTAAATCCAAAGAATACTTAATTGCATGCTATAATGTAAAACAAATGGATACAAGCATTTGTAAAGTGTATTAGTGCAGCATATTCTTAATTTCTAAGCAGTGTCATTAGTTTCCATCACTCTTCTAGTTTAAAATCCATATGGTGATTGTATATTCAGCAGATTTATTCATGGCTACTCAGAACCCACCTTCTATTGCTTTACAACCAGTCATCAATTACATGTCAAGAGCACCTCTGGCAATCTGTAATCATATTGATTCACACAACATGAAGTAGCACCATAATAACCACTATGCGAGGAAGAACAGAGCCTGTGCATTCATTAGCATATACATAAGAATTTAGCATGGAAAGTGAAAGATGTAGCATGCAGGTCTACACCTGTTACTGACGCGCTCTGAAAGACTCACCTCTGCAAAGCATGAACAATACGAGCCCAGCTGGGCTGAGACGCAGCATCTTCAGTTCTTCTGAAGTTAGTCGGGGGTGGAGAAGGAAACGGGTCGGTGTTTTCTCCGACAAGTCTTCCTTAAGGTCTACAGGACGATAAACGCAGCCTTCATCTCTTTCTAAGCAAGAAACAATGTAGCGGTTAGATGTTACCCCTTCCGAGCACCTCAAAATGAGTCTCTCCTGCGGTGCAATTACTAAACGTTGTCATCTTGACAGCCACGGTCTGTTTCGTGGGGTTTATGTCTTCCAAAGTGTCTGACAAGCACCTCAAACATTAAAAACATAGAAGTGCCATCCAATAAAAAGTCACAGATTTGTAGTTCCGCGCCACAAGTGTTTGTTGTTAAAAGCAGTCTGGTGGTCGTGGATATGTGATCCGTCTAAATAAGCCTCAGTTCGCACAGCTGTGTGGAGAATCTCAGAGGAAAGTTGTACATCGCCTGTGAGGCTCGGCAAAGCTTCATAATGATGTCAATACACTGTAATTCCAGAAGGCGCGAGGGGTTACAAATAAAGTGACTTTTAATAGACAATAGGCTATCTGAGATTTAAAAAATAATTAGGAACGTTTATGTAAATAAGACTTCGCTTTGAAAAAAGAAACGATTACAACTGCAATATATACCCCGGGCTTCCACGGTTATTAATACACTTTAAGAAATTAAACTGTAGTCCAGCCGTCGTGTGTATCACCCGTCATAGTTGACGAAGAAAAACAAGCCATTAACTTCAACAGTGTGAGGAAAGAAGAAATAAAAATTATTTGTTCTGTGAAAACGCTCCTTTCTCTCATCCATGAAGTCCACAGTGAGTATCCCTTGTGCTTTCGTCTGCTCTTTGGGTTCCGCAGCGACAAGCACAGTGAGTCATGATACTCTCTCTCTCTCCTTCTCTCTCTCTCTCTCTCTCTCTGACTGCCAAATGCTGCTAAACTGGGAGGGCGGTGTAAGAATTTCAATTTAAACTTCAAAGTACTTATTTGCATGAATGTTTTACATGCAATACTGTTAAAGTATCTACAAAAGAAGCCGAACAATCTAAAAAGAAAAAATAATAACAATATAGTCTGCAATAAAATAGGATGCAAGTGCAAACTCCATTAGAATTGATATGAATAGTTTGCTAGCCATGTGTACTTGTCGATGGACGCACCGCGAACATGGATTTGTGCTTGTAAAACGTGTTCACCTGTTGTAAATGTGCTTATTGGCCATCAGTAGTAGTTTATTGATCGATATGTCAAAACCTACGGAACGAAGGTGTATTGATGCTGAAGATGGAAGGTATTATAAGTATATGTTACAAATGGCTCTATCACTTTGTAGTGAGTTATTATGGTTATATTATAATAACAGTGATGGTGAAGGTTTTAATGTAGTTATTGAGTGATTGGTTCTTGGACTATTGTACTGCATTTACCTCAACAAGCGCGACAGTGCCCTCTAGTGGTATAAATAATGTCCTTGAGCTTTTCCCATGCCATTGATGGCATGCTAGAATAAAGAGTGCTGCAAACGGCGAGATTTGTGTTCATAGTGATGTAAATGGCATATTTGCAAGGTCGGTGAAGACTGAATAATCATCCATTACATAGATGCTCAACATATAGATTTACACACACATTACTATATAATTAGTTTTTAGGCGTTAGTAGTGGCACCACTGAAAACACCGTACAGATCCGCTGTGGTTATAACAAAATTAACATTGTCTTCGTCACTCAACGCGATTCTCATCGCTGTTCGAGATTTTAGATAATGTTTCCCCCAGGGAAAGACTGAGGATGGAAACAAAACAGCTCGTAAGTTTCTATGTCTTTACAAAGCTCGTGATTATTTAATGAGGTAAACATTGGGGTATATTGTGGTTGGTTGGTTGTCCTTTTTTATTATTTATATATTTTTTGTAAAGATGTATCTAGTTATTCAAACATAAAACTTTTCTCCAACAATTACTATTGGTATTCTAGCACCTGTTTCTGTTCTAATACTCCGTTTTTATGAAATATAGATCGATTATAGGATGTAAACCAAACAAGCAGTTTGTGATTAGTCGAGTTTTTTTAAAGAACCGGCTGTAACATTCTCTAGCACTAAAAGCATTTAAAAAAATTTAATTTGTGTGTTTGCAAAGAAGGCCATTACCTACTATGGATTTTAGCACCCTGTAGTTCCCATCCTAAAATTTCCATTTGACGAAAATTCAAACCAGTTCAAATGTGCTGAAATCATTCTCATCTTGGGACCGAGTAGTCCATCAAACACAGTTTTCTTCCTACAGGTTTAATGTAGCCCACGGTGGGAGTCTGGCTTTAACCTTGTACTTACTCACTCCATGCTGAATAGAGATATTGACAGCAAGAGTAGCTGATGACTCCCCTACTGCTCAAGTCAGCAATTACTGTCAGTTCACAGAGGGAAGATGAGTGTTGATTTGGGAAGAAAGAGGCATTTAAGAAGACCCACATGCACAGGCATCCAATTAGCAAACACATTAATTGCTTTGCCAAATTCTGGGCAGGGTATTGAAAGTTTTCCAACCATGCTCACAAAGAGGCTTTTGTAATTAGCTGCAGGGAGACACCTGTAATAAACAGTGAAGTAGATAACGCGCCAAACCGCTAACACTAACAGAATGTTTTTATAAAGTACTATTGCAAAGAAATTAAGTGAATATTGACCCCTGTTCACACTCTCTCCGTTTGCACTCAGTGCCCTATCTTCCCTGTCATTTCAGTGTATTCACCAGGTTGATTGCTGTGACCCGTCTCTTGCTGCTAATGTCAGGTGATTAACATTTATCAGTCTCTGGGCAAGACCTTTCTCCTGAGGAGACATTTCAACGGCCTGCTCTTTTCTAGCATTTTCTGACAACGTTTCTCTCATTACCGGTTTCAGCATATATAGGCAAAGGACATGTCAGTGATGGTTTAGCCTGTGATGCCTGCTGTAATTTATTATTCAAATAGACAGCTGAATGTTTTCCTTTCCACTATAAGATGAGCTTCACACGGCTCATGTAGTTTTAGGGAGCCATTTCTGTGATTCTAAAGCCAACATGAAAACACTTTTGGTGCTGTTTACAGTCTTTGTACATGTTACTGTTCTGCGAGTGATATGCCTGTACGTGGTATTTCTTCATGCATCCTTCTTTTTCTATATTTTATTTTTTTTATTGATATAAAAAATTATATATTATATAATAAATAGTGCTGGGCAATGATTAATCGCGATTAATCGCAACCAAAATAAAAGTTTTTCTTTACATAATATATGCGT
>JAUCMS010000048.1:3835304-3846168 GCA_032357445.1 Enteromius radiatus
TGTACACACACTCCCAACACACATTTCAGTCCAAACAGCTTGAAAAAGTGCATGTACCACCGGATGACCCCTTTAATGATGGATTTGCTTCTTAAAAACATGCAGCTTTTCACTTCACAAGACTTTAATAGATGGACTAAAGTTCATATGATAAGCTAAGTTATATTATTTTTAAGCAAACTTTCATTTTTTGGGTGAATTATTTCTTTAAATACAAAGCTCTGTCATGTTGGCTGCTGCTATACACCCTTTTTCTGTTAGTAAACATTGTAAGGTTTTTCTGTGGGCGGAGCTTAGGTGGAAGTAGAAAGATTCCCTTGACCACTTCAGTAATGCTAGCTGTGAAGTCTGTTTTTTTAACAGCAACTGGAGAAATTCAGATTTTACCTGCTTATGTAAAGACACTGTCAATACACTTCTTTTGTTGTTTCACACACATGCACACACAGACAATATTTCATACACGACAGTGAGATGCTTTTTAAAAAAAACATTAGACATGCCTATAACAACGAAAGACAATACTTTATTTAACCTTTTCTGATAAGGTTTCTGTCCAATCATTTTATCTCATTTTACCACAGCTGTGATTGTCATGTTTTTGGCCTGGCAATGGCATCAGGTATGTAGGTAGCTATATTTTAAGCTCCTTGTGAATCTGTGCTGTTTTGAATTGGCTACCTCCAGTTTTCACTTTGTTTTGCCTCCAGCTAGCATTTTGACGTAATTGTGACATCAGCCCTAAAACAGTATATAGGGAAGTTTCATATATATTACTGTATATAGGAGTTATATGTGCAGAAGCAGTTTTTCTTACATGCTTACAACAGAAGGTTTGTGGATGCATTAGCAGTGGCAAGTCATAGTTTCTCTGCCACAGCAGCAGTTTAGAAGATCTATTCTGCGAGGACCCACATTAACACTATATTGTATTATATTACCGTGCTAAAGCTGTCATGACAGAAATCATTTCTGTAATCTTAATCAAGCTAATTGTTTTTTACAATTAATATAAATAAATACAACATTGGTGGTGAAAACTAACTTTAGCTGAATGTCCACCAGTGACTGTGGTGACAGGACGACTGCTGGACATTCAGCTAAAGTTAGTTTTCATTGAACGTACAGTCCTGCCATCAACTAGCCAAGGGCCAGCGACTCTAAATCAAACACACTGCGACTTCCGACCCCATTACAGCATTCAGCTAAAGTAATCATTAGAAAGAGAAGATGGACTGCCTGCTCCGTCCCAGACCTCTTCTGTCCCATTAGATCCAAATTACCAGTCTCCCACCTCTACAAATAAGAAACCTCATTTCTCTCTTAATGTTAACTAATGTATTAATTTAGCTATGGATCTATGTATTACTTCACTTTGGAAATGAAATATATGCTTTGCTTTTATTTCATTTTACTTGATTTGATTTGCTTCTTGTTGGTGGTGTAAAAACCTTCCCCTACCTTCTAATAACTATTTCAATATATTGTACGCCAAGAGTTATCTCAGCTAGGCGTTGTAAAACATGCATTTCATTGACTCTCTGTCATGGCTGTTGAGAACAGATTGTTGTGTCATCACATTTTGATGCGATTATTGCAGTGAACCATGATTGGGTAGATAAATACGGCTGACTGCTCTTTCATCAAATTAAGCATTTCATGCATTATTGATATTTTCAGATGTGCAAGAGAATTCAAGAGGCTAAGCAAGATAAATAAAGCTTAAAGGTATCAGTACACTGAACAAATCAAAATTACACTGAAAGAAATAAAAGCTGTTCAAAATATAAAAATGATCATCTTACCTGTATATCATTTTAAAATATTATGCAAAGAAAAAAAACAATCAATTACACAAAACAATCAGTCTATAGCAACAAAATGAACTACAGAACAATAATTTTAATATAAAATCTGATTGTAATTTTAATGAGGGCACAACCAGTTGCATTTATACAAAACAAGACTGAATTAAGTCCGCAAAGTGATTAGTGAAAATCTGGCAGCAATCTGAGCATTAATTCCACAACTGACCAATCAGAAACGTGTTTTTCTAAGAGCAGTGTAAAAAACCTGTTTAGTTGCGCATGAGATTGTAACTTTTCATTGCTTCACTTTTTGTCATTTTTTCAAATGCAATGAGAGAACTCAGGGCCATTTTCAAGCTCTCTCCAGGTTATTTTAGCAGCATCCCGCTAGCTCTGATAAGAGAATAAGAGAAAAAAAAAAAGATATATTCCGGTCTACGCTCTCGTTTAAGAGCCCTCTTTCTGAGTCACAGTGTTAACTCTCTGTGGGCATTTACTGCCAGTCAAAATCTGGCTCATGCTTTTTTTTTGCCAATTGCAATTGGACCGAATAGAGAAAAGGTCTTCTTCCTTTCCTGAGGGACTGATAACGCCACACACTGAGTGGAGGAAATGCCTACAGCTTCACAGAATTGGCTTTTCATATTTATTTTGTCATTTTGGAGCTTTCCTTCCATGCCATAAACAGGCCACCACTTTATTTGCAAATAACTTACAAAAATAATATACTGTATGTTGCTGTACAGGCATCCAGTTTGGTATAATGTTATTTATTTTTATGAGAATTCCTGAGAGTAGTAAATAAGTTCATGTGGGCCGCTTTTGTAAGCCACTTTTTTGTTTTTCTTTTTTTTTTTTTAGATCAAGTAGACCCGAAGTACAAGACCTGACTAATTGTCTGCAGACTGAATTTTCTGATTATACCTCTTGAGTAATTGTTAAGCTTTTGAAAAAATATTGAAAAGGATTTTGTGCATGCAGAAAATGGTTATTTTCTCCCAATGCAAATACTGACCTTGGATGTTCATTTTGACGAATGTGCATTCAACAGCATGATTTTAGGGTGTTATTTATCATGACATGATCAATTGCATTTCATCAATCCTGATCAAAAATCAATTTTTATAGTTAAAAAATTTCCTCCGTTGTGTAATTTGTATACCCTTATACATGATAGTGTCAAATGTCCATCAGAAGAGAAAATTAAGTATATGTAAACCGAACCAGTTTGATTAAAACAGAAGTCTTTATTTTCCCAGCCTGATTTGAACAGGCTATTTCCTGCTCTCTGTCCTGAATGACTTTCTTCATCTATTTGCATTGACCTGCAGAAGATGAAGTTGAGAGAGATAGAGAATGACCCTGATTACCAGCCCCTGATGTGGCTGCACGCCAGGTGATCTGGTCATCCGAGGGTCAAGGAGGGTCATATCCATCAGCCAAGAATGAAAAGGTCCTCGTGCCAGGGTTCTTCCTCTTTTTTCAGCTGGAGAGTGATGACGGCCTTGTTCCAGATAAGGGACTGATCCATTGGTCTGATTTGTGGCCAGCAGAGCAATTTCAATACCCGTCTTTGCACTGATAGATGAGGCCTGCCTTTGATAAAGGGCCAATTTACCTTAGGGGCAATGGGGATGAAACTGTGGCAGTTGCCTTTATTTGTCTCCACCACAATTCAAAGAGAAGGAAAAAGAAAAGAAAAATAATGTAAACAGTCAAAATGAAAGAAAAGTTGCACTGTCCTGACTGGCATATGACAAAGCTTTCAAGGGTCTACTGCACAGCAGCGGTTCACAAACAATGGAAGGAAGACACGGTGTAAGGGGTCATTTTAGGGACACATATTTAAAGAATTGTACCTTTTAATTTAATTTTATTTTATTTATCCAACTCAAAGATATCCATCTTGCATATGTTTGCAATAAAACACATATTTTAAAAATAAGTATGCTTTTTCATTCAAATTTTATTTTAATGTAAGTTTATATTTTATTTTATTTTTATTTGTATTTAATGTTTGTGTGATGATTCTGAATGATGCCTGCAGAAAGAATCATTTTTAGAGTGAAGAAACAAAGACTAAAGTAATTTATCTTTAATTGACCATTAAGGACTGATCATTACATTCAGAGTTTTGGTGTAATTTCTCAAATGAAGATGGAAAAGACATCAGAGAATTGTTCATGTTGCACTTGATATTTAATTTGTAATATTAGATGACAGCATGATGAGAAATTATAAGACTTACTTCTTGTAAGTATGGTGTAAGAGAGAAGAAAAATCAGTAACTCTCTTTGTCTTATGTCTCTTATTTTTTAAATACACATTTTGAATACATTCGCAACTCAAAAAGCAATCTCTTCCGAAATGCATGTTCTCTTGAAACGATTAACAAATTCACCTCAAGACTCAAACAATAATAAATGAAAACCGAGTGAGATAGTACTCACACTTTCTCCACATTAGTGATATTGTTTCAATAAAGACCTCATTATTTTGCTGTATTCAAAATGCAAGATGAGCCTTATATAAAAGCAATTACTAACTGCAGTCACTCGGCGTAGACATGGCTGATTTCTGAATTAGAGATGAGAAGCTCATGGCTCTTTGTTCTTTCTGAGTTTTGCTGGTGCGATATTAACTTTTATTTCAAAAGGTTAGCCAATTTGAGAGCTCATATAAAGCAATTTTGACAGATTGAAAAATGACTGATTATTGTTTTCCTAGTATTACTGTTACTTACCCAGACTGTAACTATGTAGTGTTTGCTAAGTGGCAAAAGACTTATCCAAACTGAATAAATGCATATAACAGACTGAAAGGTGCAGAAATATACACAACCCTTAAGGCTGTTGGACATAACACACTCTTATATTTCCTTAGACTTGTATTTATTACATTGAACTTCATATCATCACAGATTAGATCATAATTTGCATCCAAATGTGGGGGTTTTATATAGCCTGGCGTTCCTCTGAATCCTCACACAACAGGGCCTGTGGTTCACCCAGCATATTTTACTCAAATAAACCTAATAAAAGATTTATGATTTTACAAATTCATGCGAGATGCATAATGCACATAATTCACATGTCAAACTTGAAGGGAGTTGAAGAACAGTAATTTCAAGATTTATATTCACTAGAATATTAACAACACAGGGTCAAAGATGACATATGTCCTAACCAGGGATTAAACTGGGCTAGAACAATCTGCCAGCTTTAGTTCAAAAGTGAAAAGTGTTTTTTTTATGTATATGTATTTTAAATGTTCATCACTAACTACTAGATGGAGGTGTGAGTGTAACAGAAAGCAGGAATTGAATGTAAAGTAATTAAGCAATCATCTGTCAGCCATCTTGACATGACATGTTGTCTGAAATGACAACAAATGATAGGCTATAGTTACCAGCCACATTAAAATGCAGTCATTCTGAAATTATCAATCGCTGACAACAAAGTATGTGCACAAAGAATTTCCATACAATGTAGGCTAACACTAGCATACACACACATAACATAAACAAACATATGTAGTACATTAACATGTCAAACACAAACATACAAGGAAAGCCCCTAAACTTTTTTTTCTGAACATTTTAGATAACATTCAGTTTTAAAGCATTCAGTTTAAAGAAGGAGAAAAGATGGGATACAGATTGCTTATAAATATTTAGCAAATGTTTTAAGCTAAATAACTTTGTAATAGTGGCAGCATCAAACATAAAAGAGCCAATGTTGGTTCAGAAATGTTTGCCTGTAGTGCCAAGGCTATACATAAAAATATAAAAAGTACATATTAACTATACATGTAGCCTAAATTGACGTCATGTTCCTCCCTGAGCCTATAGACGGCGCTGTCACAGCGCTAAGCGGATATGACATCATAACAAGCGCATTTGACTCTTCTTGGATGTAAGCGCGGTCTATTGGAATTTAGCAGAAAATTTGTTTTTCTCTCTCTTTTTTTGAGGTAATATACTCAAAAAACAATTTGCCATGTTTAATGTGTTTTAAGTGAACATAAATCCGACTGAGCTTTTACAGAGGAAAAAATCATGTCCAGGCTACACAGTTAACGTTAGCTGATAGTAGAGCTAACGTTAGCTGGCTAACCTCTAAGCGGTGATATTACAGAAAAATATATTTAGGCAAATTTAAATGTTATGTTGAGGATAGACTGAGAGTGGTTAGTTAAGCAAGCATGAAATACGCTGTTTTTCGTTGATAACGTTTAACGTTACTAGCACTGGAGTGAGAGAAGTAACGTTACCTCACAAGTGATGCTGAATGTTTTGAAATGTGACTGAATCATTGTGTTGCTAACATTAATTTCAGGTTTGGTTTTTATCTGTGGTCTTGAGTTTTCATGGCTACACCTGCCCTACAACAACCAAGTTATCTTCTGGTTAGTATTAGATTATATTATTATATTTACCGTCTACTGTTGTTTATTATTCTGTATAAACTTTGTGTCTTGCTGTTTGCAGGTCAATTTAAAGGCAGACTGGACCAATAAACCTCTTCATCAAAGATGTCATGAGTTGAGCAAAATTATAGACGATTATCCTGCAAAGGTACATACATGCACGAATATAGAAAAACTTTAAAAGGTCCTTATTTTTGCACACAACACAGGCAGCTTTTTGTTAGATTCATCAGAGAAATCTGTTGAGGCAACTGTGCAGTTGCCCATGTATTAGATATTACCGCACTGTCATCTGCTTGGCACATAGCACTGGACCAGCTGCTGTCCTGCTGGCGCCGCTTTCCCCTCACCCTGACTCGACTCTGTGCTGTCTGAATGAATGATGTTTGTTTAGTACTGAACTCTGACCTCTTTTCTCAGATTCATTTGACAGTTTGTGCAAGCCACACATGCCTGTTTCTTGCTTCATTTGTTGGCTAAGTCACTTGTGAATGTGAGCCCTTGGATTGCTTGGAATATGTCATGCATGTGATGTTTGTATTAAGCAAGTAAAAAATAAAGTCTTAGCCTATTTGTGTTTATATGACACATGTCTGATTAGGAGCTGCATGCAATCTTTCACTGGTTGGTGGAGAGTGTGTTCGGGAGCCTGGATGGAATTCTTGGTGGTTGGAATCTGCGGTTTCTGCAGGCTCGCTCGCCAGAGTACAGCATCGCCATGGACTTCCTGGACCCAAGGTTCTTTTTATTGTTGTTTTGTGTTATTTTGTGATATGTAACTAGTATTACCACTGTTTTGCAGAGTACACATCATACTACCATTCAGAATTATGCATTAAACTGATCAAAGTCAAAGACATTTGTAACCTTGTTAAATTTCTATTTTAAATGCAGTTCTTTTGAACTTTCTGTCCATCTAACAGTCCTGAAAAAAAGAAGAAAAGTTGCACTGAAAACCATCATAGAAATAAATTTACAAATTGAAATATACATACGTTTAAAATATTAAAATAGTTATTTGTAATAATATTTCACAATATTTCTGTTAAAATAGTTGCAGAGTAAGAGCACAAGTGCTTTTTGAAAATATTTTTAAAAATGAAACTTTTGAATGATATTGAACTGTTGCTGTGTTGTAATCAAATTGGGAAAATGTATTCAACAGTGGTGCTATGATGAAATTGGTGTACAAACTACAAGCTGAGGAATACAAATATGAGTTTCCAGTCAGCTATCTCCCAGTAAGTATATTTCGTTTTTTTTACTGTGCATCATCTCTGATTGTTTTTATGGAAATGCCGTCATTATCCTTGTCCGTGTTAATTTGTATTTTGCTTGCACAGGGTCCTATAAAGTCGTCCATCCATGCTGGGGTACTGCCAGACTGCCCTCTGTTTCACAATAAAATCCAGTTCCCCATGTCAGGCCTTCTATTGCTCAGTACGTCTTGGCTCTTTACATGCTAACTTTTGTATTATGCTATAAATTGTGTTATATAACTCTTACAAAGCTGTTTCATCACTCTTTTTCTCTCATATATATCTGTTTTTAATCTTTCACAGATCCTTTTGAATATTATATGTTCAGCTTTGCCTCCAGTCTCATTACACCAAAGGTAAAAGCTATTCTGATTTTGCAAGAACAAATGTACTGTTTACTTGATTTTCACACCCTGGTGGTTATTTTAAAGGCTTACGGGATTTTATTGGCTCATTAAAAGTTCATTTAAATGTTGTTTAATAATCTTTTCAGATCTACCCTCCAGGGCAGCATGGGAGTTGCTCAGATAGCGCATACTTTGTGCTTGTTGACACCTACCTCAAGTACTTTCTCCCTACAGAGGGCAATGTACCTCCATCACCTTTCTCGGACACCAGGGGAACCGTGGCCTCTCCTGCTCCAAGGTATCATGGTGTCATTTAAAATATATTTTTTTCAGCAAATAAGCTCCAGTTTTATATAGATTTATATTCTTCCTGTCCCAGGTCTCCAAATGTGCCTTATGGTGGTCACAGCACCAGTTTGTTAAAGCGCCATATTACCCATCAGCCCTCAGTCAACGCTGACCCTGCTGCTCAAGAGATCTGGAGGTCAGAGACGCTACTGCAGGTAGGAACGCATGTTAACTGTTCATAATTGTCATATTTAGTGATGAGTTGACATAATTTTGGCATGAGCCTCATTGTTGTGCGTGTTTCTAAAGGTGTTTGTGGAAATGTGGCTTCATCACTATTCTCTGGAGATGTACCAGAAGCTGCAGTCTCCTCAGGTGAAGGTAAGAATGTTACAGGCTCTCAGACCTACACACTCCCATCCTCCTCTGCACACGTCTGGCTGGCTCCAACCCTTCTCCCCGCACTGCATAGGGACTGCTGCACGACACCCACCCTGACTCATGCACTTCCTCTCCTTCTGAATGACGCACATGTGCTCCGTTTACAAATATAGCCTTTTTCATTCATATTATCTACAGTGTCAATATTTGCATTTTTTAAAGCTTTTGCAAATTTGATTTAAGGTCTTCTCTATTAAAGATGGCCTCCTGGGCAAATGGCAAACAGATATTGCCTAAAAAGCCCAAAGTTTGAGGTTGGGACTGAATCTGACCTAGTCCTCCACATTTCCACAAATGTGCTAGTGCTGTTAAACTGCTGTTGTTGTTTTTTTTTTTTTGTTTGTTTGTTTTTCATCATTCTGAGATATTAGTAGTGATTTTTAAATTGTTTAAATAAAATATTTATTTTATATAAACAAATAATTTTTTGCAGTTCACCCAGCTTTTTTATTCTTAAAAAGTTACTTTTTGTAAAATGTAAAGAATACGTTATGTGATCCTGATTTATATTTATATATATTTATAAATACTATTTTATATACGTGACCCTGGTCCACAAAACCAGTCTTAAGTCGCTGGGGTATA
The DNA here is from genome assembly GCA_032357445.1 of Enteromius radiatus. Classification (NCBI taxonomy): domain Eukaryota; kingdom Metazoa; phylum Chordata; class Actinopteri; order Cypriniformes; family Cyprinidae; genus Enteromius; species Enteromius radiatus. The sequence goes on from JAUCMS010000048.1 coordinate 3,844,461, forward strand.
TTATTTGGGTCAAAATTATTATTATTATTTTTTCTTTTATGCCAAAAATCATTAGGAAATTAAGTAAAGATCATGTTCCTTGAAGATTTTTTGTAAAATTCCTACTGTAAACATATCAAAATGTCATTTTTGATTAGTAATATGCATTAAGAAAACTTAATTTGGACAACTTTAAAGGTGATTTGCTCAGTATTTAGATTTTTTTTGCACCCTCAGATTACAGATTTTCAAACATGTATCTCGACCAAATATTGTCCTATCCTAACATATCAATAGAAAGCTTATTTATATGATGTATACATCTCAGTTTTGTAAAATTTAACCTTCTGACTGGTTTTGTGGTCCAGGGTCACATATATAACCTTGTGAATATATTTTGGGGAGCTTTCTAACTTATCCTGTTATCAGCTTTATTTCAGATTGCTAAATCTCTTGATTTTATGTTAACTCAACATTTAATGTCTTTTTGCTGGTTGTGGGTACTTCATCATCCTCTCTATTTAGTGCTGCTAACACATTTTAATCACATTGCTGATGTATTTCATATGATTTTGGTCTTGAAGTTTACTGAGGCCCCCTAGTGGTTTCTGACTCTCTTTTATTGGGAAACTATTTGTGCAGAACATTAATTTCCCATGAAATTATATTTCCTTGTGCTCAAGGACTTGCAGTTAACATCAACCCAACATTATATGGCTGCTAAACATAGAATGGGATAAAAAAGAAAAAAAAAGCATTTTAATTCATGTTTACTTTGTTCTCTGTTGTTTGATGATTTGGGCAGAATAAGCATAGTACACACTGGGCATGCGATTGAAGTGGTCGAGTTATTGCTTCATGTTTGAGTCTGCTTGATGCAGCCTGCTGGCTCCTGTCTTCTGTCTTTGTTCTTTGGCTGTGGGGTGTATGTAAGCTTTTGGTGTCTCTGGGTCTATTTCCCTATTTGTGTGTTATTTGCAGTCAGTATATAAGTGCAAGTTTCCCTCCAGTCAGCCCAGAGCATATTAAGTCTGGTATCATTTATTTAACATCTTTGGTGGAGATTATGAACTGGAAGTCACCAGTTTACTAAGAATTAGGGCAATGGTTCACCCAAAAAAATTAACATTCAGTCGTTATTTAATTACCCTCATAATTTTATATGCCACTATTAAAAATGAGCTTGAGTAAAATAACAAGATAATTCTGTTGAAGTTTAAGGTTGAAAATCACGTTACAAATATGTAATTCTATCTATGGACAGAATTTATTTAGAAACATTCAATTTGTGTGAAAAAGAGTAAACTGGTGACTCCTGTGTGTGTTTCATGATGAAAACTTTAAAGATGCAGTGTCTCCTTTTCTGCTTTTATGAGCTCCATTTGGTTTTATTTGAAATTATTGAGATTAGACAAAACTGCAGAGCCGAAAGTAATGTAACATACTTCATCAAACAGACACTTCACCTTCAAGGCACAGATTACAAATAATGTTCCTTAGTTGCCTTGACTACGTTTTCCAGGCTTCCTGAGGCAAACAATTCGACAGTTTTCTGTAGTTTATACTCGAGTTAGCATCATTCTCAAAATTGTTTTGCTTTAATGTTAGTACCAGAAAAGCAGTCAGAGAATCAAAGCATGCGACTTAACATTACACTAGAGCAGGGTTCCTCAAATCTTACCCTGGAGGTCCGATGCACTGCAGAGTTTAGTTCCAACCCTGATAAAAC
>JAUCMS010000048.1:3853151-3878400 GCA_032357445.1 Enteromius radiatus
CTTTTGTTCCTAAGACATTGCCCTGTCGTTATTTGTATAGATATCCAACTTCATATTGAGATCTGATGTATCTAATGTGTTTAATTTTTGTGAGCAGTGTATATTTAAATAGAAAATTGTTATTTTAAATACTAAATATATTTTTACAATATTACTGCTTAAAGAGACAACAATATAAAACATTTGCATACATAATCATAAATTAAACATTCTCTGTTGTGTATTTCTAATGCAATTATGTGGTTACAGAGCTGCAGTATAAGCTGATAATGGAGCTTCCAAAGTCGAGCAGTAAAGGTTGAGTGACACTTCTCAAACAAAACCATATGGACAGGTGTAGTATTAGTACATGTTTAACTTGCACCAAAATTGCATGACAGGATCCAGCCAAAGAATCTGTAAGCATCCAGACAGCAAGAAGTTCCAGAGAGACAGAAAGAACTATCTGGAACAGACTTTAGAGGAAACCTGCTCAGCACAAGCCACAGAGACCAGGTGCTTACAAAACTACATTTAAGATTTTATTCATATAATTTAACCAAATATTATTTTTTAAATATAATTATTATTCAATAACAGTATTATTACAAAGAATGGGATACATAAATTAGTAACATTCTTCTTATACCTACAGCAGTCATTTACAATTCAGAGAAACCAGAACAAATTCCCTCACAGTCGACAGAATAGACAATCCCTCTGAAGCCAAAGCAGGGTTCATCACTTCTCTACAGCCTCTGACGATCCAGTGCAGTCCATCTCAAGTTCCTCGACCCCCCACCCTACAGGAATGTGAGGTCATCATACGCCAGCTGTACAACGCCAACAGCTTGCAGTCCCAGGAGGTGAGATCGTATATTTCTTAATGCCTTTCAATATACTGTATTACATAATCCATTTTAATTTGTCTACTCTCAGATCCAACGCTTTAAAGCCATTCTCAAAGACATCGTATTCAACAAGAAAATAACTGCAGAGAATTACATTTTGACCAAGGCTTATCTTGCTGATGGTAAAAGGTAATTGAATTTTTTTTCGCTTTATCTCACCCCAAAATCATACACACACACACACCAAAGTCAACATTTTAAGGTGAATCAAATTGTCCTAAAACATGAAACCAAAATGCGTTCTTGTCTTAGGACAACTTTGATTAACTTTTTTGATCCACTTCAAGTGCTGACTAGTATATATAGCTATTCACATTATTTTCCAATGATTCATTTTAGGTTTTATTGTAAACATTAATAAAATGTGATTGTGTACAACGTATTTACTTTAAATTACAAACACAATAAATAACATATATACTTAAAAATGTGTCTTACATTATTGTAAAAAGATAACAGGGACTTTGAGCAAAAATTATATAATTTTCCAGTATATATCCAGATGGCCTTTTACCCTTTACCTTCATTTTTTGGCAGAGCTGACGAATCAGACACATTTCCTCAGCTTTCTCTCCAAACACTGCCTAAAGGACTGTAAGTCACTGCTTGTGAATATCTATACATAACATATATTGTTTCCAACCTGACTGACATAAACAGTTCAGTTTAGCAGATATGAAACTTTGCTCTGTTATTATTTAAACAGACCTCTGTCTCAGGGAAGTAAAGCAGAGAAAGTGATCCTCCCTGCTCTCAAACAGCCCCACAACAACATAGCAGACAGACACAGGAGGACTCAGGCTGTGCAGAGACGTCGTCTACAGAGGACTATACGCTGAAGGACCAGTCATGTGGTTACATGACTTCTGTGCCACACATTTCAAAATGAAACAGCAGTTTAAATGTCTTTATTATTGAAGCAATGCACACACAGTTAAGGCCTTAGTGTACTGGACTAAACAAAACAGATGATAATTCATGTAAATAAAAAAAGACAAAGAAAGTATTAATATATTGCCATCATTCCATAGAGGTGCGAGGATTATACTGGGCTGATAGTGCCGATGGGAATACATTCTAAGCAGCTGAAAGGCAAGCCTGCCTCACGCTTTGAGCCCAGGTGTTAAGCAGCGCCGTCACCGAGTGCTTGTCAGGAAGCTGAAGGAGTTTAGAGGTCATGTTCTTATGCACACTCTGCAAGAAGGGGTTGGCCTCTGAGGAACAGAGAGAGGAAGTTAAGGAAGTGATGAGTTCATGCGTTTTGCAGACTATGGCTTTTCGTTTAAATTGGGAGCTTAACAGTGTTTGCATTTTAAAAGGCAGCCCAAGATTGCATGGTGAAATTTAATGCACAAATCAGGCTTAGACTCACCATACTGCTGACCGTCATCTTCCCAGTGTGGGCTCTGATCGGGGTAGTCCGCTGGAATACTCAGCTGAAGAGGAGGAACACTGGGAAGATTTTTATCATCTAGACAGAGACGATATCAGGAGTGAATAGTCCATTTTGTTTACATATAAAGGGAGTATGTAGTGGGCACTGGGCCTGAACTGACCTAGTTTACATACGAGATGCACCGTTCCATTATTGCTGCAAAAAGATGGGTCCAGATTGACCAGGAATTTGGAATGAAGACGAGCCACCTCCCCTTGAAGTATGTTAGGGATGGTCTGGCGCTCGTCGTCCTCCAGCTTCCGTTTACGGGAAGGAATTGAGGGACCCCTGGAATTAAATTAAATATTAAATATTTAGAAGTTAAGGCTGGTTGGCATATATACACACCATACATTGCTTTTCATTCTTAAATTCAACTCAACTTAAGCTGTATATATTGTTAAAAGCAAAAAAAAAAGCATTTAATTAATACATATGTATATCATGGCTATGTAATGTAACACGACTACATGTTGCTGTGACTACATGACTACATTTATAATAAATGTCATAATTTGAAAGTTTTTAATCATTAACAAAAACAATGTATTAATGATTCATAATGTGGGTCTGTTATTTGTACAGTTTTACATTAAGAAAGATAACCGACTTAAATGGGAGAAAATATATTTTTCTCTTAGCTGTTAATCTTACGTGATTTGGGGTCCATGAATTGCTGTCATAGCAGGATTAAACGTGCGGTAAAGTGAATGGTTGAAAACCGGGGAGCGGATGTTGGCCAAGACAGCATCCAACAACGGCTGGCACAGGTACTGCTTTTTGGTAGAAGGCACTGGCGGAGGGGGAGGAGTTGGCTGTAAACCCAAACCAGACATCATTGTAGAAATTGGTTGAACAATATAACTTAACTTTGACTCCCTTACTTACCACTGCCATGTCATTCTTTAGTTTCTCCAATGCTATTTCACACTTTTGGAGTGTTTTAAGTGGACATCTAGTGGAGGACAGCAATAACACATCCTTAATCACAAGACAAAGATCTGACACTGGAGACAATATTCAGCATCTCTGGTTTCTTACCTTGTGTTGGGGTCAGTCAAAATGTTGAGCAAACTTTTCATTTTGCTCAAATCCTTCTTCCTATCTGTAAAGGCCATAAATAAAGCATGATCTTTAAGAACCACATTGAAAAAAAAATCTGCATTAGAAGAGATCTTCAGTACCTTCATTTTTGTCTATTTTGTTAATCATCCTACGCAGCGGCTCAATATATTTTGACAGCTGCTTCAGTTTGTCCATGTAAAGCTGGTCCTCAGATTGTGAGGCTGCTGGGCTCATCACAGAGTTTGGATTGCCTGTAATCCAAAAAATAAATCAATAAAATTACGGTTTTAAACAATATTCTGACCAACAGTGATAAGTAAATAATTATTTTGTATAACGTATTTAATTAAATTATATATATATATATATATATATATATATATACACACAGTACTGTGCAAATGTCTTTATTCTGGATTGAGTCTGTCACAGTTTGTTCTGTTACTTCATGTCATTCCAGACAGACTGGATGATGATCAGATCAGATCTCTGTGTGGAGCACTGGCTGTTATCAGACTCCTTGTGCAGACAATAATCTCACTGCATTATTACAATTAATGACAAAATAATGTTTCCAAATGTAAACTGATATTTCCAACTGACACACTGCCGCAAAAGACTTAAAACCATTTTTTTGTTGGTGAAAATACTAGTGGCCTAAGACTTGTGCACAGTACTGTATATATATGTCCAATTAAACAAAAATTAAACGATAAATAAAAAATATGTTTTATTTAGTAAAAATATTAATAATCATTTTAAACTATAATGTGCAGTATTAAAATGAACATTCAACAGTGATATTGAATTTATTTTATTTCAAAGACTAAGTAATAAAGTCTAAAGGTCCTTTTCAAACAGAGTACGAAATTCTAGTCCAAAAATCTTTGACCAGGGGACCAGGCAAGGTTTTCTGCATTTTCTGCATTTACACATTCGTAGCAAGCATGGATGACGTAGACTAGGAAGGATTTCAAACTAAGTGTGCAAAGACATTAAGTGTAAAAAAAACACTGAATGTAATAATAAACAAGAATGCAAAATTAAATATTTAATATTAACTCATTTATACATAGCTTAAAAAACTATTCTATGAGTATAACAAGAAAGCTTATCTGTACCTGGTGTATTGAGAGGTCCTGGTGAAGGTACCTGGAGGGGGTAACTGCGTGAAGATGCAGGACTCTGGGACGGCTGAGGAGAGGGACTGGGTTGGAAACCTCCAGGAGAAGGGGTTGGACCAGAGCTAGAGCAATAAAGGTTTAATTAACATTTTGTAGTTATGCCAATACATAGTAAAAAAAACGTAACTATTTCACTATACCTGACAGAGTTGGGCTGAGAGGAAGGAGGCTGGGGGGATGGCTGAGGCTGTGGGGGAGGAGGCATCGGCTGGGGCGTCTGCACCTGAACTGAGGAGGGTGATGACATCATTGGTTGACCCTTTGAAGAAGTTAGAAGAGAGAAAAATGAAAAATTGCATTCAAAGTAGTCACACGAGTGGAGGAAAGCTGGCACTGCACTGGTGAAGCCAGTTACCTAGAGGTAACAGACATACAGTCAAAACAGCTTGCTCTGACTGCACAGCACCAGTAGATGGCGCTATAAAACCAGTAGATGCTTGCTTCCAATTAGCTCCTTGGCACTTTGAGAGAATAACAAAATCCATTCCACTTACCTGTGCCACACATTTCAATTTTCAAACTGCCCTAAATGCTTCTGGGTCATTTCTGACTAAATGTTTCTGATAGTGAAACTAGTTGGGGGTGGGAGTGGGGGGGGTGTAAAGAGAGGCAGATGAGTGTGGATTAAGGGCAGCCTTCGCTCTAGTGTGAAGCGACAGACGTATACACCCACTGGGATGCAGCGCTGAGACCCAGCACTCAGCCCTGCGGTAAATACCTGTGGCATTTGCTGTCCTCCAATGGCAACGGGGTTTTGAGGAATGGCAGAGTTCAGGGTGGCGCGGGGCAACCGGGGTGGAATTTGCATCCCAGGACGGGGCATCATCTTTGAGGAGGACAGAGGGGACAACAGACATGTCACAAGCAAAACAATAAATGCAGTGCATCAGCAGACATGAGGAAGCACATGCAAGAATGCAAACAGAAATAGATTCAACAGGTTTGCAAGCACAGATGCACATAGTCACATTCAAATAGGCAAAACGAGGCTCTCCATAAAATAAAACGATTTGGCAATATAATGAGCTTCCTCTCATTCCTCTAGAGCATGTAAAAGAATATCCTGGGTTCAATACAACTTAAGCTCAACTGACAGCACTTAATGATCACTTCTGCAAAACTAGTCCTTTTCACCTTAAAAAAAAAAAAAAAAATTGGGGACCAAATATTAATTATGTCACATGAATTAAGTTAAAAAAAAAATACTTTTCTGAGTAAAGTTACACCTAAACATAACACCTACCTAAAATTACAAAAATAAATGTACAGCTCAAATAATAGACTAAATACAATTAAGTACAATTTTACAGAGTTATAGGTTTCACTTTTCCTTTTTCTTTCTTTTTTTTAATCTTCCAAAAATGGCCTCATTTACATTTGCATCTGCTGGCTTACCGTAACTGGTTGCGGTAACCAAAACTGATGCCAACTGAGCTTAAATTCTATTGAACCTAAAATATTTCTTTAACAACACCGGTTGTCAAGACAAGCCACAGGCCAATGGATTTCATGCTGTCTTTTCATCTACCACAACCATGCGAGGCAAGAAAAGATGCAATGGGTGCTTCTGCATCTCCAACAAGCCTTTCAACTGTAAATTAAAGCTGTGGTTGAGCTTCCCATCTACTAATGGCTTTCAGAAAGGTCAAATATTGTGTGGATGCTATGCAACCATCAATATCTTCCTTCAAATACATTCAGGGAATCATTTTAAGGCCCAAAGGACAATATTAGAGTATGTTAGCAAATCGCTGCAAACTATAATTTACACAGCTTTTTTTTTTTTTTTAAGGGAATGCATTTCTTGATAGGTCCATGCAGAAAGTGCTTGTAGGTTCAAGATAGCAAGCATGCAATCAGGCTGTTAGCTGCACATACATGCATAATGCAAATGAGATTAAAAACTAATGCTACTCAAACTTAAACTGACTGCTCTGCTGAATTTCACAGCTCTGCAATAGAATAGAGATTTCCATCTCTAGATTTAGTATAAACTACGGCCACACATATGGGACAAGGAGAATGAAAGCAACATGAAGCAAAATGTTATCTTCCGCCGAATGCTCTCAGATGGGAGGGTCACCCTTGAGGGAGAGATCTGACTAAATGTATTTGAGAAAGTAAGACAAGCAGCTAGTTTAGCTTATATATGGGTAAAAACTAGATGTGCTTATATATACCTGCTAACGGCAAGCGCTAAATATAGAAGAAAGTAGCTTCCAGAATGCATTTGTAGCAAGATGTGTTTGGCATTTGTTCAGTGAGATTACCTGTAGAACTAGTGTAGAACTAAATAAGCTTTCAGCAGTGAGATTTTTTTTTGTATCAGAATCAGTATCAACCTGTATCCTTCATCTTAAACACTCATTTCCCCCCGCCCCCCAACACACACATACAGTTTTTGTTTACATAATATATGTATTGTGTTTGTTGACATGATATTTGTACTGTGTTTATTTAATTTGCATATATATTTCCAAGTAACACTCCTTGAAGCAACCACAATAACATGATATTTAGCCCCTGGAATGTGACTTTTTTCAGGGGAACCCTGCTAAGAAATATGAATTTTGCCGCACAATAACGTGATTTTAACCAGGAATCCCCCTTAAAAGGCGATTGTGCAAATTTTTAGTAGCAATTGCCCTGAAAACCTAACAACCCTGATATAAATAAATACACACATGTATATCCTTTACATGTGTATACATATATTTATATTATCATATTTTACTATATGTGTTATTTATTAGAATTTTTTATTATTATTTCAAATGATTACATTTCTTGCTAAAATTTGCTAGCTTTTATGTATGGAGAAAAAAAACTTTAAGCTGTGTTCAACATAAAGTTTTGATGCCTGACCCATATTTTATGTATATTGACCAGAGAACAAGGCTCACTGCTGTGGCCAACAACTAAACCTCTGTTGACAAAAATAATACTGATGTATAATCCTTGTGTTGTTATTAGGACATGTGCAGTTCACTACAGCCCACCACCAGGCAAAGAATAGTTTTGACATTCAAAAGAAATTCAAGTGTTGATTTTGGTAGCATGCAATCACGCCACGCTTAGTCTCTAATCTCAGTCCTCACCACAGCTTGTACTGTGCTTACCTGGCCAGGGACTGCACCAAGCTGGCTTGCCTGTTGGACCTGTTGAGCCTGCTGTTGTTGTTGCTGCTGCTGCTGCTGCTGTTGTTGTTGTTGTTGTTGTTGTTGTTGTTGTTGTTGCTGCTGCTGCTGCTGTTGATGTTGCTGTTGTTGCTGTTGCTGCAATGCTCTCGCCTGCTTGTGTAGACGCAAGCAAACAGGATGGTATATGAGACATTGAAACTGCCAGGTGTAATAAGCATTTAATTTTTGTAACTATTTCTATGACTATTTCCACTGACTTCAACCAAGACAAACGTCTGTAATCTTTTGCATTGTTTGCAGAGCTTTACCTGCATCACCTGCTGTAGCTTCAGTTGCTGTGGGGTGAGTGAGCTGATTGGTTGATGCTGTCCAGGAGCCATTTGTGCTAATGACTGGGGCACCATGACTTGTTGCTGCTGTGAGTGAGGGGGCATCTGACCTGCCACTCCCTGAGCCTGAACCTGGGCTTGACCTTGAGCTTGAGCTTGGACCTGCGCTTGGACCTGAGCCTGGACCTGGGCTTGAAGCTGCTGCTGCTGCATTTGGGCTTGAGCTTGGGCTTGGGCTTGAGCCTGTGCCTGTGCCTGTGCCTGAGCTTGAGCTTGAGCCTGGGCCTGAGCTTGAGCTTGAGCTTGAGCTTGAGCCTGAGCCTGAGCCTGAGCCTGTGCTTGAGCTTGAGCTTGAGCTTGAGCCTGTGCCTGTGCTTGAGCCTGAGCATGAACCTGTTGTTGGTGCAGTTGCTGCTGCTGTTGCTGCAGTTGCTGCATTTGTGCTAACTGCTGCTGCTGCTGTTGCATTCTTGTTTGGTGCAACTGAAGACAGAGAAATAAACACTTAATGAGAAATAAAACATCACCAAAGGAACTCAGTTTCAATTAGGGCTGGTTATGTTAATCGATTTGATTCCAATTCACAAATTCTAAATTTGATTCTGATCCCTCTACTGATACTGTAAAACTATACAGGGAATCATGTAATTTGGTACATTACTATAGTATAAAAGGCTAAAACTAATAGCAGTCTCCAAAATCAGAAAAGAGAATTTGTTGAACATGCTGACTTACAGAATTATTACAGAATTTTCTAAACTAAACCTTTAATTAAAAAAAACTATTTAAGTGGCTCAAACATTAATCTTTCCATTCTCCATTACTTGGTTCTGTTGTTGCTGCTGAGTCTGGGCCTGCTGCTGTTGTTGATTCTGATGCTGCATTTGTTGATTCTGATGGTGCTGCCTTATCTGTTGGAACTGCATGGCATTCGGCTGCATAGCTGCTGGCTGCTGGGGCTGCATGGCTGCCTGTTGCTGAGACTGAAACTGCTGAAATTGAATGGACTGCTGCTGTTGCTGCTGTTGCATCATCGGCATCTGCCCGGCAGCACCTGCTGAGATTGATATTGCATCACAGGCAATGTATGGGAAATAAAAATTAGATTACTAAACCACAGTTTCTCTAATCAGCTGACAACTACTGCACTTACCAGCCTGCTGGCCTCCCTGCATGGCATGCTGACCCATTTGCATTTGCATTGGCCCCATGCCACCCATTTGTGCGCCAGGGGGCCGTGGTCCGATGCCAATAACTCCAGGACCACCTCCACCCACTCCTGGTATATTCTGCAGGGCATTCATGGGGTCTAAAAATAAATGGTAATACCTTGAAATTTTGCAGAAAACTAACACTTATGGTTTAAAAGTGCACATAAGAAGACCTAAAATGGCTCTTTAAATTTACCAGGCCCACCTTGTGACTTTTTATCTGCAATAAAAAAAACAAACTGATCAATACACAGTCTACATACAAACATCACAAAAACATGTTAACAATGGAAACATAGTATACTGGCTACTTACGAATGTCTCTAAAATGAATTATCAGTCTCGCAACTAAAGACAAATACTCCTCCTGTTAAAAAAAAGGATAGCATACTTATTGCACTTTTAACAATCACATACTACCAAATCTTTTCTGTTGGAGTGTAGCATGCATTTAAAAGAAATACTTACTCTGGTCTTTGCCTTGACAAAAACATGGTTCTCCATGTCAGTACTGGACTTTGTGTGAGCAGTTCCTGCTTTTCTCATGGCTTCATCTCTGTAAGATAATAAAGCAGAAGTCTAAATGTTTTATTGCAACTGATACATAACAAAAGAGAACTGTTACTTTACTGACTATTAATAATTTAAAGAACATTAGCACTTTTAGAAGAGCTGTTTTTTTTATTTATTTACTGCAACAAAAAAAACATTTACTAGCAAAAAGATATATTTTATTTATATATATGTGTGTGTGTGTGTGTGTGTGTGTGTGTAATATTTTATGAGAGTTTCAATAAATTAAATTCTGAAAATAAGTGTATTGTTATTATATAAGTATTACTCTATACAATAGTCTTAGAAGATTTGATGTTCTTTAAATTTGTCCAAATATATCAACACGTTGCCATATATCAATTCCTTTAAAGAAAAATATTAGAAAAGTCCATTCAAAACACTCTGCAATAAACACAACTTCAAAATAATATTCTAATTCTTTCTTCAAAGTGATGACAAAAGGAGTATTTGATTGACTATTAGAAGAGTATATTGTGACCCTTACGTAATAAATCACAAGATAAATTAATTATCTTAATAGTTTTTTTTTTTTTTGCCCACGACATGTAAAATCATATTTAGCTTATATCTGCAGCCCGTATCCCTTGTACATATTTGGAGCGATATTTGATGATGCTAACTTTATATTAGCTAGCCGAATAGCTAAACAAGCTCAAAACAACATAAAAAATGTCATTTAATTTAATGAATAGAATACCGTGATTATATTTATACCATATATAAATACACATACGTTTATCATTGAGGATTTCGACTGTGCTTAAAAGATGTGCTTATAACACGTCCAAGCATCCGCTAGTTAGCAGCTAACTAGCTAGCAGCACTCTGTTATTTTCAATGCGCTAATATAAAACATAAAGAAAAAATGGTATACTTACATTTGGGCCACTACTTTCTGTCGAAAAGCTGGACTCCTCCAATCACTATCAGGACCGGTGACATCCATAACTAATACCGCTGAACAACGTTGAACAAGCTCGAGTTAGCGTCTAACGATGTCCGATGTATCACTTTACTGAGTCGAATCTTTCAATGAATCAATTGAAGCCGCCCACGAAACGAAGAGATTTCGTCTGAACGATTCGCTCAAGAATCGTACTGTAACTGAACAATATCAAAACCTCATTATTAATTGTTTATCAGTTTTATTAAACATACAAAAACACAAAAAAACAAAAACAGCATTTTATTAAACGCTACTTAAAGTATAGATAGAGATAGACATAGAGATAGAAATCTAGAGACAGAGTAGAAATTAATTAGTTTTTGTTATGTAAATGAAAATTCTCACATACGCACACACGTACACACACACTTAGTCCTATGCATTTTTTTCAGGCAATGTTTATATTAGAGCACAGTGAAGTCATTAATCAAATTTCTTTTAACAACATTAATTAAAAATTCACTTCACTGCACAGTTGTATGTGACTAATAAAACTTTACATAGATGGTTAATATTAGCCTACATTGTTTGTAAATTAAAAGTTGTTTTCACCACAACCAGTGGCATATGTCAGATTATATAACCTATGCTGACTAAGCCATGACTGACTTTTGATTTAGTATGAGAATATAGTTTTATTAGTATTTCAATTTAGTTTCATCTTAGTATTTTTTTTAATTGTAGAGACAATTATTTATAAATGTATATATATATATATATATATATATATATATACACACACACTGTATATAGTGTTTTGTCAGTTTATTTTATTTTTATAGTTTTTATTATTTTTTAGTATATTTTATAAATTTCATGTAAAATATTAGGTACAATTGCACGAATTTGAAAACTAAAATTGGTTATAAAATAGTTAATCATTGAATTATTTACTTTTATTTTCATTTTCAGATAAGTGTTAGCACTCGGGTGTGGTTATTAGGCAGACAAGCCATGGGTGACATGTCAAATAAAAAACAATTTCCTTCCGCATTTTTCACACATGGTTGAAGGTTGGTTTCTTGCCTAAATACCTCTGTATTTTTACATACTGTAGTATTATTCTCTTGTCATTTGGTGGCCGTGAATGTTAATGTTAATAGCAGGCTACTGAAAAACCATGTGAAATACAATGTGTACCTTAAAAACACACACACACACACACACACGCGCGCGCGTGACATACATTACATTTGGGCCATTCTTGACAAACCACTGCCACTTTATGCAAGTCAAATTAGCCAAGGATACTGATGGTATTGATGGTGTTGTTGTTGTTTTTTTGCACTGTTTGTTCTTGCCTGAACAATGAGCACATCTTTGCAAAGGATGTGATGTAATAACACAACACTGTCAGAGTATGACTACTGATGATTCAGTATCCTGTAGCTTTGAAAGAATTTGTGTATGTGTGTAATAAAAAATGTGTGTGTCAATTCATGCAAAAACTAGTCTACAGGTTTTGTAGGACCTCAACCAGGTTCACTAGTTTTAAGGTATTTTTGAATTTGTTTGATCTTAGACACTTCTGGGAAGCAACAGTTAATAAAAGCTTTGTGCCTTCTGACCTACTTTTCGTGCTTGGTGTGTGTGTGTGAGTGTACTTGAGCTCTGTCCATACTGATTAATTCTCACCTTGCAGTGAGTGTTAGAAGGTTTCTCTTTTGATAATGTCAAACCAATTTGTTGAACCACTGATCCAAGGAAAGATTTCAAGACATGGAAATGCAAGACATTATGAAATAAACCTGAATCTATTAACATTCAAGACTTGAGGTGACAATGTTGCCAGGGATTGCACAATTTGGGGTTTCATCCGGCACTGCAACAATAAAGAGCTCTTCTTTCTTAAAGGAAAGGCAATAATCCTTGAATTTGGCAATCTTGTAAAATGATTCAGAATAATTGCTCTTGGATGATCAAGTGTCTGAATATAATCTTCTCTTTTATGCTGACTTGACATTACTTGTGCAGCCTGGGATTTTAGAACAATTTAGGAAATGCAACATAATCCTTTTTTTCTTATCCTGGGGTGTAAAGCACTTGAATCTGTTTAAACCATAATTATGATTAGCGTCCATACCAATGCACAATAATGTTCTGTTTATTCTAAGTGCACTCTGCAGTTTTGTTGTCTTTCTTTATAAATACTCCAGTGAATTATGACTGGCTGTTAATGTTGTTGTGATTGGTCAGTTAAAAAAAAAAGTAATGGCAAGTTCACTTGAAAATAAACGAAAATTAACGATCAGATGGATAACATTTTCACCCTTACGCCAATATTTTTATTGCGCAGATTACTATTGAATAACTGGATTTGCCTTGTGAAATGTCAGAGGGCAATAATAAATGTGAAAGCAGCTTTTGAGCCATTTGATTTAGACCTTCTTACTTTTAATTAAATACGGGTGCCCCTCGTATTTTTTGGATAGGGAGTTGGACTTGTAACCCAAAGATTTGAGTCCCAGGTCCGGCAGGGGTGAGACCCTTGAGCAAGGCACTGTTCCCCCAACTGCTCACTGGCAGCCCAGTGAGGGTGTGTT
Source organism: Enteromius radiatus (assembly GCA_032357445.1). Classification (NCBI taxonomy): domain Eukaryota; kingdom Metazoa; phylum Chordata; class Actinopteri; order Cypriniformes; family Cyprinidae; genus Enteromius; species Enteromius radiatus. Next base: position 3,866,471 of record JAUCMS010000048.1, read on the forward strand.
CACATTGTGTGTGGTTGTTTACTTCTCACTGCTGTGTGTACATGGATGGGTTAAACGCAAAGCACAAATTCCTTGTATGGGAAACCATACCTGGCCACATGTCACATCCCTTTTTTTTGTTTTTTTAAATACGGTAAACTTACAAATGTTTTAGCTACAAATAGGTTACTTAAAATACCCACACGAAATATCCATAATTTTATTTAAGTAGGCACTTAAAAATAAAGGTTCCAAAATGGTGTTCTGGCAGTGATGCCATAAAACTTTTTTGATTCCCAAAAGAACCTTGAAAAGTTCCTAAAAGAACCATTTTGAAGAAAATGTAAAAACAAAAATACAGAAGCTTTTCTGCGTTTGAAAAGTTCCTTAGATGAGGTTCTTCATAGAACCACTGATGACAATAAAGAAGCTATAAGAGTGTAGTGAAAAAAGTATTTTTACAACTCAATTGCCATGTGAACAACAGGTCTGGGCCATCCAAAATGTAACCACAACTATATCACATAGGCTAGCTTTTACAGTATCATGCACACGAGGCTATACAATCTCGTAGTCAGTGTCTTATTTTCCTCATTGTCCACGGTTCAGAGGAGCATTTGAAATGCCGCGCCTCTGCACGTCACGCAATATAGTCTTCCTTTTAAGTAACAGCCGCCCGAGGCGTTCGTGACGGGTGATCAGACAGACCGGGAGCGCGCGCAGATCCGCCCTCCAGACGCCATTTCTCGGACGGTGTGGGGAGTTGAAGCAGCTTTTACACCAATCCTGGGAAGGAACAGAAAACACAACAAACAGAAATTTAAAAAGTCCTCTCGGTCGTCTTGTGGCGTTGAAGCGTCGTGCCTCGTATAAAGGAGCGCCGCGCAGGAAGAAAACTTTCTCTTGTCAGATTATTCTCAATTCGTTGTGTGTGAAGACGTGTTGCGGGCCGCCATTTTTGTTACAGCCTTCGAAGTCTGTTGGGAGTATAAATAAGAGACAAAACTCTTCCGTACTTTGGTGTAATACACGAAGAAGGACTCGTTGTTGGACGCGACCGACATACGTCGCCTTGAATCATGCAGAGCGATTTATTAACATATGGCGTTGTTTGCCTCATCTTAAGCGGACGGTGATTGAGGACGGCTAGCTGGCTAACGCTTTATATTGTCTCATAAGCTGCAGCTACTTTAACGGAAGAGAGAGCGGAAAGGGGAACTTTAATTCTAAATAAGCGTTTTTTGGTTTGTTGTGAACTTTTGTAGTTTCAACTTGTTCTATGCCCGTCGTGATTCTCGTGTTGTTGGAAATTTAGCGATGCATCAAAGTTGGTTGACGCCAGTCGCAGCCTGTCTGGTCAAACGTCAGGTTGCGGTTCAGTAGGACCGTCAGATCAAGAAGTGTTTGGTCTCTTGTAAGAATAGGCGTTTGTTGTTTTAATTTATTGATTATTTCTGGTTTCTTTTTTGAATTGATCGGCCACAGTTGTATTTTGAACAAACATGTCGTCTGCACGGTTCGACTCCACGGACCGAACCAGCTGGTATTTCGGGCCGGTTTCGAGACAGGAGGCGCAGAATAGGCTACAGGGACAGAGACACGGGATGTTTTTGGTGCGAGATTCCTCCACCTGTCCTGGTGATTATGTACTGTCAGTGTCCGAAAACTCCAAAGTTTCTCACTATATCATCAACTCTTTGCCAAACAAGAGATTCAAGATAGGCGACCAAGAGTTTGATAATCTACCTGGCCTTTTGGAGTTCTATAAAATACATTATCTGGATACGACCACCCTGATAGAGCCAGCACCAAGGTAAGAGCGTCATTTCATTTTGACATGAATCACATCATACACCCCTCTTCTCACAAATGTTCATTTCCCTCCCCTTGTGGCAAGCCGTTTAAACATTCATTGAATCTAACTAGGATCTGTTTTATGCTATTAGTTCTCGTTTTTTAATGTAGTAGATCAGTGCCTCTCACTTTTACCAGTGCCAATTGTTTTTTTCTAATATTGATTTATAGTACTTGATACTAGCTGCAACTAGTGACTATGACTGCTGTAGTGATAAGTCATCATTAGGTGCTGGTAATTATGTTTTAGTTACTATTGCTTACCACTAGTGTATTCAGATACACAGAAACGGCATGTTTTTTATGGCAGTTTAGATAGGACCATTTGTATAGGGCACGTCCCTGCTAGGACTTCTATATTGCCTAAAATATCCAGGTTTTAGCTGTTTGCACTCTGCACATTGATCGTTGTATGACATTCACCCCACCTATAAACGGTATACTTTGAAATCATTCTCAGGGTACTTTGGTGTCATACAGTGATAGTTCCGCGCAGCTCTTCTTTCAGTCGATTGAATGAACAAAATCACACCTAAGCTGTGTGTATTTGCACCGCTTTGCTCTTTCTTTATAGATCCCACCTTGTCACGTGCATGATTGGCTGATTATGTGCAATGCCTGCATGTTATTGGTCAAACTACTTTGGATGTTTTAGGCAGTATAAAATTCATGGACGGGATGTGTCCCATATAAATGCCACCCTAAAATAAGAAAATGCCCATAGTGGCAATAATATATGTTTGTATTAATACAAGTCACGTGGTTAAAGCCATGTATTCAGTTTAGCCTATTTTATCTTGTGATTCTACTGATTATGTGCAGAATTTTTGCCAATTTTACATGACAATCCAAAATTGGCATTTTAGGAAATCTTAGCCAGCTGATATGCTCATAGTAAAGTGGCAGAAGTACTGATCACTGTTTGCTTGCATGTGAGTGCAAAATGTTACAGGTTGTAATGAATAACTGTTAAAACAGCTTGCCATATTTTTGGTTTTCTTCACATTTATTCTTATTATTATCAAGATGATCAGCTGAACATATCTGTAATTCCCCTGAATTTCCTTCCTGTACGTTTTAAAATGTTCTCATTGAGCTCTGCAATAAAAATAAATTCAGTCATTCCTATTGAAGATACCAGGAAGTTAACTGCACATGTGAAAGTGCACATTCAGTAGTGGATTGGATATTACAAAAGACTAACCGCTTAGCAAGAAGTGGATTTAAGCATTTCCCCTTTGATGTGCTGTTTAAAATCCTTCTTTTGTTGTTCTTCAAAAATTCTCTCATCATTGTAATACAGGTACCCCAGTACTACTCTGCCCAGTGGTCCTATTCAGCCATCCGGGGGACTCGGAGATGAGAACCAGGAGTATGTGCGGACTCTTTATGACTTCACTGGTAGCGATGCTGAAGACCTTCCTTTCAAGAAGGGCGAAATCCTAATTATTCTAGAAAAGCCTGAGGAGCAATGGTGGAGTGCCAAGAACAAAGAAGGAAGAGTAGGCATGATTCCCGTTCCCTATGTAGAAAAGTTGGTGAGGCCTTCGCCTCATCCTGGTCAGCCCGGCCATGGCTCACGCAATTCCAATAGCTACGGCATCCCTGAGCCAGCACATGCCTATGCTCAGCCTCAGACTCCATCGCCCATTCCTCCCATCACACCCGGCGCTGTAATCAGCCCACTTCCTTCCATGCAGAATGGGCCAGTAATGGCGAAGGCGATCCAAAAACGAGTGCCATGTGCATATGACAAGACTGCCTTAGCACTGGAGGTAGGTAGCTAAGTTATGGATTTCCATAAACCAAAATTTGCATTGGCACCAGCTGAGATGAATCTGCAAGTTTCCATTGTTTTTTTGATGAGTAGCCTTATGCCCACTAAAACCCATACCGTCATCTATTTTTTCAGTTTACTAATTACAAAATGTTATTCGATAAGCATAGATTTTTGCTGGCTAATCTATTGGTTGATTTATAGCAATGCAAGATGCTGCCTTAGACACCTAATGAAGCTATTTCTCTGTAGTTTTAAGATTTAACTGCTGCAGTGATCATTACTTTGTCAGATGGTGTTGATAGCATGGAATGTGAAATGACAAATATTTTCTTTTGATGACACACAGCTCAGTTCTATGTTTTTGAGGGACTTTCCTGAAAACAGACCTATCAACTTGTTTGTGAAAAATGCTTTAGGCAAATTAAAACTTGCTGTCCTAACTAACAATAGATTTTTAATATGTTAGACTATTTTGATTTACTTCTACTTTTCATAGTTTGTTATTTGTCACATTTCTCCAAGAACTGTATCACAGAGACTCTCTCCACAGTTACTGACCGTTTTTGAGTGGGAAGGCTCTATTGTGTTCAATTCGGTGTAGAATTTATTATTGGTTTGTTCAGTGTCTAGAATGAAATTCCATACTTAGTCATTGCACCTGGCAAGTTCCAGCACTCCTCTATCCGTTTCTACATGCAAGACCTTGTCCATTTGTAAAAAAAAACATTACATAAGCTATGTCTTAGTCAGCCTGAGAATGTGTCAGTTTATTCAGGTAGGTGCAGGAAAAGGTGGGGAATCTCATGGATGCAGATTTACTTTGTCATTTGGCCACATTATATATATTTTTTGTGTTTTCTTACATAATTTTTCTGTCTGCTGTATTTTACATGTGAGTGCAGCTTATATATGGAAGCTAGGATTATGACAGTTTGTTATTGCCTAAAATCCTGTATAATTGGTAATCATTTTATAATGGTTTTATAATGCTTAACGTGCTTTAATAATGATTTTAGAAAAGAGTGGTCATTTTATTAGTGGTTAAAATGGTGTAAACTGGTAACTCTGTACTTCTCTATGCACTCCGTATCTTATAAAATATGTTGTTCCTTGGATCTGATTTCTGGTGGGCAGGACATAATCTTTTTTTATAGATTTATAGTTTTATAGATTAGGGTTTGATAATGTCAGTGGTGTTCAAGAAGCAAGCCAATAATAAGTTGTTGTTTTTTTTCTATTCTAATTGCTTTGAAAGACCTGCACCTTGTTTTTCATTAACCTTTTTGAAAAACAATTTTTTTTTTTTCTTACAGGTGGGAGACATTGTGAAAGTGACTAGGATGAACATCAGTGGTCAGTGGGAAGGGGAGGTAAATGGCCGGAGAGGTTTATTCCCTTTCACCCATGTGAAAATATTGGACCCCCAAAACCCAGATGAGAGCGAATGATCTGGGCCATGCGCTGTCAGCACCCCTTCAGCTCGCCGGCTGCCCCATCCAGTCACTGCCGGTATTACGCTTGCCTGCCTTGGGGCTCAGCCGTGGCACATTTCTCAAGCAAACCATTTGCGTGGCTTCTGACTGTTTACAGCTCCTGAAATCAAACGGTTCTTAATCCCCTTCACCTGGTTACAGGCGAATCAGTATTTTTGTCAGTGTCTGTCCTTAATATTCTGTTGTTTCCCCACATCGGCCATCTGTACCTGTGACAAGGTGAAAAGAAGCCTCCGTGACCTGAGCCTTCTTGCTACTCTCCTGCGGTTTTCTGTCTTTTAGCTTTGACTTTTGCCAGCTAAACTATGTTGTGATAAGAAAGGGAAATGAGGATCATTATACCCTCTGTTTTGATTGCCAATTGTTCACACAAATTTGATCTTTGATTTTTTTTTTTTTTTTTTTTTTTTGTCATTTGTTACATTTAAACAGAATGTTAGTGATACTTGATCTGACCTTTGGTAACAGCCATGACTTGAAGACTTGGAGTGGCAGGTTCTTGGAGTAGCAACAACTCCTCCTGATTGACCTTAGAAACAGACTCGCCAGTTAAAATCTTTTTATTATTAGTTTTTTTTCCTCAGCTAGTATGTGGGACTAGTCTACTGTAGCCTTTTTATTTGTGCCATAATAACTTATCTGTAAATTGCAGTAGTAGTGTAGCTAGATGGTTGTGGCTAGACTCTCGGGGGATCTTTTGAATGGTGAAGGGCTTGCCTGTGGAGCTTTTTGCATCCGATTGTGATGTCTTAGATGCAAGATTGTGTCTGGGGAGAGTAAAAACGCACATCATTTATTCCATTGGACAAGCTGGAAATGTCACCTGTGCAATCATGAGCTCATCTCTTGAGGACTGGATTCAGTGTCTTGGTCATCCTACTCAGTTTAAAGGCAGTAACGTTTGGATCTTGCTCCATTTCATGACTGTTACTGCACATCACAAGGTCTCTGGTTTCTGCCCAATTTTGATTCAGTAACCTGACATAAACATGACCTTTAGGTTTTGTCCATCTGTAATCTGTTTCTTTTATTAGCCAGGTGTTACTGTGTGTTGAAATAAACTGGCATTTTCTAAAAAGGGATTTAAAAAGCCTGCTGGTGGCCTCTGTGCATGACCTTCTGACCAAGAGGGATTTCTCTCTCTTAGGTTAAATGCTGCTTCATGTCATTGTCTTGTTTTATTTCTGTCTGTTGGTTTTTCTTTATTTTTCCTGTTTAAAAAAATGAATTTACCTTGGTCTGGTTTACATCCCTAGCATCAAGTTAAGGTTAAACATTTGTGTTAAGCAATAGACCAACCTACATCCTATAGAAGTGCTCAGATAATTTAAGGTTTTAAATACGTACAAGTTGTTTGTTTTTTTTTCTAAGGCTTTAACAGTATTACTGTTTATTGTTTCACATTACAAAATATCCATGTGAAAAAAATGTGTGCCTTTTTATTTTCTTACATTTACATGTTAATATTTCCCATGGTTAACACCCATGTTGGTATTACCCAATGTACAGAACGAGTAAATAAAATTTATGTCTACTTCTTTGTGAGTGTATGACAACTTTCTGTGTATGTACTTTCCATGGTTATGGAAAATATTGGGAAATATCATAGGTTTTAATATAATTTAAAAAAAATGCATAATAAAGGCTGTTTTTTGTTTTCCTTCTCATTAGTTGTCTTAAATATTGGTACTCGCACACAAATCCATTCTAGCAGTTTGTCCTAAAATAAAACAAGTAATGGCTGCTTCTGAAAATGTCTTCAATTAATGGAATTGTAAAAATTATAGTTGGTCTAGCAATAAAAAAAATCTGTCGGCATTTACTCATCAAATTATTTCAAATTCGTTTGAGTTTATTTCTGATGTTGAAAGCAAAAGATAATAAAAATGTTGGTAAGGCAACGGTGGCCATTGATTTCTACAGCATGGAAAAAAATACTACGTAAATCAGTAGCTACCGTCACCTATTTTGCCAGCATACTTTAAAATGTTTTTTTTTTTAGTCGGCGTGAAAAAGAAACTCATACAGGTGTGGAACAACTTGAGGGTAAACGATGACAGGATTTTCGTTCTTGTGTGAACGATTTCTTTAAATAGAATGGGAACCCTGTAAACAGAAGTTCAAATATCATTCTGGAGACTTCTGAGTCCTAAAGTGGGTCATTTCCAAGCTTTTGTTTCTACAGACATTTTGTTCAACCAAACGGTGACGTAACAGCCTGTTTAGAGACTGTTCAGTATCTGGAACAAGAGGTTGGTTACTCCATCTCGCTTGAATTTTTTATTAGCACCAGTTGTGATTGTGACTGCACCCTGGAGACAAGACATAATTAAAGAATTTTAATGAAGTGTCCAAAAAAAGAAACCCTGTGCTATGATGACCTAGAGAAAGTTATGAAGGTCAAGCTTCCCTGTTTTTTTTTTTTTTTTTCTTTCAGTAAATCAGGAGGCCTTCTTTTCAAGTATTTGTATCTGTGACCTTGATGTAATGTATAAATCAGCATCATCACAACACTTTAAGCATGATTTGGTGCAAAATAGGTTCCTCGTGGTTCAGGACCTTTTGACAAGTATTTGCTAGTGTTTCCTTGTCTGTTGGCGTGGACTCATCATGGCAGTATGCCTGAGAGCACTGTGTAGCAACTGGTGACAAAGGAATATTCCAGGGACGTTTGTACACAACAGCCTGGGGGTTATTTAAATGTGTCATTTCCTCGCCATTATATAAAAGCAACAAATAGGACTCTTACCACTCTTTAAAGCCAGCTAGTTGTTATTTGCAAGGGATCTGCTCATGGCTTTTAGATGATGGTGTTGGTTTAAAGATTGTTGTAAACAGGTGCAGGTAGGTTTGACAGCATCAAACCATTACCCATGACTGTGTATCTGATTTGGAAGCCTGACAGACACTGCAATGGAGGAGCTAAAAATAAAGCAAATTGCGCAGTTGTTGCTGGGTTTTTATATTTATCGACTGATATTTATTTTAGGAAGCTTGTAGAGGGAGAAGTGGACTTCATGTCAGTTGAATCCTAGGCACAAAAGTATTGATTTATGTCAAGATTGAATTAGCATTGCATAAATGTCAGATCATTTTTTGTTTGTTGTATGAGCAAAACTTGCTTGCTTTGAATTTTTTAAAAGACAACCAAACTAACTCACCCTCAGGCCATCCAAAAAAGTTTATTTCTTCTTCGGGAACATAACAATGCATTACATCACTTTCTCACCAACAGGTCCTCTGCAGTGAATGGGTGCCGTCAGAATGAGAGTTTAAACAGATGATAAAAACATAATGCACAAGTAATCCAAATCACTCCAGTGAAGCGAAAACCTGCATGTGTGTAATTTTTAATGTTTTTAACCTTTAGCCTAAAATTCATAATATCCTTTCTGCAGTGGAAAAGTTGTCTAGTCTGAACATGGAGAAAAATACGCACAAATCAAGCACAGCTAAACAGTTCAAAACTGAAACAAATATAAGGATATAAGAGGAATGAGCAAAATGTTATTATGGATTGTGCACTTTTTTTTACCAGAATTATTACTTTGAAGGCTGATTTATGATTGATTATATCACTGGTTCTGGATTTGATATTCACTTATGTAATGCATGACATAAAAACATCAAATTAATAAAATCAACAGTCCAATATGCCCTATAGAAACTGCAAGTCTTTTCAAATTTAAATCTGTTTCATCTGAGTATGTGTTGCTGTTGACCGCATATAGTGAATATTTTGGGTTATTTTAACTAAGCATACTAACATATTTGCTTTGTTTAGAAAGCATATTTTAAAAGCATAATGCAAGAACATAACACTCACATGAGCTTAACTGCAAGTCCTCTTCTCTTCATCAAGTTCAATTTGCATAATTAAATGTGATATCACCCATCAGGATTGATGGAAATTGATTCTTTTTGAGAATCATCACTGGGCTATTGAAACAGGGGTCGATGAAGGCCCATTTCAGTTCATTACCAGCTTGTCCGAAGGATAATACTGCTGCTATAGATTGAAACTTACCATGAGTGGCTGGCTTGCTCTTAAAGTGACAACCTCAGTTTCTCATGTAAAGATTAAACATAAAGATGTGTTCTATAATCAATTTGCATCCCAATTCCTCTTTTCTGTTAGTTGCATCAAGGTAAGCCTCATCTCACAGAAAATCTTTGCAAAAACACTGTGTGCACAGAATGGCAGAAGCACTGATGTCCTATATTTAGTTTTTGATTAGTCTCGGTCAGCTGAACCTTCACCACATCTGTGCAATGTAATTATTAAGAACATTTGAATTGGAACAACAAAGAAAGTACATGTTCTAGTATCATCTTTTTACCTACTGAAATGACAGTAAAATGTGTCAATTATATTGTAAATCAGGCTGGTTTTCATTTTTCTGTTGAAATTCTGATGATTAAATAATAGGCCTATACTGTTCCAATGAGTACATGTTAGTAGAATGTTGTCTTTGTGTTGTCTAAATCAATCCTGATCCCTTCCAGAATCTTTACGCCCTATTTGGGAGTGCTGACGATTAAACATTTACAGGACATACGCCGCTGCCTTCTGCTGTGGAAATGAGGCCATGTTGAGTTATCGTGACTTCCTACTGGCTCTCTGTGGGATCTGGGTCAGATATAGAGTCAGAACCGGGGCTTAATTCAAGCCCCAGAGATCTTGCTCATCTCTGCTTCTCTTTCTATACCTTGTGCCCTCACCTAATAAAAAACTAAAATGAGGATAATGTTTTACAGTCAGCAGGTTTCAAGCACTATTATAACACTTAATCTGCAGCCCGGTATTACAAGATGGCCAGTAACCTCAGTAAACACTGAGCACTTAATGTAGGCTATCCAATTTGAGAAATGGTGACTGAAAATTCAACAAGAAACGTGCATCACAACACCCCTAAACCTGTAAATTAGCCTACTCTATGCTAAAAGTCTGGGTTGGGTTATAAAGCATCAGGAGATAATAATAAGTTTAATTTTTCCATAGATCAATGACACTTTACAAGATACAGCGATGCTGAAGAAATACATTAATACACTAACGTCTTATTTTTGTACTCAAGTATTTAAGAATAAGTTTTTTAAACGGCAGCAACAGTTCTGACACTCGTTTTTATACAGACATTAAGTTAACTAAAATACTTTTCTGAATTGTGTTTTAATATAAAACATTTCCCTTTTCCCGCTCACAAATAATTTGCTACTACAGGATTAATCTTTTAGAAATAGCGCCATCCACTGGTAAAAAAGAAAAGAAAAGCCCCAGTCAGGATTACTACAGCACAAAATAGCTATTTGCACGAAGTCTGTTGTCTCTTGAGTCTTACAGTTTGGTTAGACGTATGACTTGCATAATATGATAGCATAGGAAGCTTCAATTCGTCTGTTTTCTGTCCTCCACCCAGACACTAAACATCCGCAGCGCGCCCAGTGACCCACAGACACGATCAATCCATCAATAAATCAGTCATTACAGCCTATGGACATCTGTTTTTACGAGTGGCTGCCAATAGAATTTCTGTGAAACTGAAGATAAATTTTAGGCTACACCCATTTAGCATTTAGATTTTATACGAGCTATCATGCTTAATTAGAGGTTTGTTTATTTACTGTTGTTCATCTTTACTTCTCTTTCATGTCTACTACTCCTCTATGCTACTTTAAACTATATTAGAGTGAATTATAAGCTCTCCAGGAGTGCAGTATTTGAACAGGATACAGTGTCTTGTTTTGATCATTTGCCACTTGCTCTTAAATGAAGGGAACCTATTGTATGTTTTGTCTTATTGTATTGCATTTCTATCTGTCTTGCCCACAGGACTGAAATCTGATGAATCTAAGGGAAAGGGAAAGACATCACAGCAAGTGATTTCCAAGAATCAGCTCACCAGAGCAACATGTAGAAACATCTCACCGCTCCTGAAGTAAACCTAACATAGAGAGCTGGAATTCACTCTGTGCCTGAGGAGACAATTCTTGTCGTCAACAAGAATGACTCCACCTATCAAGACACTTTGGCCAGAACTTAGGCTACTGTGGAAGTAAGAATTTGAGAGTAAGTAAGAACTGTTGTGGTTTTCTGTGTGAACAATAACCTATGAAAACATACTCACTGCACAGGGCTCACATGCTTTACTGCATGAATTGACAGTGGTTAATTGGCTGACTTTACAAACCAGAAATATTTCTTGGCCAAACAAATCTAGTTTTATAAGACCCAATCTTATAAACAGGGATAAGACGTTTATTTTTAAAGACGTTCAAGTAGATGCCACTTCTTGTTGCCTGCCAGTTAGCTGTCATTTGCCAGCATTAGTTTTGTCTCTCTAGTTCATGATTGTCCTCTCCATAAACCAAGATTTCACAAATAGATGGAATAAAAACGTAATATAAAGTGTAGAATGAACTCACTCCCAGTACTTTATCTGTACTTTTTCCATAGCTGATTAGAATGTTATGTAATACTATATGTTAAACATTAGATGGCAGTATTGGGTTGATTTAGTAAAGCAGTTTGGAAAATCGCTCATACACGTAGGCAAATTGTGCCATTGCACCATGTCACTGTCACTTTTGTGTAGTTTTTTTTTATTTATTGATTTATTTTTTAATAAAAATAATTACTAATATTGTAATATAACTAATATAGCTTGCAGCAATATGATTAGTAATATAAGTACTTGGATTGATGCTTAAAAATAAGTTACTCTATTAATTAAATAAAATATTTTATATATATATATATATATATATATATATATAAATAGAGAGAGAGATATAGGTAGATAAGTTACAAATTCTATTATTAA
>JAUCMS010000048.1:3880845-3903533 GCA_032357445.1 Enteromius radiatus
TTGTGTAATATGCATTTGCAATTATTTATTTCATATTTAATACATTTATTTGTTTTATTTAATATAATATAATATCCATTATAATATATGGTGTATCTTATAAATATATTATGATTATAAAATAATATATATATATATATATATATAAATGATGTCAAATGATTAATAATGATTAATCACATATAAAATAAAAGTTTTTGAAAATATTACAATAAAACAATATTTATGTAGTATTTATTCATGTAATATATAAACATAACATAACACATTTTGAAATAAATAAATATATACATGCATGTGTTTGTCTTTTAAATTTAAATTTATATTATGCAAAAATATTATGTATCATATTTCTCTCATTATATTTTCTATTTCTAAATAAATAGGAAGTAAATTTATATATATATATATATATATATAGGTCTTTAACCTCTTACCTCACTGATGATCTTATGGTATGGATGGTCCTTATCCATAGTAGGAGGGGGGATATCAAATGACCTGCGCCAGATCTTGACCTGCTCCTCTCCGTGCTTGGCTGCCGTCTCTGCCTTGTTCAGACCAGTCAGACCACCATAGTGACGTTCATTCAGACGCCAGGTGCGCACTACAGGTAGCCACATCTGGTCTGTGACCTCCATGATGGTCCACAGAGTCTTGATAGCGCGTTTCAGAACAGAAGTATAGCACACATCAAACTTCATGCCTGCATCTTTGATGGCTTGAGCACCACGCTTTGCTTCCTCCAGACCCTTCTCACTGAGGTCTGCATCAAACCAGCCACAGAAACGATTCTCCTGGTTCCAGGAGCTCTCGCCGTGGCGTACAATCACTAGACGATGAGCAGCAGCCATTTTGAACGAATTTGGGTTTTACTACAGTATTTTCCAAAAACCAAACACACCAAACACAACCCTCCTTGCACTAGTGCACACACTCTGTGACACAGTAAGCCTGGCGTGCCTGTGCTATGCTCTTTTTATAGCATTCTGGTATGTGGCCCTTCATATATGTCAGATCTATTCTGCTTTGAACCAATCAGAATGTTTCACTTTCAGAATGACAGCTGAAATTACCAATTGACTCTCATGTGTAAGGGGGCGGACCGGATATTTATCTACTGCTCGAAGGGCAGAGGTCGTGAACAGATTCAAAATAGCAACATGACTTTTAAACTGAGAAGTGTGGAATAAAAGTGCAAAGATCAGAGTAAGCCAGAGTAATCTCAAAGGCCATCAGTAAACACTGTAGCTCATGTAGAGGCCACATAATTTATAGCACAGCAAGAGATTCCAGGTTTTTTTGGGCCACTGAGGATTTAAGTGTACTGTTAAACTTTTATTAGTCAGTTATAATGAACTTCTCATTGTCATAAAGTATTATGTATATATCAATTTAATTTAAGGAATGTATACATGTTTATGCAACATTTAAGTTTGCCTGCTTACAAAAAAAGCATAGCATGGTTAGTTTATTATGAAGTTCATTAAGTGTTAACTCTTTTTCAACACTATTTAGAAATAAAAAAGCAATCCAGTCTGCATAAGGAGAAACCTTCACTTCTTTGTTCATGTGTATCATTTTATCTGCACTACTTCTCATATCCAGCAGAGGCGATGGTGTGTTTCCTCAGGTAAAGCACTGAAAATAGAGCTGTAACCATTCCTCACTTCTTTTCTACCCCCTCCTCTCTCTCTCTCCTCCTCCAGCTTTCATCTCTGCATCTGCAGTGGACACTGTGTGTGGTATGTATATATATTAGCCATTTACATACCATAATTAGTTCATAATTAAATTACATATCATATTGTGGTGCAATGCAAAGCACGCTTTGCTTAGTTTTAGCTTCTTATGTAAATAATGACCTTGGTGGAAGTCACAGTGCGTATAATTAAACATGTATGAATATAGCCTTTTGTTTTATGATACTTTCAAAGCAAAAATCTCACAGTTTCTTAGCAAAATTGTATTATACTACTTGAACATACCACTGCACGTAGCTTTTGCTGTCTCTCTCCCTCTCTCTCTCTCTCTCTCTCTCTCTCTCTCTCTGCTATTGATACTGCATTGTCAGAGTTTAGAAAATCACTTGCGTCAGAGCTCCTTTCTGGCTATATAAGCTGCACTGACTGCGGTAGGAGCAGCAGATCAGTGTTAGAGAGCTGATCGAGCTGACTGTGGTACTGAGGCACAGAGCAGCTTGTCCTTGGAGCCATGAGTGCCGTCGGGTTTGACCCCTACTTCTCGTCCTCGTACAAGCGCTGGTATGTGGAGAGCAGCCCTCGGGTTTCTCAGCGTGGTCGTTCTCGCACCACTTTCTCCGTCCATCCCCCTTCTCTCTCCTCGAGCCGCCTCCACTATGCCTCCCCCGGAAGGACCTCCGCCGGACTGCTGCTGAGCAGCCCTGGCCGCACCGTGGACATGGACATCAGCCACGCCGCCCAGGTAAGCTCCGAATTCCGGCAAGTGCGAACCCAGGAGAAGGCCCAGATGCAAGAGCTCAACGACCGATTCGCCGGTTACATCGAGCGCGTCCATGAACTAGAGCAGCAGAACCGTGCCCTGGAGGCTGAGCTGCTCCTGCTGAGGCAGAGGCATGTGGAGCCTTCCCGCTTGAGGGGCCTATATGAGCAAGAGATCCGTACTCTGAGAGCCGCCGTCGAGGAAGCCCGCATGGAGAGGCAGGCTGCTCTTAGCCACCGCGAGAGTATGGAAAATGCCTTGCAGAACCTGCAGGCCAGCTACGAGGAAGAGGTTGTCGCCCGCGAGGACACCGAAGGCAGGCTTCTGGAGGCCCGCAAGGAGGCCGATGACGGCACTCTGGCTCAGGTGGAGCTGGAGAAGAAGGTTGACACGTTGCTAAATGAGCTGGCGTTTCTGAAGAAGGTCCACGAGGGTGAGATCTCAGAGATGCAGGCCCAGATTCAATATGGAGCCCAGATCGCCATTGAGGCGGAAACCGCCAAGCCCGATCTGTCTAGCGCCCTGCGCGACATCAGAGCCCAGTACGAGAAGCTGGCAGCCAAGAACATCCAATCAGCAGAAGAATGGTTCCGTGGGAAGATGGGCCACCTGACGGAAAGCGTGGTGCACCACACTGACGCGGTGAGGAACTCCAAGGATGAAGCGGGAGAGTATCGCCGCCAACTTCAGGCATGCGTCCTTGAGATCGATGCCTGCAAGGGGCTGAACGAGTCTCTGGAGAAGCAACTCAGGGAGGTGGAGGACAAGCAGAGTTCAGAGATTGCAGCTATGCAGGTTAGTTCTAGCAAACACTATTTTAAGTCATTTAAGTTTGCAAACCATTATTTTGACATCCATCCTTCCCTGCAGGATACAATCAGTGACCTTGAAGATGAGCTTCGAGCTACTAAGGGTGAAATGGCGAGATACCTTAAAGAGTACCAGGATCTTCTCAATGTCAAGATGGCACTTGATATTGAAATAGCTGCTTACAGGTTGAATGACTAATATAAAATCAGATTTTTTTGATTCATGTCAGTGCATCCAATTTGTCATATAATCTTTTTGTTTTTGCAGGAAGTTGCTTGAGGGGGAGGAGTCTCGCTTCAATGTGGGTGTGGGGGGATTGGTCGGTGGTTACTCTGTTGGTCCTGTTTACTCCCGACCCATGTTCTCACTGTCCACCCTGAGCTCTGGCACCCCCTACCTGCTTGGATCTCGCCTGGTTAGTGCATCCTTCTCAGCTGATGAGGCCATCACATCCAGTCAAGCTCAAGAAGCTGCTGCCAGTCCCACCAAGGAAGAAGAAGATGAGGAGGAGGAGGAGAAAGAGGAAGAGGAGGAAGTAAAGGAAGAGGAAGCGGAAGTGGAAGATAAGGAGGAAGAAGAGGAAACAAAGGAGGAAGAGGAAGGTAAGACACTGATACTGTTGTCCTAAATTAGGAATTTTAAATACTGTCAAGAAGTGCATTACTAAAGTAATGTTTTATACAGGTGCTGAACAGGAAGAGGAAGAGGAAGCTGGAGCAGAGGAAGAGGAAGCTGCAGCAGAGGAGGAGGAAGTTGAAGCAGAAGGAGAGGAGAAAGGAGATAAGGAAGAGGAGACTGAAGAAAAGGAAGATGTTAAAGGGGAAGAAGAGGAAGGAGATGAAAAAGAGGGAGGTGGGGAAGAGGGAGAGAAAGTTGAGGAGGCTGCAGAGGAGGATACTGAGACAGAGAAAAGTGAGGAGAAAGCTGATACAAGTGCTGAGGAGGCCAAAGAGGATACAGAGGCAGAGAAGGAAGACACTAAAATAGAAAAGGACAAGGTAGAAAAGGAAACAGAGGAGGAAAAAGTTGAGCCTAAAGCTGAAAAAGCCAAAGAGGAAGTCAAACCTGAACCAGCCAAAGAGAAAGCCAAGGAGAAAACCGAACCTGTAACTGAACCAGAATCAAAGGATAAAGGCAAGGAAAAGCCAGAGAAACCCAAAGCTAAGGAAAAGGCAGAGCCAGAAAAGCCTAAGGGAAAAGACGAAGGTGAGAAAGGCAAGAGTGAGAAAAAGGAAAGTGTGAAGCAGGAAAAGGCAAAGGAGGAGGCAGAGAAACCCAAGGGGAAGAAGTAATGAGTTGGATCTATAACAGCACAAATACCAATAACCTGACCTGCTTCTCTAGTTCTCCTTCAGTCTGTAATCAATATGCCTTGATAAATGGTGCTCAGAGCATTTGAAATAACTTTATCAGCTTTTAAAACATGATGATTGTCTGATGTTACTGAGATGATCTATATATATGAGTGAATGTATGCTTGTGAAGTAGATTATATTTTTGAATGAAGCATCCGTCTTGAAATAGATTGTAAAAAAGGAAATATTTGCTGCCATGCAATAAAAACATGCAAAAAAAACCATTTGCTTACTTTTTTCTTGATGTTATTTGTGGGTGTAACCATTTGTAATAGTTTCCCCACCCAGAATTCTCTAATATCTGCTTAGTTTAATGAATGCCTTTAAATATTTCAAGCAAATCTGAAACTATTAATGTGGAAGGTATGAATCTGCAACAATTTTAAGAGTTATAAAAAAAGGTTGTGGATTTAATAAAAAAATATGCAGAATGCCTAAAGTGGGAAAACTTATATGAGATTTACTCACTCGCTGTTTTTGTACTTGTACACATCTACAAGTATTCAAAGATACTTCTAAAAAAGTAAAATTGTATTTGTATAGAACCGTTATAAAACAGTGCTTTACAGAAAACACATATGTACATATACATGAGGAGAGAAAACTGACAGTATAAGAATAAAATAAGAGTACATAGATGTGTCAGAGGGGAATCTGGGTCATGTTAAAAAAGACAAGTTTAACCCTCTGATGTATGAATATTACTAATGAAGCAAAACACATTTTTACATTGTTTTTACTTATAAACAAGTGAAATATTGTGCCAAAAAAAACAACAATTGTAATATTTTGAGGGTGTTACATATATGTCCACTGTAGTAGACTCCATGCATCAAAGCCATCACAGTAAATCAATAGAAATAAATGTGTGATTAAATTATGCTACATACTAAATGGCTCAAAATGGCTTCCAAATAGCTGTCCACTGTAGTGACCATGATGTAAAATAGACAGTCCTTAATGTTACTGTTAGGGTATATGCCCTGAAAATACTTTCCAGAATTATATGTATTAGTAGTACATTATATACAGTACAAGATGATACAAACTACTGCAGTACTGAGAACTATACCTAAATTTCCAGTGAATCTGTATGCATTGCTACATCCTAATTTCACAACTTGTGCTGCGCAAATAGTTCACAAAACATGAGTTGCATGTTTTGAGTCATTTGTAGCAGTATCAGGGAATTATGCCTTGGGCTGAATATATAAATATCCCTGAAAATGTTTTTGAACATACAGAAAAAAATAATTTGATCAATGCAGTAACATCAGTTTTATTTTTTAAATTATGTATCATATTCCATGGAATTATGGCCAATTAACATTACTGATGCCTTGAACAGTCCACTATTAGATTAGATTACTGTAGATTCAACTTTATTGTCATTGCACATGTAAGGTACAATTCACAGTTAGCATCTAACCAGAAGTGCAATAAGTGCAGGATACAGTTTCCAATATATGTTAATGTACAATGAGTATTTCAATAAGGCAGTACTATGGACATAATTTACTGATTGTTAAATACTATCAGCATGATAAACAGATAGGTGTACTATGAACATACTAGCTGGATTTGAATCTGTGTATATGCACTATATGCAGAAACTATACCTGCATATGAACATCATTTACAAATGAACAATTACAACAAGTGCTAGTGCAATGGATATTAGAAATGTGCATGGAAGAATAATCCAGTGGGCAAATGGATCATTCAGTATTCTGGATATAAGAACGATCTGTTGAAGATTAGTGCAAGTAATAGTGACAAGTGTGTCACAGTGATTTAATGAATGCCTTTAGATGAATGTTTATGAATGTTGCAGTGTTGTATATCTCTGATGGTGCACTCTTGACCTGCAATGCAGCAACATCATCATTTAAATCCTTACATACAGCTGTTTATAATTACTGTCATGCTGTGGTGTTTCAAAGCGGATTGAACAAAACATTCAATAAAACTAACGTACCTATCAATGTAAATCATTTTAGGCAGCATCTTTAAGTTGCTGATTTTGTAAAGAACTAAAATGTGATGATTCTCAATAACAATATTTTTAAATGTATATTTTAACATATATTACCTGTTTTATGAAGAGTCATCAATACTGTCACTTTTTAGTCACCCGACCTGTCAAACAGTTAAAGGAAGTGTTTTGTAAGATGGCTGTTTTGTCTTCTTCCAAGTGGACTGATATCACTTTAACTAGAAATTAGGCATATATATATATATTTATGATATTTAGAATTCCTTCTTCATCTTTTGAACATGATGTCTGTCATTTGTAGCATAAACCTTTTTTCCCATGTGAAATCACTCAGCTGTACTTATATATTTAACTGTATTTACTGTATTATTAACTGTATTTTTTCATCACTTACAAAGTATGCAAATGTATAAACCACACTCACAAATAACATAAATAAAACTCCATGCAAACCAATAAACCCCAAACACCTGAAGAAAAAAACAAAGACAAAGCAAATAGTGTATTTTAATATGGTGTTTATTGAGCAAATGCTGCTGAGAAATTCATTCAGATGAACAAAGACATGGGACTGCAAACGGTAGCACCTCATTAACGGTAAGTAGTTGAATTCAAGTCAATCCTATGCATACAAGAATGCATGTGCGCATTGACAGGTTTATTTTCAAACGCACTCTTTAGGTAAACATAACTGACAACGGTAAAAAGCATGTTTAAGGCTAAGAGTTTCTTAGTTGCTTTATGTACTGAGTGTATATGACCATGGGCTATTTTCACCATCGTCTTCGTCCTTTTTTTTTCTACATTTTTGGCTCAGTTGGTGTCCTCGCGATAATATTTATAAGGCTACTTTTATCAGAACACATGTCTCTACATCCCTCCTTGCTCTAATTCAAAGTACATGTCATTCCCCATCGCTCTGCACGTAATTTATATTACTGTCATACATAGGGTGGTTATTTTTCTATCTCAAAAAAACGAGGAGCGCACTCCCCCCTGAGCTGGCATGCAGATGCCACATTCAAGTGACCGCCCCCCTCCCCCAGGTATTGCAATTTGAACGAAAGTGAAAGTGAGACCCCGGCGTCCCGGACCGCATATGCAGCAGAACCCATTTAAAGCTATCACTCAACATGCATTTTTTAGCTTGCCGCGTCTTATGGCTTCTCTCTATGCTTGTGTTTCAGTGTGGTTAATGTAATACATCTGTTGAGCTTTATGATTTCTTTGTTATGTTAGTTTTGTGTTGATTGCTTGATTTGCTTCCTCTCAGGTTCCTCTTCGGTCAGTTATAGCTGGACGCTAGGGTCTAATCTGCTTCGGTGGCCTTCACTACCTGCTTCTCTACGGTTTTGGAGACCACCTTCTCTTGGACGGTTTCCTCCACCTCCTCTCCTTTCTCGGTGACGGTAACAGTTTTTGTGACTTGTGTGACTCCACCTTCCCCTGTGGTGATGGTCTCCACCGTCTTGGTGATCACCACCCTCTGGCTCGTTTCGTCTTTGGTTGGGCTCTCGTCCACTCCGTTGGAGATCACCTCCTTCTTATCGGACTCTTTCTTCTCGTCTTTCTTGGCCATGTCTCCGTTCACAGTGGCCTCCTTCTTTTTGTCTTCGGGCTCTTTTTCTGGTTCACTCTTTTTAGTGGCTTTCTCGTCTGCTGGCTTTGGGGAATCTTCTTTAGTTTCTGCTTTCGGTGGCTCTGACTTTGGGGCCTCTTTCTTGGGTGGTTCTGCCTTAGGTTCTTCTTTCTTAGGACTCTCTGCCTTGGGGGCTTCCTTTTTTGGAGCCTCTGTCTTAGGGGTCTCCTTCTTCGGGCTTTCGCTCTTTGGACTCTCGCTCTTGGGAGGTTCTGGTTTAGGTGTCTCCGTCTTGGTTTCTGTCACAGTTGCTTTCTCCTTCTCGGGTTTGGGCTCCTCCTTCTCCTCTTTTCCTTTCTTGTCTTCCTTTGCTGCTTCTGCTTCTACTTTCTTAGGCTGCTCCTTTGCTTCTGGTTCTTTTTCACCAGGTGATCCTTTGTCGCTACCAGCATCTGCCTCATCTTTCTCATCACCCTCTTCCTCTGCTTCTTCTTCTCCTCCGCTGGTCTGTTTCTCCTCTGCTTTCTCACTCTCAGGAGAGGCCTTTGCCTCGGGTGCTTTAGTTTCCTCTGCATCATCCTCTTTCTTTTCCTCCTCCCCCTCCTCTTCCTCCTCTCCCTTCTCTTCCTCTTCCTCACCCTTTCCAGTTTCTTCTTCTTCTGCTGCTTCTTCTTCACCTCCCTCTTTCTCTCCCTCCTCTTCATCCTCAGCAGGGGCTCCGGAGGCTACTTTGGCTTGGCTAGAAGCAATTACCTCCTCCTCTGCTTCTGCTTCCTCCTCACCTTCACCTTCCTCTTCTTTCTCACCTTCCTCCTCACCACCTTCTTCATCCTTACCCTCTTCCTCCTCTCCCTCCTCTTCTTCTTCTTCTTCTTCTCCTTTGGCAGCGGACAACTCTTCTGCCATCTCAGCCAAAACCTCATCCATTTCAGATTTCTCATCCTCCACCCTGGTTTCCTCGATGATCTCTTCTACGAACTTGTGTTGCACTTTAAGTTTGGGAGGCTCACTTTTAACCTTGGGGCCTTTGGAGACGGACTGGCGATATGGGAAAGTGCTAAAGTGGCTCTCCTCTCCTTCAAGAAGTTTTCTACATAAAGAGAAAAGACACATTTTACATTTTCTGAAAAATGTATGGCTACATAATTTGCCAAAATACAGATTAAGTCTAAATTAAGTGCTTCTTTTTCTGTTGTTGAATAAAATAATATATTTTCTTATCCTCATATTTGCATTAATAAATATTTCAATAATAATGTGTTAAATAGTAATTGCTAATAAATATAATATATATTTTAAATAATCAAATATTTAGAAAAATATAAAATGTAATAATAACAATACATTTGCCTATTTTTAATAATAAATTATAATGCCACTAACTAAAAATAAAAGGTATTTACACCATACTCGTATGCAAAATATTTCCCAATTTTACCTGTATGCAGCAATTTCTATATCTAGTGCCATTTTGACATTCAGGAGATCTTGATATTCACGAAGATGTCGCGCCATCTCCCATTTCGTGCTCTTGAGTTCATTCTCCAGCTGGTGGATGGTTTCCTAGTGCATCAGACACATTTAGTCAAATAAATCTGTTGTTAAAGACAGAAAGAAACTATTGTATTCTCAAGATAATAATTTCTTCATATAAATATATTCCTAGCATGCTTCAAGGAACATTTTGTGTATATGATTCTAATGATCTTACAGCACCAGTTAAATTACAATTCTCAGTATTGCTGTATAGCTTCAAGGGCAACCAGTAGGTGCATTCAGTCTATGTGTATGAGGTGATTCCAGGACATAGCCAATGAGCGAACCCTGCCTCTGCTCTGACTCAGCAAAGAGCGGGGAGAGACTGCATTGTGGGTGTCTGCCTCTCCTTAACCCTTTCTAACACCATTCCACTGCACCCATGATGTAATGAAGCATCATATGCAAATCCTCATGTGGATGACCAGTCAGTTTCTCTGCTTTCCATAGTGAGCTCAAAAGAAAAAGCATTACACAGCCATGCAGGCTTCACCGTGACTTGATTTCATTATTGATGATAGCAGCAGCACATTTAAAAGCCGTATTGATTTGTGATGCACAACAGTACAACCGCAGCAAGGCTGCAATAATTGTTAACCACAACATTCAGAGTAGTAGTCTAACAATATGAGTTTTGAGTAGCAACTGAGCAACCTTATTTTATCAAAACTATTCACATATTTGTTTTTCAACTTTAAAGCACTTTTTGAAATGCACAATCAGTTTTGCATAACAAACTCACTTTTTGTTTAAATGGTAGACTACACTTATTGTTTATGTACCTGAAGGCTGCCAAGGTCATTGTTGTGTCGGTCCTCTATGTCGTTCAGCTGCCTCTCCAGAGATTCTTTGGTTCCTCGGACAGACTCCAACTCGATGGTTTTGGACTGTAACTGACGACGATAGTCTGCGATCTCGTCCCGTGCGGATTTGATGGCGCTTTTATTTTGCTCGGCGGCCTCCGTGAGTTTGGAGTAGCGGCACATGAACCAGTCTTCCACCTGCTGGAGGTTTTGCGTCGAGTGACCCTCCAGCTGCGAGCGAATCTCCCGCAGCGCCTCGGTGATATCCGCCTTCTGGTAGTCCCTCTTCTCCACGGTGATCTGCGACGCTTGCACCTGCGCCAACAGATCGCTGATCTCCTCTTGGTGGTTGTTGCGGATGAACGCGATCTCGTCCTGCAGGGACTGCACTTTCTTCTCCAGCTCGGCTTTGACGAGTGCTGAGTCACCCATGTCCTTCTTCAGGACTCGGACTATCGCCTCCGTCTCTTCCCTGATGCGCGCTTCCTCGTCGAAGCGGTCCCTGAGGCGCTGGATGTCTTCGTCGATGTGCTCGGTGTCCAATTGGATCTGCGCCTTCTCGTGATGGATCTGCTCCAGCATGGAGCGCAACTCCTGCAGCTCTTGGTCATAAAGTTCGCCCAGCTGAGACTGCGACACTTGCTTCTGCCGCAGTGCCTGGATCTCCGCCTCGATCTGCTTGTTCTGCTGCTCCAGAAAGTGAACCTTGTCGATGTAGCCGGCAAAGCGGTCGTTGAGTCCCTGGAGTTGCTCCTTCTCGTTGGAGCGCTTGTAGTCTCCATTGAGGATGGAGGTCTGGGTGTAATCGAGGCTGTCGGTGGAGCTCAGAACTGTTGAGCCGTAAGCTCGCGCCACCGGGACATTGAAGGTCCTCTTGTAGGAAGAAGAGCTGGGGCTTGCCCGCGACCAGGTCTGGGAGCGGAACCCGCTAGAGGGGCTCGAGTAGCTCGTCCTGGTGTCCATCACCCTTCGGTAGGGGCTTCCTATAGTGTCTATCGGATAACTCATCCGGACGGACGGGGTGTGAACGTGCAGATGAACAGAAAGAGTGAGGTAAAGTAGTGTATAGGTGCAGGGTGTGTGGCTCTCTCAGCGCTGGATAGTCGCTCTACCTGCCTTTATATACTCCAGGCGCTGTTGCGAAAAAGCTCAGGCTTGTTTTGACTGGACCATCGATCCGACGATGTGGGAGGGTCCTGCTTGCTACACTTATCTTTAGCATTGTTTCAGCTTCCTGGTCACACTTAACTAGTGCTTGAGAGGCTAATTCAGTGTGCAATATTTTATCAAATATAACTTTCAAAAACGTTTTATGTTCTAAAATGAACTTTTAAAGACTTTTTAGACTAAACCACTAAAGTTTCTGACGTATTTGCGGTGTTTAATCTAGGTGTAGACCTACGTTTTATCAGCCATCAAAATTCAGTTAAAATGTACATCTACAGTTTTATGTAAAACGAATATGAAGCTCTAAAGCTCAATTATTCGCGCCATGGGTGGATGTGAGACGCTTAAAAGAGAGACAGAGAGAGTTTCTTACAAAATAGATAGTCTGGTTTGGTTAGAATTGCATTATGGGTGTAGAGCTACAGTTACAGTCGACGTGACATCATTGGTACTCTGGACAGAGTCTGAGCACGCAGCCCAATCACTGACTGCGCGTCTACAGTCAGCACCAAGGACAGCGGCCCGTTTCATACACATTCAAGGGCATTTAGCTGGACTGTAGTGTGTAAATCCGTCTATTCGATGGCGCTATTTTCTTTTCGAAGTGTGAAATTAAATGATACTTACAATTTATTGTATTTCTTACAAGACATAACCGAGCAGGCGTTTGTTTCTCAGTGTGCCTTGCACTGTAAAACATAGATGTCTGTAGAACTTATTTAAAATAAATGTCTTGATTTAAAACGTTAAGATGCCATGCTATTCCTGAGGGGTTTGCTAAAACACAAGCAATATAGCAAGTTAACTAAATAAATAAATAAATAAACTAAACCAATCTTCAAAAATAAAAAAGCAATAATCAATTAAATATATTTTCAAGCAATTTCTTTGATCATAGCATCTTTTTTACTGTGTTATATTCATTTAAAATATATTTCAAATGGACAACAAAATGCAATTATAATTATTTTTTGCCATCATTGCCAACATTATGTCTAATAGTAATAACTGAAAATTATTCAGGTAATTCAGTTTTTTTTTTACATTATATTACTTTTATTGTATGATCTTGTATGAAGGGAATCCACTATATTCTGTATATTATATATTATTTGCTTTGCAGTTCTAACTTTACCTTTATTTGCTTCACATGGCTAGGTGTTGAATATACAGTATATGATAATCTAAAGGACACATGACAAGTCTCCTTATATCTCCCTTTTTCTAATAAAACCTGAGCGAAATGAGTAGAAAACACTCAAAATATAAAAAAAAATATCAAGAATGCACAATGCTTTTCAAAAACTTTTTAAAGTTTTAGTATTATTGTTTTCTATCCGAGTATGCATTTTGAAGATGCTCAAGTGTTGAGATGTTAATTGATCGATCCAGAACCGCAGCTGCTGTAGATAATTCAACCATTTGTAACTGTGCAGCGAAAGTCATTTTGACCTTATACAGACATCTAGCATTAGCAACTGCTAATTTCCAACATTTCCAATTGCTCAGCACAGAGTTTAATCATATCACCAAAAAATCACAATGATTCATCGCGTTGTTCCAAGCCAATCCTATTGAACCATGAGAGGACGATGAATTTGTCCCTCTGAGAGGACAAAAATGAGATATTTCCAATTAATTACAAGCCTTATTCTATTTTCTTTGTCATTGGGTTTGTGTCCGAGCATTAATGTGTAGCCAGATTTAGCCTGCATTGAGCAATCATTCAGAGCAGCAGCAGTAGAGCTATAGAACTCAGTGACCTTATGTCTCTACCGTCCAGCTCCAAGTAAAGACCATCCCTTCAAAATGTGCAAATCATCCCTGAGGAGCAGGGCGCCTGTCGCTCAAGGTGCTTTTGTGGCCATGCAGAGCAGTGCAGTTTAAAATTCAATGCAGGCCACCAGTAATGCTGCAGAGCACGCCCTTATACAGTACCAGCCTACTGTGATGCATTATTGGAGATCCAGCTATAATGTGACTACATTACAAGCAGCTGAACTCCGTACGCAAAGGAGAGAAGCCTGTGATTTATTATTATTAAGTGGAGAGAGATGAACAGACATGTTGAAGAAAGGGATCAAATGGGACCCTGTCGCGTCATATATGTTTGGTGCAAAACCAAACCAAAAAAAAAAGGTTGCAACCTAAGCTCTGTTGCAAATGCAGAGTAGCAATGCTGATTTAAATCTCTTGAGGATAATATTGTTAAATCAGCCCTGAAGGGATTCTTCTGCAGGGTTCCTTCCCCTGACGAGACTGGATGACTCAGCAGTAATCTGCAGACAATTGTGAGAGAGAAGTGCTTTATATCTGAAAGCTTTTGGAAATACATTCATGACTCATTCAAGGTCCCACCTAACTGAACATTTTCCATTCCTTGACCTCTCTATGTGTTTTTCTGCCTGCCATAGTTTATTCATGAGACTGTGAGAAAGGGTTAATGTGTGTGTGTTGGCGCTGAAAATGTGTGTAAGCGATAGAGAGACCCCTGCTGGTGTCTTCTTAGCTGTGATTTATGGCAGCATTCTCATCAGCCCCCCGAGGTGGTTAGCAGAACCAAGACGTTGAGAGTCAGCATATTGATTTGGAAGCAGAGAGCAGCATCATATGAGCAGAGAGCCTTAACGATCTGTGTCATGGACAAAATACAATCCTCATTAGACACACCTTTAACATCATGTGTATGTAATCATGCACTTGACAGTTGGTGAAACAAAAAAGTGTTTCGACTTTATGTTGGCATATACGCAGCAAGAGTGAAACTACAGTAGATGTTATAAGGGTTGTGCTGTACGAGCCTGATAATAGCATAATAAACAATAGACTTTTCAAAAGTTTAAGAGTTTATAGAGACAGCATTTTTATAATCTTACAAATCATTCTATATTTTTGTTCATATTTGAATGATTTCTGAAGGATCACGTGACTCTGAAGACTGGAGTACTGTGCTTTTTCTTTCAGTGGAACACAAAAAAATAAATAAATAAAAAATAATATTCATAATTTGACAGCCACATAAGTTTCTCTGCCCTGG
The DNA here is from genome assembly GCA_032357445.1 of Enteromius radiatus. Classification (NCBI taxonomy): domain Eukaryota; kingdom Metazoa; phylum Chordata; class Actinopteri; order Cypriniformes; family Cyprinidae; genus Enteromius; species Enteromius radiatus. Next base: position 3,895,592 of record JAUCMS010000048.1, read on the forward strand.
TTCTGGTCTCCCTTATTTAAAGATTTAAAGGGATAGTTCACCCAAAAATAAAAATGTATGTCATTATGTCATTAATCACTAAAGACCTTCGTTCATCTTCAGAACAGAAATTACGAAGCAAAATCCGAGAGCTTTCTGAGCCTGCATATACAGCAACAGACCTACCACATTCAACGTAGTAAGGATATCTTTAAAACAGTCCATGTGACATCAGTGGTTTAACTGTAAGTTCACGAAGCTACAAAAATACTACTAGTACTTTAAATAGTAATACTTTATGCACAAGTATTCTTATCCAAGTGAGCCACCATTCACAAGAGGATCACAACACATGCAGAGAATGACACAGAAGATAAGAGTTGTTGAATAAAGCTATTATTATGATTTTTTTTTTTTTTTGTAAAATATTCTCATAGCTTAGGGTTGAATCAATGATGCCACATATGTGACCCTGGACCACAAAACCATTCATAAGGGAGATGTGTAAATTTATCATATAAAAGCTGAATAAATAATCTTACCGTTGATGTATGGTTCATTATGATAGGACAATATTTGGCTCAGATACAACAATTTGAAAGTACTGTATATAATCTATGTGTGACTAAATATTGAGTCACATTTAAAATTGTGCAGGACTGCATTTCCCAAAAGCATCGTAAGCTTAAGTACATTGTAGACCCATTGAAACCAATAGAGCTACGATCAACTTACGGCCCAGATAATTGCGTTGCTATCTATGAAGGGTCAGAAAGCTCTCATATTTAATCAAAATACCTTAATTTTTTGTTCTGAAGATGAGTGAATGTCTTAGGGCTTTGGAACGACATGAGGATTTTTGTTTTTGAGTGATCTCATCAGCTTAGCAGAAACTCCTGTGTCAGATAAAGACGTCCAAATAATGACAAAAATAAGTAGTTACATTTCAGTCTGTTCCTTACATAAAACATCATATGCCTTCAGGAGTGTAAAGCTGAATTCCACTTCAAAGATCAAGTCCAGGATATTTTTAAAATACTTTTTTCAGTTGTTGAGTGTGGTCAAAAAAATGGTTAAGAGATCGTTCTTGTCAGCTCAATTTTATGGAAATTGAGGGTTTTCAGGGTTCTTTGATAAAAATCAAGTAAAAAGTAGCTTTTGGAACAACATGAGGGTGGGCAAATGAATACAGAGCTTTCATTTATAGGTGAACTATACCTTTAAAAAGAGCAGACAAAGGTGGCAAGATTCTGACAGTCATTATTATCACCCCATCCTGGATCATCAGCTCAATTTTGTCTCTCACTCACCTGGGTGTCACAAAGCCAAACACATTTGTTAGATCCGAATGCTTGCTCAAACTTCCCAAGAGAGGGCTTTATATTGAACTAAAATGATGACAGGAGAAACTGTGTTCATTTAACTCATCCCCAGGAGCATGAACGACTGGTTACAGTTTTCCTCACAGCTACTGAATGCTCTCCCTGACCTCATACCTACAATGGATGAACAGCACAAAATGCATTTTAAAGCAAACACCAAGGCAGAGGAGTACAGGTCAGCTTATGGCTGTATTTTAGGGTTGCCAGTTCCTCACATAGGCATTAGTCTGTAGGCTGAGTCACATCTCCTTCACGGGCATCATCAGGTTGGAGGATGTGATGTGATGATGTCATATAGAGAGTGGGAGGGTGTGTGTGTGTGTGTGGGGTGGGGTGGGGGGGGTGCATATGGATAGAAAAGGGAGGGGTTGCCCAGTATACGCAGTTTATCTGCAATGCATCAGCAGCTTCCTCTTGCCTTTTCCTTCTTGCCTTCCTCTCTTTCTGCTGATCATACTTCAGCTACTGCGATTGCAATATACGCCTGTATCTCAATTAATATTGTGGGTGTATTTCTATTACATCTGCAGATCAGAAGGACTTTATTTGTTTTATTTGTGTCCCAAAGTTAGCTTGCTCTGTGGGTGGGCCCCTCCATCATGTGACCTAAGTAGCCAATCCAATCTTGAGTCCTTCATCAGGTGAGAGCGTTCGAGGAGTGTCATCGCATCAATGATGTCTGTGTCGACAAATTGTCCCTCTCAGGGGACAGGAAAGGAGACCGCTTACCCTTCATAGATTAGATTAGCCAACGAAAGATGACTTTCAGCAGCAAAGGGCTGGGATGCATGCACACAAATGCACTTCTATGGACTCTCGCTGTCTTATCCCTGATATATGCAACTGTCTAAATAATGCTGTAACTAAGTTGTTTTTGATTGCACATCTCTAAGTAGTTGTCTCCACATGACCGCAGTTTGATGCACTGATCAGTCATCATGTCATAAGAAGGCAGGAAGGAAGGCTTGCTTTACTTTTTGATGAAATGGCTTTATCCAGCAGACTAAAACAAATGATAGCAATAAAGCATTGACGAATGGGAAGGAGAGAGTCTGCGACATAAAAAAAGTCTCTGAGACATCTAGGCTTATAATCACATTCTGTCACACATGCTGCTTTTGGGCTTGTTGCTGTGTGTGTTGTGTAGTTATTCCTACTCGGCCTGTGAACCAATTCTTTGGGGTATTTTATTATGCACAACTAGTTCTTAGTTCTCTGTAATATAAATATAGATCTGAAAGATGGATTTGTTGCATCATTTGCTTTGCAGTTTTGCTTTTTAAGTCTTTCCTATGCCTCTTGCAAATTCAGTATGTTATTACTATTTTCAAATAGTGTTATAGTGTTTTAAAAACTATAGTCTCCTCAAGGTTGCATTTATTTGATAAAAAAAGAAGTAATATTTGAAATCTTATTAAAATTAAATTTAAATTAATAGTTAGTAAGGTGGTTGTTAAATTTACGCTGTTAAAATCTATGTAGAAATTACAGTATTGACATACTGTAGATTTAAATTTATGCTATTTACTTGCAATAGTTTGTTCAATGATAAACATTAAACATTAACAAGTCTTTATCTTTACAGGAAAAATGAAATAAAGTAACAGCCTTGCGCAAAGCATTTCTGGGAGCCAATATCAGAAAAAAAAAAAAAACAATAATTATGTTAATGAGGATTTCTGGTTCCTGGAATGCTTCGTATGAGGCTGTTTTAATAGTTTTATGTTTATTTATATTTGAACAAAGTGTTGCCAAAATATTTCATAGATATAAATCTACAGTAAATTACTACAGTAAACTAGCTGCATAACTACAGCAAATTTTATTGGGTAGGATTAGGGAATAAGGCATTAATATGTGCTTAATTACTACTAATAAATGGCTAATATTCTATTAATATGCATGCTAAAAAGAAATTAGTTAAGAAACCTTAAAAAATGAAAAGTTACCGTTTTTCTAACAACATAAATGTCTTTCAATAAATTCATTTATGCTGAATAAATTATTATTTTCCTTCAAAAAAAAAAAAAAAAAACCCAAAAGAGAGTGTGTCCTTTTTAGTAGTAATTTCACATTAATTATGCTGTTATAAATTTACATTGCAATGGAGGCAAAAGCTGTATCTGGCATATATGCCACAAAAAAAGTACGTTTACACCCACGGGTCAAGATTTGAACCGCAACTACTCTATAAAATGCTAACAAATGTTCATTTCTGATGTTTCAGTGTAGGCCTCTTATTCGCTGTAACTGTAATATGAAGCCATGTTTCTATTTATTTTGCATCAAATAACCCATGAAATAGTGCAACTAGAGAAGATAGCGAGTGCTTCACCTGCGTTTCAGAGCTGCTGTCTCTGCCAGGATCAAGTTCAATACATTTGTCACATTGACAAACACTGTCCTAGAAATGCCTGGAGACTCAGCTCACAGTCATCCAGCACCCGCTGTCACCAAATTGCCTGTACAGCTAATAAGATTAATAATTAATTGCTTAATCTTAAGAAGATGGATAACCTATTGATTATATAATATAATTAATTTGTTCAACTCATTAAGAAACCACAAAGGAAGGCATAATAAAATAAGTAGGTATATAAATCATACATCTTTTATGCTCTTGTTTTAAACTGCTGAAGGTTCAGTGACTCCACAGTGTAAGCAGATTTAAATATATGTAAGTCTAAAGCAGACAATCAACTATGCAATAAAACATAAGATAATCGATTCCTTACAGCAAATGCATATAAATTATTCCTTAAACCACAATCATTCACGATGTTAGTAGTTAAATGCTGGGTGAGCCATACTTAACATATTCATAAAGACTCTATATACTTCTCCTGTGGACTTTGGCCTAAGATAATTGGTCTCTAATTCAATTACAAAATAATCAATCCACAGCATGAGCCTGAAAACGAATATTTTATATTTTGCTTTTTGAATAGAAATGAGATTCAGAAGCAAACTAACTTGGTACAGAAAACCTAGTTTTGCAATTCATATTAAAATATAAACAGAATACATTTTTAAAAAGTTAGTATTTAACTTAAAAAATATCATATGGTTAAGATATAACCATAATTCATGGCATAATTCATTTTCTTGATAATTCTACAGTAGAGCTTGTTTTAAAGCAGCTTAACAGAAAATAAACAGGAAATAAATAACAATATTAATATTGCCAAATTTATCTATTACTATAAAGGAGTTGTGCAGAAAGCAATAGTGTCATTCTTCAGCTTGGTTTAGTTCATTCAGTTCATTTCAGATTTAAACAGTGTGAGACTATGAACACATATTGACTTTTGGGAAATAGAATCAAAATACCATAATGTGTAGTAGTAGGAAGTCAAGTTGTGCTGGAGTTGTTTTAGTCCTTTGTAGTTAGAACTTTAAAGTAAAGAAATTAAACTGGCTGTATTAACAGGGTAATATTATATAAAAGCATTACATTTAAAGCATTTTAAATGTCTAACCATTTTTGTGACCACTATATGCTATATTTTATTGCACTGCATTTATTGTTCACCCCATGTGCTGTGCAGTTTTATGATGTCCTGGATTGTATTGAGCTGTGTTGCACTTTCTGTATGTATTATATTGTGCTGTGCTCTACCATCCTGTGCTTAACTCTGCTGTGCTGGCCTGTCTTGAAATTGTTAAAGAGGTGGTGTCCTACTCAGAAAAAAATAGTGTAAAATCTGTCACTAGGACAGTACAATTTCAAAAGGGACAGATTTATACCTTATTTATTCTCAAAAGATGCATATTAGTAGCTTAAAGGAACATAATGTTACCCAATGCATACAGGGTAGTAACTAAATGGTACATCTCCTGTACGTCCGTATATTTTTAGGCTTTTGTACAGACTCCCTGCCTGCCAGCAGCTTCTAACAGCACGTGACAGAACAGACAGTTTCCCCCACTTTCATCTCAGTAATTTGTTTTTGTCTTAGCCAGAGCTAATTAGATAATGAATGTTTACACAGACATGCTCAACATGCCAAAAGTGTTTGAAATGCACTTGGACTGTATTCTTCAACTTCCCAACCCTTTTTTTTGCCTGCTTCTATTGCATAAAAATGATGTCAGAATTCAAAACATGCTCATACGCGTGTAGAAAATGTATGAATTAGATCACTGCAGATACAGCTGAGGATGGAGACATTGAATTTTCCATAGGGTGATGCCACTGGACAGCAACTGTATATTTACATTCTCTGTCTCCTTCCTGCAGGCGGAGTATCTGATATTTAATCAAAAGCTGTAATGCAATTCTGTCTCACCTCGCGGGGTGAAGGAGATATATAGATGTGATTCGTTTTATGGCAGCGAGGGGCAGCCAGTCGGTCTCACTGCAGCCCTGAGTCACACCCAGAAACCCCGGCCGGACCACAGTAACATGCTGCTTAAAGAACAGAATCAGAGAAACATAATATGATTTCATGTAATCTGAGTCACGCTGTTACAATGAACTGAAGATCAACTAGACAATAACCATTGATAGAGTTATACATGTAGGGGGTACAAATATGGAATATTTGACTACTTCATCAGTCATTTTTCACTAAATGTAGAGTAGCCTTTTAACCAACATATATAAAATATGCTTTTTATGCTTAAAATATGCTTTATAGTCCTAAATTATGGTAAAGAGTTGGTAGACAATTGGATGTGTGTCAGATTATAAAGAGATCCTGTAGCTTTATATAAATAAGCTAAACTAAACTAAAATTTGCTTTTAAAGTGAAACCTGCTTCAGTCTGTCAGTGATGTAGCCTAAAGGTCTTTGCACGATTTTTTTGCAAGTTAAAAAATAAATATGAACTCATGTTGTTGTCGGTCATGTTTACACACTGCCTCCAAAACTTTTGTCATAAAAATAAATATATTTAAAATTTGGACCAGGTTTGATTTTCTGCAGTTTGGCAAGGATTTTGATAGGAAAGGATGACAAATAGGAAAAAAATTAAAAACACATACAAAAATTTTGCACCTACTGTGCAAGCAATGTAAATCAAAGAACAAAATCAAAAAGAGAGGTCACTCACTGATCTGTTTGCTGATTGAATTTTGTTGCTTGAATAAAGATCTATATCCATAGATCTATATAATCTAGATTCAAGTAGTATAGTGCTGGGCAACTATTAATCATATATATATATATATATATATATATAATTTATATTCACACATGCATGAATATATTTACATTAGATTAATATATATATATAAAAATATATTATTTTTTCTAAATATATGTGTCTTTATTTATACATAATAAAAATATACAGTACACACACATATATTATGTACACAAAAACTGGATGCGATTAATCATGACTAATCGTTGCCCAGTACTAGTTCACACAAGTTATATTATTGATTTCAATTAAAATTTTGTATTTTTAAAAGCCTCTTCATTTATACAAAATGTATCTTTCAATAATGGCTAAAATATATGGTAGAAGTATTAGGTATCAATGACAGCCTTCTTTAATAACAGAAGCATGTATTTAAAATATACCATATATATCAAGTTTCTGTCCACTCATTTGGATAGTCAAGATACATTTATTACAATATAAGTATATTGTGATTAATGAAAAAAAGTAAAGTAAAGTAAAGTTTTTTTTTTTTTTTTAAGTGTCGTGAGTCCCCTGCATAGGGACCCTGTGATTTGGGGCCCAGCTAGGGTTTCTGCTGCTGTTGGCTCTGGACCGGGCCGGTCTGGGGAAATTGTGCTGTGTCCGCAGGCCTGCTAGCTGATATCCGATGTGAGATGAAGGTGTAATTGATAATGGTGCAGCCTCTTTTCTGCACTGCAGAGCTGCTTTACTTCCTGTGTGTTCATCTGAGCGTGTGTTTGTGTGTGTGAGGTTTTGTTTTGGTGGTGCTCTGTTACATTCAGCTACAGATAATGCTGCCCTCTGTTGGGCAGCGAGAACACAGGGGCACTATAGTGCTGACTTGCAGACTTGAAAATTTCTGCTGAGACAGCTGCATAAGTAGAGAGCACACTGGCTTCATCTCCAAAATTGTTTCTCAATACAAAGCTGCATATTTCTCATAAGAGCCGTAGCTGTCCGTGGGCTATGAGATGATTTGAGGTGACCTTGGGAAAATGCATGCTTTGTAAGAATGGACAGAGAGAAAACATGTGAGGAACTGAGAGAATGGGGGGAGCTTATTGGTAAGCTGATTATTAAGTATTGTTATGTTGTTTCATTTCCTATAATGCTCAATATGGAGGTACAGCCTTTATCCTTCTTCTTTTCTGAAGAAATGATCTCTGTATAAATCCCTCATTTAGATTTTTCAATAAAAGTAATAACAACAATAACAACAAAATACCTTATTTTTACTTCTGATTGCATAAAAGTTTATTTCTGCAAATAAAAAAATATATATTTTCTGACATCATGGTGTTGATCTAAGACATTAATTACTATTATTATTGTTATTATATTATTAATAATATAATAACAACAACATGCTATGTGTAACATCCCTCCGTCTTGTCACATGACTGTGTTTTTGTTCCGTGTTTGACAATGTTTCCCCATGTGCTTCCCGTG
>JAUCMS010000048.1:3912163-3956369 GCA_032357445.1 Enteromius radiatus
GCCTTCGACCGCCGCCCAAACCACAAAGCACCGGCCCCTTATGGTCCCTCCTGCAGGTGGTGGGCCCACGGGAGGGCGGCCCCACGTCGCTTCTTAAGCGACTTAAGCGTAAGACCCGGCCACCAGGCGCTTGCGTACAAGCCCCAAACCCAGGCCTGGCTCCAGGGTGGGGCCCCAGCTACGCCATACCGGGCGACGTCACAATTTAATGATTAATTTTATTTTTTTAATGTGATAAATTATACTTACTATATATAATTTCAGCAATTTCTTATAAATATATATTTGACTATTTTAGAGAAAATATAACAACGTAAATCAGAGACAAAGTCACTGGATAACAGGAATGACCTAGATTATATAGAAAAACAGCTACTAAATGTACTAATGCAAGTCACTAATCTAAAGTATGCGTGAACTATAGTTGCTGGTTAATTTTTAATTTGGCTGAAAAATGACTTGTTCAGTGAAGAAATCCGTTGTAAAGTCATTATAGGCCTAACTCTTACCTCATTAAAGTGCCTCTGGATTTTTGAAAATTACCTTTCATGCAGTTTGTAACACAGCTGAATGAAAAGGTCCTGCAAAGTTTTTAATCTGAAAGTGCAACGTGAATAAAGTTATTATCCCTCAAAAGAAAGCGTCAACTATGAATCATTGAAATTAGTCATTTTTAAAATGAATCCCAAGCTGTTTCTTGTTGACGTCAACGTAAAACATTACCATATTGCCCGCTCACTTTTTGGTCTTTTGGCGTTGGTCTGAGTGAAAATTAAAATTCACAATCACACAGGTAAGGTAAATATGAGGTAATAAGGGTTAATAAAGGTAAAAAGGGTCCAAATAAATGCATGTTAAGACGTTGAAAGCATTTTGTGACCTTTCTGTGCAAATGCTTTAAAATAATCTTCTGAAATATTAAAAGCTATGACAAAGTACGACGTTGGTCATTTTATGCTATTTAGGTTATCGCTTATTTGATTATATGGCATCCCTCCACATGAACCGTAGAAAGTACCAGCACAGCAACAAGCAAGAGACCTACTAAACATTTCATTGGCCTCAAATCATTATAAAACACACATTTGATTCCAGCACAGTAAACCATTTAATACATTCACTTCAGTGAGCCATTTACCAATGCCATTAAACAGCTTTGTCACTCTGAGATGGCATTCTCTGTTTGGACATATGGCCATGAATAGTTACGGTTTTGCATTGTGACCGCGCACCCAGATGGGCTTGCGGTTTCACGACGCTCGCCACTTTCTCTGATCCAGCGTTCTTCATAAAATGACTCTGAACTGCAGTTCTCTGTTGAACAATAAAGACAACAGCATAAATTTGTTTGTTTATAGCTGTACATTGCAAATTAAGACTCGCCATTAATTGAGAAAGTGGCATCTGTTCGCTTTATTTTGACAAAGCTAGCAAGTTCCTAAATCTTATTTTGGAATGTGCTTCATCTTTTATTCTGTTCCTCAACTGACACTGATTTGAAGCATCGCTGTGCATGACTGTCATTTTGCAGGCCACTTCTCACTCTTTTTGATATCGTACCATCTTTTTATGTCTTGATGCACTCAGAGCCTTTATTCCATCGTTGCAAGCGCACGTCAACTATAAGAAAAAGACAAATTCATCAGAATATATGGCTTTTAATGTAAAAGCCAATCATCCTTCCTATCGTTTTTATTGAGTTTGCAGATCGGATTGACGCGGGCCGGGATCAGGGGGCTAAGAGGATGGCCACCAATACAGGACGTTTGGCTCCTGCCCACTTATACAATAAAAAGCCTTTTCTGGGAAATTGTTCCAAAAACGGCAAGACTTTTCATCGTGGCTGCAGCACGGAGTAACTTTTCCTAGATTATTTTCATTGTTGATAATCTCTTTAACTATAGGGGTGAGTCGCTACACCTGAACCTCTTTATCTGGGGCTGCGGCAATGGCGTGGACGTTAATCCCATAATTCTTTGGGAGGGCAGTGCTACTTTCCCCCTTCACATGCCTATGTATGTCTCTGCAAATAGAACGCATGAGAAAAGTAGATTGAGAGTGGCTCCATTTCATTTCAATAACCTGCATCTTACCCTCTTTGCAGGAAGGATACATCCACTTTTCACTGCAGAAATATGGTAATTATCTGCATGCATTAATTATTGCAGTTTGCACTCATTTCATTTTAACAGTAAAACACAATTTAATTTGCAATACAGGGAAATTTGTCAAACTCCATGTAGCTGATGTAGTCAGTGTATTGTCATGGTTGTAGTCAGAAACTTAGACACTTAATAGTTTGATTAAAAATTAGCTGAAAATTCACTCACTCTCAGGCCATCCAAGATGAAGATGAGTTTGTTTATTCATTGCAATAGATTTGGAGAAATTTAGCATTGCATCATTGTTCACCAATGGATCTACTGCAGTGAATGGGTGCCGTCAGAATGTGAGTCCAATCAGCTGATCAAAGCATCATAATAATCTACAAGTAAAACCCATAAATATAGGCAATCAATTAACATATTGTACAGTTAAAAACTGCAGGTTTTCATTAACAAATCCACCAGTAATGCATTTTTTAAAGGGTTCTTCTGGACCATTTAAAGTCCATAATCCATAATATTACCATCAGTAAAAAAACAAAACAAAAATGTCTATCCCTTGTTGTACTCTTATGTCAAAATAAACAAGCTTATTTGATTAGAACTGATTTTGGGACTGTTTTTCCTGATCTGTGATATGTGCATATTTCTCTCCTGATTCAGGTGAAATGACAATTTCCCTTAAAAAAAACTCTATTGTGGATAAGATTTGTATTTTAGTCAAAAGCAACAGTTGTGTAATGTATTAATTTATTACAAAAACGCACCTTCAGTTTTCAATTACTTGTGGATTATTGTGCTGTTTTTATCAGCCGTTTAGATTCCTGTTCTGACGGCACCCATCCACTCCACAGGGTCATTAATGAGGAAACAATATAATGCAAAATTTCTTCAAATCCATTCTAATTGATAAACAAACATCTTTACATCTTGGATAGCCTGAGGGATGAGAACATTTTCAGCAAATTGACCTTTTTGGGTGAGCTGTTCTTTTAAGAAACTTCTTTTTTTCTCCAAAACACACACACACACACAAAAACTTTTGTGATAGATTTCTTTTAAAAATGGAAAGAGAATAGAAGCTGTGTTTTTAATAACATACCTGACATCAGAGCGACGTAATACCAGTGAAAATTAAAGCTCTTCTGCCACTTGCTCTCTTTTATTAGGAATCCTAAGATTGCTTTGTTCTGCGGCTGACATCATATTTGAGGCTTGGTTTATTTTTGCGTGGAATAGGGTTGTTCGTAACAGTCCATGCAAATCAAAAGCCTTGATTTATGCACCTTTCTAGTGGCGGCTGGAACATTAAATTTAATTTTGCTGTTGCAGCCGGGTTCCACCTTGCGCAGGCTTGACACGGTGAACTGGGCCCGCCGGAGCACAGGAATTCATTACTTCTTCCACAATATGCGAAAGCCACATTTGAATGAAACATTTGTCTCTTGTCAGAACAGTGTAAGATCTACTCTCTCTATACAGATATATTAAAAATAGGAGGGGAGGAAGGCCTCGCACTTGACTGTAACAAAGCTAGAAGTCGCATGGCCTTGGCACATTAGAATAAGGCTTGTTGGATGTGGGCTGGGAAACAATCTGTTTCTTGTCGTGATATTCTATTACTGTTTTGGAAAAATAGCACCAAGCAAAGTAATGAGATTTGTTTTCCTCTCCTATCGTAGTTTTGCATTTTAGAGACCTGAAGGCACACTGAAATATAAATATCATTAAATAAATGCAAGACTTAAATAAATGCAAGACATTTTTCTTTTATTTAATGATATTTGTATACAAATTTATTTAACCAAATTGCAACAGTACATCAACTTAGCAAACAAATTATTTATTATTATAATTAAAAAATTTTGTCAAAACAATGTGTTAATGGTGAGTTTTAGGAGACAAATGTTTAGACAAAATAATACAATATTATTAAAATAAAATAATGGCTGTAATAAAAAAATAATAATAAAAAAAAACATTAGAAATGTTATTTACAATCAGTAGCTCAGTGCCTTTTATTTAATGATATTTATATGTTGTTGTTTTTTTTATATTTAACTGAATTACAACAGTACATCAACTGGCCAAATTTTTTTTTATGTTTTTTAATTAACTATTATTATTTTATATTTATTTATTTGTAATTTTTTTTTGTTAAAACAATTTTTAAATGATGAGTTGGAAGAGACAAATGTTTAGACAAAATAATGCAATATTACCAATTTAAAAAAAAAAAATGGCAGGAATTTGAATTTTTTTTTTTTTTTTTTACATTTTAGCACTTTTACTTAATTGTTTGATACATCTTCAGTCTTTTTTGTAGCACAGTAATGGCAATCCAATAGCTTTCCATTATTTTTATATGTGTATATATATATATATATATATATATAATTAAATAGAAATGTTAAGCAAGTAAAGAATAATTGATAGAATAATTAATTCATTTTTTTGTTTTATGAAAAAACTTTGCTTAAAATTTGTATCTTTATTTATCTTTCAAAATATATGATTCACTAGAGATTCAAAGAACTGACTCATAAGAATCAATCATTTTAGAGCTGTACTACACAGATTGTGCTGTAAACTTCTAATTTGCTAAAAAGAACCGATAAATAATCTGTTTGTCAAACTGAAAATTACACTGATTGTGCTGTATATGATTTCTTAAAAAGAACCTGCTCATAAGAGTCATTTGTTCAGGAATTGGACTACAATGGAGCTATTGGTTTGAGAATCAAAATGCACAGGTCGTGCTGTGTCTGTCTGTGCACTGTATATTGCAGCGCTGCTGAATAGTAATTCAGAAAACTGTCAGAGTATATTAGCGCTGTGTCCGTATCGGTGGAAGAAAAGCAGATGTAAGAACCGCTAACAGAACCGAACGCTGTTCTGCACAGCTCTAGATTACATCCATATGCTGTTGACTGGAAAGCAGCAAGGTTGATTACATGACCAGTGTAGTATGGCAGGGTGCCACCCTTTGATAAAGTGAATCCTTCATGGATGCACAGTGATGGCTGTTGACTTCAAGGGCATGCTGAATATTCCAATTGACTACCCACCCTCCACTAACCCTGACGATTGTTCCATATGACCCTGTATGGCAACAAACACCCAGAAAGCCCAGCTAATTCAGATTTAGGCCAAACATATGACTGATGGTGTTCTTAAACAATTGAAGTATGATTTTGTGGCCACGGTAGGCTATTAAAAACACAGTGTTTATATACCCTTTTGGATAAATGAAAGATTCATTTTCAATTCGAAAATCCTTCAAATTGTAGTTTTGCGCAACATGGAAATGTAGCATAATTGTCTTTTGAACGATTTGCAGAGATCAGCATTGAAACTTCCAAAAGAGCAATATCATCTGCTTTTTGAAATGGATAAGCCTGTTCTTTTCCAGGCATCGGGGATCATTGCAGCAGGTCTATCTCCTCCACCTCGCCTGCTGTGGCTTTCCAATGACTCCGGATCCCCTGGGCCCTTTCAGAGCCAAAGTGTGCAGCCGATGTAAGGATGCAAATGACTTTCCAAGGTCCTTGTGATTGCTCATTAACTTTCAGCAGGCATAAGTCCTTACTTTATTATTGACTGCACAGAATACACAATACACTGACCTCTGCCACACGCAACTAAATCTCTTCCTGCCAATCCATTGCACTGATTTCTGCAACCGACCAGAAAACTGCAGCCAGCAGTTTAGTCACCTTTAGTGTTAACGTGGCTGCCTCCCAGGCCCTTCTACGAAATCTCGGCACACTTCTACTTTTTAATCAATTTTATTCAAATTTACAAAGATTTGCAAGACTTCCTGATCTGGTATTTTGGGTGACCTTAGAATTATGAATTACTTTTCAAGCATCCTATCAGATATTGGATGACTATTTATTGATTTTTTTCATATCCATCCATCCATCCTTAAGTCTGCTAATGTTAAAACGTGAATATTGAACATTGCATCCAAAATAACAGTTTTGGTTTACATTATATTTGTTAACTGTTTACTGTGTGTACGGTGTATATTTATTATGTATATATAAATATGAGCACATTTATATATTTAAGAAAAATTCTATTTTTGTAAATTATATATATATATATATATATATATATATATATATATTTCATAAAAAATCTAAGAATATTAATATATAAATGTAAAACGTATAAACATTTTCAAAATATATACTATATGTGCGTGTATTTATATATACAATATACAGAGTACACACACACACACACACACACATAGATGTATATATAAAATGTATGTGTGTGTGTAAACCAAATATTTTTATTTTGGATAATCATGATTAATCATTTAAAAGCACTAATACATAAATGTACATTAGAATTTGAAACACACACACACACACACTGATATATTGCATTATATATATATTTTATGCATAAATAAATAATACAATTATTTATTTATTTATTTATTATACATGCAAACAATGTATTAAAAAAAACCTTTAATCTCAGTAGATGTTCACCATTTATTTGTTTTCGTGCAGATTAATGGAAATGCTAATGCAATCCAGATATGATACTGAACAAAAAATGAACAAATAAACCACATTTCTCCACTAATCCTCGATGTTCTCCCACTAGACCAAGAAAGAAAATGTTTTAAATTCTTCTGCTGCCTGGCCAACTCTACCTACTACCTCAAATATTTACAGAAAGCAAGGGGAATTTCAGCAAAGCATATAAATCTCCTGGCTCGGCTGTGTTCTGGATCCCCACAAGCACTGCGCTTATGCAGATTAGAGGCGGTGAATCAACATATTAAAAGCACCTGACATTTGTCCTGATATATTGAATCGTTAGCGCGACAGAATCACTTAAGCTGGATCTACTAACATCAAGTTTCCTCTGGTTATTGACCTCTGCACAGCAGCCCTGACAAGTGGAGCTGTAGCAAAGTTCATTAATAATGTGAAATAAATCAATTGTGCAGGAAATAGAGGAATCCCTGTAGCGAGGTCATTTTGTCCCATCTTTTGACCATGTGTATTGGTGCGCCATGACATCTTACCGCTTGCGTTAAATATTCAATGCGCAAAGTATTCATAAAGACATTTATGTGTGCAGATTACGTTCGGGTCCCTTTCACTTCTGAACCATGTGCATGTCAGGTAAAAATTCTCTCAGGGTGTCATAAAACTAATAGATTTCTTGGAATATGAATAAAAATTGAGGGTTATTAACTCAAAAGCATTGCCAGGCTTAAAACAAGTCTGTCCAATCCATCACGCAGATCATTCCTGGGTTTTTAAACTAAATTCTGAAATGGCCTAAAGTGAGCAAGTTTTGCAGCGGTACATCCATAAGATAGATGCTGAGGGTAATATTTTGCATTCGCTTAGAATTACTGGCATTCGACCGCAGAGCTGGTTTTCTCAGGGACAGAATATGAACAAAAACTCCCGCAAAATGAAGATGAATACGCATGCCCTGGTGAACGGCCAAAAAGCAGCCAAAACCTCTGTTCATTCATCAGTCATTTTGCAACTGCATCACATGATAATTACAGTAATGATTGTCGGCGTGGAGCATCAGAATGAACGGTCATGTTATATAAATTGTAGCACCACTCAAATAATCCAGAAATCCAAACAGTGCAGTAAACATTAAAATGCCATATTTACTGCGCTAGTGGAGATGGATATGATCCTATTATCCTCCATTAAGCGAATGCAATATCTAATGACCAATGCCTGAATTGTGATGCTTGACAAAGTCCATTGTGTTTTTGCTTATACAGTTTGGAAAATAATCCTAATGGACAGAATCAGACCGTTTATCATGAAGAAAACAACATTTTTAGTTTTAACGATTGTGCCAAAGCAATCATATTAAAAAATTAGTGTCTCTTTCCATATTTAATTATTATATTTTTACATTTAGAAGCAAAATATTGCATTTGTTCTCTAAATCTCTAAATGCATTTTTGACGTCTATTCATCATTTCATGTTGAATTTATCTTGCATGTCCCTATATTCATCTGGATATTTTTATAGCGACTTTAAATAGAACGACCATTTTGAAATCTATTACCGTCTTCCTTTCGGCCTAATTAATAGGTTTTGTCACAGCAAAAGTGCCACACTCGTTTTTGCAGCTTGTCTGTCTCCCACTTTCATTTCTTCATCATTCTTCACTCCATCGATTCCTTTTCTTCATCAAGTGCCTGCAAGGCAGTGTGAGCTCTCTTGGCAGCCGGCAGCCCAGAAGCAGACGGAAGTGCAGTGTCAGCTAGTCGAGGCGTCCTTCAGCACTCCCTGTCACCGGAGGAATGAAGGACGAAGCCGCTGACAGAAAAAAGAACATGGTGGGGGGAAAGGGAAAGGATCACTTAATTTGTCATTCCCACTTGAAAACAGAGTGAAAACAGTAGCTAATACCTCTATGGTCAGTGAATGAGATTATAAGGATTCAGTCGGTTTTTATAGTCAACAGATGTTTTAATGTGAATGATTTTGGAGGCGTTTTGTGGCATCTTGGGGTGAACTGGAATTGTTGGAACTGAACATTTTTTCTGGTGAAACAGAAATATTGCATTTTCATGAAAGGCATTTGAATGTGAGATGCTGCTTTTATGATGCTATTAGTGCAAACATGAGCATTACAATAGTTTTAAATATATATGACTGAAGTAGGATATGTAAGGGTATTTCAGTTACTTAAAAAAAATAAGACGAAAACAGAAAATATAAAAACTAAAACTAATTATATTAATAAAAACAAAAATACTGTCTCAATTATACTAAATTTGCCACGCTCAGAACAGGGAGACAAACACAAATTCAGTCTTCAAACAAGGGATTTATTCAGACATAAAGGTTCTACAGACAGAGACTGGGTACATCTGTGTGTGTGTGTGTGTGTGTGTGTGTATTAATATATACATAATAAAAATACACAGTACACACAAATATTATAAGAAGTAATATATATATATATATATTTTTTTATGCGATTAATTGCAATTATATGTTTGCACTAATATTCATTATGTAATAGTAAAATATTATTTTATTATATTCTAGGGTAGGTTTGTAAGGTAATAACAATATTATTTATTTACATATAGGTCAAAGACATCAAGATGTTTGCATTAAGAGAAATTTACAAAAGTGATTTATGTCCATAAATAGCACATTAAATGTAAGTAAAGTGTCTAGTTTTAAGGTTTTACTTCAAATTTTTGAAGTATAAAATGTGGATATTCAGTTGAAATAATTTTTTATGTAGTTTCATGAAACCAATTTCGGGAGGAGTGCACGCAGGTAATCATTACTGATCTCCGCCTCTCCAATCTTCCACTTATCTCATCTCCCTATCAAATCTTTAGCCTCGCCCTATAAATAACCAGATCTCCTTCCTTCCGTATCTCGATCTCAGTATCCCGCCTCCTCCCCAGCTCCTCCTTACTTCACCAGGGGGGAGAACTGAGTGTTAGGAAGTGGCCGTCCGCCTCGTTTCCCTCCCGAGCCCTTATGGCTGTCCACCCTAGGGCTCAGCAGCCCTCCTAACCCTGAGTATTCTCCCTGGGCAGCACACCAAACAAGCTTCTCTTATCTTAACTATTACCGGCAAGTACGAACTCGTGAATTGTTATTGTCATATTTATGTAAACTTGTACATATTAAAATATATAAAAGAATAAGGGAGCATATGAAATTCACTGTATTTTAAATTAGTAAAAACATCTTAATGACAAAATTGTGGCAAATAATGGCAAATTTAATTTACAATTTATTATTTGAGGTGAAAGTAATTAGTCTTTAAATATGTCATAAATTGATTCTTTTTGTAAATATGCCTGTGTTAAATCAGGGAAAAATTTATCATATGTATTTTTTTGCTCAGAAAAACAAAAACTAAATTGAAATTCAATTAAACAGAAAACCTTTTTAATTCAAGCATAAATACATTTATGCTTAAATCCTTTTTCTGTTTGTATATTATTCTTAATGTTTAATGCCTTTTTTTCAAAGCATTTTCCAATGATTTTTGTGATGATGATTATTAGTGATTTCATTGTTCCAGAGGAGGAGGAGGACATGGATAATGGCTATATATCTTTGTGAACTGCTGACTCAGCCTTTTCTCGATTCTCGGTCCATTTTGGTTTGATTGACCATGTCTAAACAACATATTTTGCTCCATTTAGATGATTTATTTAATGGCAGAAAACTTACTAACATTGTTTTCATGAGTTTGTCCCCCCATTTCTGTACAGCAATTTAAAAAGTGCAATCCATTGTAGTACAATGGAAAATAATGGACTGTAATCTCCAAAAAAAAAAGAAAGAAAAAAGATATGACAGAGACAGCAGCTGACTAATACTTCCAGATCTGTGACTATAACCTTTTACCCAGGATTTCAGCTAACACATCAGCACTCATTTGCTGTTTTCCAGTAAACCTGAAATATTCAGTGTCAGCTGTTTAAGAGGAAGAACAATAACAAACAGTCATCCTGATCAGTGTTGAATAGTTGATTTTAGGGCTAAGACGGCCGTTTTGTTCAGAAAGCACTGCCAGGTAGGCATCAGTGCAGTGTCTTAACAATTCACAGAGACAAACACCATGATAGCTCTGAAAGAGCGGCTCGGCCTATTCCACACCATCTCACCCGACTGTCCTCAGACGGCCCGCGAGAGCTCGACTTGATTAGGAAGAAGGGATCTCAATCCCAAAGAAATAGTGGAGCCGCAAGTAATCTTGGTGTCTATCTACTCAAAGCAGATTGTGAGGGGAGTGCTAAAGGGAAGAGACATTTAGGGGCATTCAGATGGACCTCAATACTCTACTAGCATGCTCTGAGACAAAACACAAAGAGCTGAGAAAAATATGTTGATTATATATTCGGACGACTACAGTAAATTCATTGAATGTGTGAGTGGAAATCCAGAGAAGACTTTGTTTCATATAGATGTTTTGCCACTGCATCTGTGCACAAAACAGCAGCATTAATTAATCCTGATTATTGCTGCAGGGGTGGTCATTGTGTCTGATTGAATGGTAGCATTTACGGTCAATTTAGCAGCGTCCTTATCAGTGGGCACTGGCCTCATTTGTAAAGGCCTAATTAGCTGTGAAATACATGACAAGTCAATTGTGGTAAAGGAGGACACAGAATAAAGCAGTGATCAGGCAGATGTCTGCATGCAGGAGATACACTTTTTAAGTGCTGTTGTTAGATGTACCATTAAAAACAACACTACAGTCGACAGAAGTCACATATTGCTTACCTCACCTATATGTGCCATACAGCGACTGCAAATAAAATTCAATAATTTCGTTTTAGTTTTGAGCATCATTTTTTTGTAATTTCGGTCACAATTTTGCTTAGAACATAAATAAAATCCACTATGTTTTGCTATCTTTAAACAAATGACCAACAAACACTAGCAGTCATAATGAATTATTATTCTAAATGTTAAAACTATTTGTTTTGCTTCTTGTTTTTTAGGAAACAGAGAATCTTCAATGAATAGAAAGCTCAAGAGAACAGCGTTTATTTGAAACAATTCACATTATAAATGTCTTTACTGTCGCTTTTGATCACTTTATTGCATCTATGTTGAATAAAAGTATGTAACTTTTTAAAAATCATAACTATTCCAAACTTTTGACTGGTCTGTCACTGCTTGGATGCAGTGAGGTGTCTATGGAAAGAAAACAGGCGAGCTCCAGGCTTCAGCAGGCCTCTGTTTACTCAAGCAGGTGCTACCAAATGCTCTGTGCTCAGCCCGACATCTGTTTGCCATATAAAACTCCAGGACTCTATCAACCATTTATGTACAAAAATGACATAGAAATACAAACATTCAAATTTCACCTTGAACTGCAGCTATTTTAAGCATCACGACTCAATTGCTGTTTATAGCAGCTAGGGAAAAGAATGTGGTTTTGGGAGCAGTTGAATGGAGTGGAAATATGAGAATACAGTGAAAACAATATTTAGTGAACATATAAAGCAGTGTTATGCTGAAGGATACGCTGTGATAAACAGTTTTCTTTTAGGTACAGAAAACGGCACTCATGGAAAAGATAGGATATGAATAAGTTACACACACACTGTGCTGAATCGGTCATAATTTGGATAGACGGTTTAAACTGTTGCATTTGGCAGTCCCACCCTGTGCCCCTGGCAATAAAGCATGGATAGATGTATCTCTCCTCAGTTTTGGTGGCAAACAGAAATTTATGAGGCATCTGATCCATCTCTCTGACTCGCCCATCTGCCCAGTACAAGCTATTGGCAACAATTCCACAATGGCACAGCTTGCAAATGTGCCACAGAACAAGAAATTTTCAGCATTTTCAGCAAATGTTCAGCATTTTTTTTTTTTTTTTTTGTCAGCAGCCTCATGTTTTTAAATGATGTGTTCCATAAAATCAAGTTTGATTTGTTTTTGACATACATCTTACTAGGAAATAAAGTAAAGCTGTACAACTTATGTTGGAAAGAACATGATCAAATTATTAAGATTGGAAATGGCATAATTTCTTTCTACTTTGCTTTTTTTTATTAGTATAAAAATATTATTTTTAAAAATACTAACTCATAACTTTTGAACAGTTTATTTTACTTAGTTTATTTTTTCAGAGCCATCGCAGTTGGCTATTTATATATAAATGCATGCAAATACTATAAAATATGTGTAAATACATGGACATTTAGAAAATATATTTAATGTTTATATTCATTTATATTTTATATTATGTAATAAATGTAATAAATAAATACAGTACACTCACATATATTATGTAAACAAGATTTTATTTTTATTTTATATATGTATATATAATATGTATGTGTATGTGTGTGTGCATAGTTAAAGTAATATACGTATAATCTAAGTAATAATAAAACGAAAGCTGAAACCAACATAAGAATGTATAGTATGGAAATTTTATATTCTTTCAAAAGATTTGCCAATTTAACAGATTATCTTTACATTAGTTTTAGATGACAGCGTAAAGTGGATACAGATGTACAGATTAGATGTACATTTTGCATAATTACTCTTTAGAAGTTATATTAAATAAATCCTTAGTCTTTGACTATAGTGCTACATTCCTGAGGACTGAAAATCATTGTTGATTTGCTGCTTTTTGACAGAATCAAAGTGTCTGAGAGCAAATGATATTTACTCTCATCAAAGAGCAGCAAGGCAAACATGACTAACGCTTTGGACACTCTGAAGGAAAGAGAAACAGGGAGCGGGCTTGAATATCTGGCTGGCTGGGCCCTGTGCGAGACGTCCTGCTGGGTACCCTGTTTTCTTTCTATACAACCGGCACTGCAGTGCATCCCTCAGCAGAGGCGGCCTGACCCTGGCTAACTGTGCTGGGTTTATTTGAGCTGCGTCGTGTGCGGCACGCAGGAATCTAACATGGCCACCCCTGCTCACGCTCGGCCCCGAGACGCTCTGTTTAAGCTCTGCCGTGGGATCTTCGCGTTATGAGCGTGCCTACTGAGTGTTTGTTTGACGTTTGTCATGTGTTTGTGCATGTATGTACATAGTGGACGTGAGGGGATTGGATTGCGATGGCTCTGAAAAGATTGTGTGCGATAAGAATAACACACCAGAAATCAACATAACAAGTAAAATAAACAACTTTTCACAAGTTATAAGTTAGTCATTTTTTACAATAACTTAATAATGCTTTTATTCATTAAGAATACATTAAATTGATAAAAAAGTAACAGCAAAGGCACTTATTTTGCAATAAAAAGCGTTTAAAATGTAATAAAAAATTTAATTAAAAAAATATTAATTGTTTTTAACACGAATTCTTGAGCATATTAGAATGATTTCTGAAGTAATGACTGCTAAAAACAAATTCATCTTAGCTATCACAGGATTTTTTTATATATATTTTAAAATAGTAATCCATTATGTAAATTTGCAATGATATTTCACAGTTTTTTAACCAATAAATGCAGTATTGGTGAACATAAGGGACTTATTTTAAAAGCATAATTTCTGTCTGCAAAAATAATATTTATCATAAAAGGCTGTTGTTTATTTGTCCAGGAATTACAATTTCTACTGCAAAGTAAAGCAGACGTACACCTTAAAAACGAAGCGTTCAAGTTTTATGTTATCTAGAAGTATCATAAATCACATCCGAGTACGCAGCTACTTTCCCAGAGGTGGGAGTTCAGAGGTCATAGGGCCGTTATCATGGTCTACTTTGTTTAATTAAGCAAAAATGAAAAGTAAGGCCCGTGGCAGCATCCTGAATCATCTTGGGCGACCGCCGTGGCAGCTGTTCAAAGTTCTGCTATGGAAATGCTCAATATTTAATACATCGATTAGCATTAACAGCTCGAGCAGAACTGTCTCAATAGTTCCATTATTATTTGATATCTCTCCGCAGAGCAATGAGAAGTGGCATAATGAAAGGTGGATCTCTATTTCAACCTTGAAGGGGTTGGGCGCCCTGCCAGTAATGAAGACGTATTAAACCTTAATGTAACTTAATGTAGCAGGTGTCTTATATATAATGTACAGTAGCTCTTTCTAAAGCATTATATTCATCCCTACTACCTTAAAAGCCACTAAATCTTGTGGGCTAAGTTCGTCTGGCTATGATTTCCCTTCATTAATCGATAGAAAAATTGTTAACACACCTTAACTGGGATCCATTAGTCTGTCCCCAGACAATAAATGTGCCAATGTAGCCCAGCGGGGAGTGCAAACTGCCTGGTGCACTCAGGTTAATGGCGAAAGTTGAACAAGTGACCACTTAATCTGCAAGGACGTCATATTCAGCAGTAGTCTGCTCTCTGAGGGATGTCCGGGATTGAGAGGAAGCTGATACTGTCATACTTCCACTTCCGGGTCTGAAATTCGAGAAAATGTAGGTTGGCCTGTGCACACCATATTAGTTATATGTATGTGTGTGTGTGTGTATTCTTTATAAAAGCCTTCATAATTTACATTTTTCGTCTGGGGTATTAGAAATGTTTTGCAATACAATATGAACACAGTAAGTAATTTATACTTATTTTTTGATGTAAGTACATGGTAGATAAGGCCATCTAATATAAAGTGACCCCCAGAAACCCACTGACCTGAATACTGTGTACGTTTTGTTTATGTAGTTTAGTTACATCAGACTTTAAGTGAGTTTTTTATTGCTGAAATGTTTTCAGAGGCAGAGTATTAAAGTACACTGCACTTTTCACTGTCCGTGGCTTGACAGAGGCGAGCCGCTATGATGCATGATTTCAATACTCGTCCCGTCCTCGTCTGAGGGTGACCACTGGAGGATAAATGACACCTGTTTGTGACAACATCTCTCGCTCATTTATAAAACTTTGAGTTTGTTCTCCCAGATATTTTTATGCAGTCTCAGTTAATAAAAGTATTCATTTCTTTCAAAGAAGAAAGAATAAATATGTACTGATTCCAAAATTTTGACCAGTAGTGTAGCAGTAAACTACTGTAACAGTAGTTTTGAACATTATTATCCATTTTAAATAAATGCTTCTCTTTTTAATATTTTAATGATCAAAGAATCCTAAAAGACTATTAAGCAGCTCAACTGTTTCAAACTAAGAACATAAAAAATATTATAATTGTTTATGTTAATATTTTAGTTGTACACTTGCTTTCATTAATGTGCTTGCTTTTGTTACATATTTTGTATATGATCTCTGCTCTGTTTGCAACTTTATGTAAAGCGTCTTTGAAAGGTGCTATATAAATAAACAAATATATGTAATTATTTGATAATAGTAGAATTTTGTGAGAAGTTTTCTGATGACTTCCCATTTGCCACAGTTATGAGTTTAGGGGGAAAATATTTTAAGGCATGATAATTGAATTTCACACTTTTTCACAGCATTTTCAGTGTTTCTTTAATTTTTAAGTTGCATTATGTGTATAACCCTTCACCTTAAGTCCTTCAGCGATGTCTCCTCTATCATTACTTTAGAAGTGTTGTGATGGTGAGTCTGTAACACAGAGAGAACACAGTACAGCTGCTGTATGTCTGATCAGCCCGGCCTGTGTGAGTGAGAGAGTATCCACATAATTGAATTTGGTCAACCTGTTTTGCTCTCCCTCTCTCACTGCTGAAGCCACTTAGCGGGCTAATTATTATTGGGATGAGTCAGCTCCAATATATCGCATCCCCAAAAAATCCATAGAGAATATCAGTGGATACCCAGAGCGCATGTGTGAAAATTAGATCAATGAGAGAATATATGTGACAAAGGGGTAATTAAGTGGTGTCATGCTGCCAAACCTGATGGGGACGAGAGAAATGTGTGAGGTAATTCCATTTACTTCGTCTTGGATTGTGCCCCATCATAACTGCTAATTCAATTGTACATTCATTCTGCCAACTCCTCGCCATTAAGCGTGCGTTTAATTGCTTCCATAAAGCTTTTAATATGCAGCACACAAAACAGAGACATGACATCCGCGCCGCAGCGCGCAGCTGCCCTGCCGTCGTTACGATAACACTGGATAGATGGCAGGAGGAGGGGTCCGGATTCAAATATATCTGTGTTACACAAACACCAGAGGCCATTTCACGGCCATAATTCATCTCGACCTGTATATATATTGTCCGCGCACAGAAAGAGCTGTAACGGCCCGCGCTTTTGTTGTCTCCTGCCAGCAAAAATCGCCTTATCTTGTCGCTAGACAAGAGCTTAGGGCCGCCAAAGCGCACTGGTCTTCTGATAAGACGAAGGGAGGAAACATCAGACACAGAGGGAGGAGGAGAAGAGATAAAAATCCGTGTTCAGGCATCGCTCTCAGTCTGACAAACAGGCCACACATTAAAGCCGAACAAAGGCGACAGACCATCAATTCAACGATATGTAAACAATCATTACAGCAAGGAAACAAAGGCTGGTGTCAATTGCGGCGGCGTTATGCGCAGTCTTTCAAATTAAAACCTTGTAGCGAAGCGCATCTGATGGCAGGAGCTATTTAGCGGCAATATTTTACGGGGCAGCCAATGAAAAGCAATAACTGTTTTATTTAATGTATCTGCTCCTGGCAGCTGCTCGGGGAAGGACGCTTAATAGAAGCTGTCGATCAATGTCAGGGCCGGGGCAATAAGAGCCCCTCACTGCAATAAACATGAAGAGAAGATAACGCTGGTCCTAGCTGATCAGTGCCTTGTTAACTTCCAGTCTAGCAGGCCCCGTTTGTCATTTTATTTTGTAACACTCATAATTCGTCATGCTAGATGGCTATCGGGTTTTTTTTTGCTTTCTTCTAATTTGCCCTCTGAAGAGAGCTGAGGTGAAAAATAACACAGGAGGAGAACAGCCACTTGTAAATAATGTACATCATCCTGACACCGCGGATCTATGGCCAGATCAATGTGTGTATACTGTGAGGGGATTTGCGTATGAGCGATCGGAGGATGCCCGGGGCAGATGGAGACATCTGTTGATTCTGGAGATACAGGATGTTTACACCTAGGACAGAGAAATCTCTCGTTTCTTCAGTTAATATTGAGAAGAACATATTGGCCATTGCTCAAAACAGATAAGTGAGTGTTTGTCCTGACATGGGGTCACTTTGGGCTTCAAACTTTACTTTGTGTCGGCGTGTTTGGATTGGTTTTCTTTCTTTGGTTACAGAAGAAAGCATAATAGGTTGGAGTTATGGCCAGGTGATGCCAAAATAAAAGTCATCCATAAGTAATTTCAACATGGACCTTTTTAACACATTGATAATGAATATCCGTATTACCTTCTTAAATATTGAACACTTTTTATATATTATTATTTTAATTAATTTATTTGATCATTTATAGTTTTATATAAAATTCCTATTTAATTTTTTTAAATGTTTTTTAAATGATTGTTTTTTTATACAATTTAATACATGTTTTTAAAATATTTAAAACTATCTTTCATAATATTTATATTAATATTAATATAAACATACATTATATAACTTTTTTTTCATTTCTAAATATTATTTTTACTTATTGTATTTAAATACAATTTTATAAAAGTATTATTATTTGTTCAAAACATTTTATGTGGTTACCATGAAAGATGGTTAGTAGATTTTTCTCTTTTAGATTTTGTCAGGGGCATTTATTTAATAATCTAAATGAATAAATTGTTCTGATGATATTTATTATTTAAATCATATATAATATGTCTTATTTGTAGCAGTAGCAAAAAATACATTATATGGGTAAAAATTATTGATTTTTCTGTATGCCAAAAATCATTAGGCTATGATTATTTAAAGATTATGTTCCATTAAAATATTTGGTACATATTCAAATTTCTTTGCACCCTCAGTTTCAAAAATGTTAATATCAAAATCTCAACCAAATATTAATTTATTAAGCTAGTAAAAACTCAAATTAGTAAAAAACAAAATGTACCCTTATGACTGGTTTTGTGGTCCATGGTAACATATTATAAATAATATAAAAGAATTAGAATTATTTAAACAATATTTTGTTATTTTTCTATGTAATAATGTAATTAATGTATTAATATAATTAATCATAATAATGTAGAGTTATAACTGCTTAAAATAATTTATTTAAACATTTAACATTATTGTGTGTAATATATTATTATATAATATGTACTAATAATAATATATCTGAAGAGTATAATTTTTCTAGATTTATTCATATTAGGTCTTAACATACACACTTCTGTCATGTTCTCAAGACATTCACTGTGGTGTTTTGATTTCAGCACAGGTAAACTAAAGTAACTATAGACTATTTAGGAGACATCGCTTTAATCTTTATAAAAACCTTCACCCAAAGTCCTCTGTCCCAACAGAGTGGAGATTAAATGCTTCTTCACATTACTAATGTCAGCACAAAATGATTATCTTCTCTGAATAATTTATCCCCTTGCACAGAGTAATTTCCTTATCTTTCCCTTTTTTGCCTCTTTTACTGCAGAGGAAACGGTAAATGGCTGTTAGTCTTCAGAAAACCAATGGATCGTCTTTTCCATCAATCAATTAAAAAACACTTACCTCACACTCAACATGATTTATATCTTGTTAATAGAATTGTCTCACCATATCCCTGTATTATTATACCTCTAAATTCCATTAGCTATTTGCTTAATGCTCAATTTAAGGCTGACCTCTAAGGGGAGAGAGATAGCCGTATTAGTCTAATAATAGTCATTGTACACTGAACCTCTTTCTGGGAATGCTGTAGGTCAGGGCAGTGAGAGGTCTCTGGATACGCTGAATAAAGCGTCCATCGCAGTAACCTCTCTATCAGAGTACACAAACTCCCTGTGCTTTAAAAGAGCATCAGTGCACGGCCATCACACCGAGAGATTGATTTCCCACCTTATGGAATTCAGAATGCGGCAGAGCAAACATGGAGGCTCTGTTGTTCCGGAATTGAATGTATTTCCATGACATTTCTTTCTGAAGATGCATGTGAATTTCCATGCTGTAGATCCAACACACTGTATCTATTATGATTTTTAGACTCGATTTGCTTGTTATTTAGCATGCGAACAACCCCATCCTGACAGAGCGACTCGAACAGAGAGCGTTTATGCAGTATTCACCTCTAATGGTTCTATGAGTGGCTCTAAAACTGTATTCCACTGAGTGCCCTTGACACAGTTGCATGTAAGATAGATTTTAAATATTCATTACAGCAGGCCCTAAAGACCCATCGTCATCTCGTACCCCAGGGACAGGGAGAAGTTAAAAACTACCGGATCCAATAATCAGTCGCAGAAATTGCCCATGATTGCAATCATTTATTATTTTAGCATGTTGCATTACTATTAATACATTAAGAAGTTAAAAAATCATTCATAGCTTAATAGATTTGTTAAAAGCTGTTAATTGCACAGTTTCTGCCACATATACGGTTAAAAAGAAGGTAGTTGCAATATTTTCTTGCACAATTCTGACTTTTTTTTATATTGAAAAATATGTAGACTCAGAATTTAGATGTTAACTCACAATTGTAAGTTTTTAAACTGCAGTTTGGAGTAGAAAAGTAATAACTGTAAAATATAAATTGCAAGAAAATGTCAGAATTGTTAGATAAGAAATTTCTATTTTATTTTATATTCTCCAGCAGAAAAAAAACTAACCGTCAAAGAAAACTTGAAATTGTTTATGTATCACAAATCAGAATTATTTTCATACTTGTAAGAAAAAATATTTGAAGCATTGCAATTCTTTCTTATTTAATTTTTATTTCATGGCTTCCTTAATTTTTTATTAATATTTCAAGTCAACTCCACTATATACTGGATTTCAGATCATGCAGAATTAATTTATTGATATATGCGTGAGTATTATTTGTAAATGACCAAGCAGAAATTATTATAGCCATTCTAGTAATTATCAAACATTTTATCCTTGAATGTGAATATATAAAGAGAAAGATTCTTTTGGTGCTGCACACCTACAGAATAACAATTTCCTTTATTTTTGTTCACATTTAGTCTTGAATCTCCGCCAAGAGAAATACTCTAATGTATATTTCTATTGGGAAAGCACTGTCAGAATCTCACCAAGCCTTCTTTTGCATTCCATCTATGCCTCCCAAACAAGGTATTTGTTTAATTTCTAAAACGTATCATTTATTTTCTCTCACTAAAGAAACACGGATATACTCAAGCGAAGTAAACTACAAAAACATGTACGTGTGACGCACATACACTCTTCCTATCCCATTCAGTGGATCCTGCTTTTCCCAGCACTTCCTAATGGAACATACTGACGGCAAATAAATATTCCACCGAGGTCGTTTCATGTAGAGAGGGGTTTTGAATATCAAATCTGGGTTTTGATCTAGTCAGATGATCCGTACAGTAATAACAGGGCAGAGACAACAGCTCCCCATGGATAAAACACAGAGCTCGTAGACTTTAGCCAAACGCTGACCACAGTTATTAGATTAGTGTAAATCTTCATGGCATGATCAATAGCAATGTGTTTATTTTTGTGCACTGAGTTATTCATTAGAAATTCAAACAGCCTTAAAGAGGCTCATTAGGATCTGATTTGCTGGGGCTCACAGAGACTTATTGCCCCATTGTGGAGAAAGAGAAAAGGCCTCTGGAGACAGCGAGGGGTAGATCCTCACAATGGACAATTTGTTCACATGGCTCAGCTATAAAAATAGGAGGAATGAAACTCAAGATGGTGTCTGTGTGTGCGCAAACAAATATAGTATGGTGTGCCGTTTTCTGTGACATATTCCTATTATTTATACATATATTACTAATAAATTCCAGTTTCCTAATAGATGAATAATGGAATAAAACCTCATTGTAGTTGTAAGTTTAGCTGTAAGGTGTGTTTGATTAAAATTCATTAATTTGGGGTTGTGCTGTTTATTTGATTCATTTAAAAGAATCGAATCATTAGAGTCATTTGCTCAGGAGTCAGACACCACTGGTTGTGCTGAATGTTGTTGATGCACTAAAAAGACAGAGAATCGTTTGTTTGGAAATCAGACTAACATGATTGCACTGTATGTATTTGATTCATTAAAAAAACTGCGTATGTATTCCGTCCACAAGAATGCATGTGAGAACCGTTCTGTATTTTTTTTTTTATTAATGCATCCAGTTCTGAACGAATTATCTGTGTATTAAATGATCAGAGAGAATAACATTATATTTATGAGATGTTATTTTAAAAAAAAGGATTTTAGCTGTGCATGCTTTTCTAATTACTGATAAATGCAACTCGTTTTGAAAGGCAGGTCTTAAAAGCTATTTTGTCATTATCACATTATTGCATTACCATTACTCGGTGTACAGTAGCCAGTTCAGATAATTCAATTGAATTGCATTAGGGAGCTCAGATCCCATTTGACTGGGGAAATGGAACATTAATTGGCATTTGTTCAAGCCAAACAAAGGACACCAAGGGAATATTACCAAATTAAAAGACTTTCAAACGCAGAGAATAAATCTTCAAGGACTAAAACAGCCTCGAAAAATGACCAAACACACTAGAAAATGTTTTTAAAATAAGTGGTTCATGAAAGTGCACGCAGTGAGGATTACATTTATAACTCGCAGGGCCCGACCCTCGCTAAACTCACACGCAACGGCGTTTAATGGAGTGTTGTTCTGCAAAAACTGACAATTAAACAACAATTAGAGTTTTTTCCTATGCTTTCTGTACGCTGTCTTTTATAGCAGACTGTGCGACTTGTGGGAGGGGAAGGGGGGATTTTTTTTCCCACCCCTTTTTTCACTTTCCATCTCGGTTCTCCTCAGTGAATTGATGGAATGACCTGGACTTGATCTTTGAGGTCAACATGCCTGATGGTTCCTGCAGATTGATAAATTGATTCAAAACTATTACTATGGTAAAAAAGCAATAAGGTCATAAAACTTGCATTGGTCCAGCTGAGTAAATCCGGGGCATTTTGCCGAAGGAGTGGCGCAGGAGGATAGGAGCATGCGTCGGAATGAGAGAGCGAGAAATGACTTTGAAGAGCTCATCATCTCCAATCTATTTTTCCCGCCCGTGCTTCATGCCGCCGCATAGAGGCACTTCATTACAGGGGAATAACTGTACACAGCCCAGGGCCGCCAGCCTGCCTCCTGCTCCTCGCGGCTCCCCTGAGGGGCTTCAGGTGCTTAATACCTCATCACTGGCTTCATTGAACGCTTTAATCTGCACTCCTGTGATCAATAGAATCCCGCTGTAAATTAAAAGGGCCATTCTGTGTAATCAAACCTGTTAATGCTCATTCTGAAAACCATTATTTGTGGAAGGCATTTAGGGGGAATTGCCACACTGACAAGCCCCCTTGCTCGCAGAGATTATCGGAGGACAAGGATTTGGACAAAGACAGAGAGAAGGATGAGAGAAGGGGGATCCAGTCTGTCCCTCGCCGGCGTAACGTGCTCTGGAGACAGAGAGAGGGATTGAGGGAAGGGCGAATGCGAGAAAAACACAGGCGGTGCAACTCAGTCATAATGGGAGGATGGGGGAGAGGGGAGATAAGTTTAGAGAGAGGGGCCGTCTGTCTGTTCAGGCCTCTCCGACACTCATACGCGCAGAAAATGAAATTTTCGAGCCTGCCATTTCTGCGGCAAATTCAATTACGCCAGCTGCTTGTACAAAGAGCTGTAGCTTCCTTGGGCCTGAAATTGAAAAAAGGCGAGTGCTGATGAGATGGTGAATAACTGGCTGGGCTTTGATAGCAGACAGGTGAGAGAGTCTCCCAAAAACTTAAAGCATCGTACTGAATATCACTGCAGGGAGGTCTTTGGAAATTCGAAATGTTGACAAACCCACTCACTTATACCAACACGATACGGTATGTGCGGCAAAAATATCATCGCGAGGTAAATAATGTGCTGTCGTAGCATCTCCTTTTTTGATTTTCCACATGAGCACGTCACTTACGCTGCTCTACCGTACCAGATCTGCGTGGCAAGCCGGCGTAAAATTAGAGACCTTTCTTGTAATCCTAATTGCCGTCTGTGTTTGTACGATTCTGCGTTTTTCTCACGGTGCACTGACATTCAAAGGCTGAAAAATAAAGCGTTTCTGATTCTAATTCAAGAGAAAATCCTGCAGGGACTTCATAAGAAAACTGCCATTTAAGGCCGACAAGGCGAGAGGAGAGGAAAGCTATTACAGCTGTATCTTAAAAGGTCAATTACATTCTGTATAATGACTTTGACTGTTTAATCCAAATGTATGAGTCTCTTGCTAAGCCTTCTTCTGACATTGATAGACTTGAGTGGCAGAGAAGGATCTTCTCCTGTCAAGGCGTCAGCGACTAGGAGATAATGAGAAATGGCACTTGAAAATTTTCCTCGCTTGACGACGACTGCTGTTCTCTTTCTCTCCTGATCAGCTTAAATGTTTGACTTGGTGTGATCAAGTGCCGGTTTTGTTTGCCGTGGGGCTAAAATGGTCTGTGGCGCGACCCCAACAACGCATTTGCCAGATATCATCTCTCCCCTTCCTGTATTTTTAATGCGATGTTTGCTCCCGCAACGACCCTCGATTGCAGCTCCTCCATCTCATCTGCAATGTAAGACAATTTCCGCACCTGAAAAGAAACTGTCTCAAGTCAATAGACTATAAATTGCTCTTGGAAATGGTGTGATCTTAAATAAAGGCTATTTGCTCAAAGGTCTGAAGCGAACCCCCCGCCT
This sequence comes from Enteromius radiatus, assembly GCA_032357445.1. Lineage (NCBI taxonomy): Eukaryota > Metazoa > Chordata > Actinopteri > Cypriniformes > Cyprinidae > Enteromius > Enteromius radiatus. Next base: position 3,936,447 of record JAUCMS010000048.1, read on the forward strand.
TTTTTAATCATTTGTATGTTTAGCTGTTTGGTCAATTTACTCTGCCGCTGTGATGTTTCGCGGTTAAAGGCCATCAATCACATTCACGGTGAGAAAAATCTCCCGCTACAATATTACAGGTTATTAAAAGGATGATGAGAATGCAGCCACATGGGCAGGCAAATGCCCTTTTTCTCATCTTCGAAGAGCGTGGCCTTGAGATAATCTAGTGATTCATCTTCGCCCTGCCTATCAACAAGTGGCAGTGGGCTCAAGTCCCCAATAATGAGCTACTCTGTCCATTTCACCTTCTAAACACAAACATTAGCCACATCACATTCTCTCAGTCTACTTACTACACAGGGATCCTGTACTCCTTCCAGCAACGGCTGACGCATTTCAATTGATCCGCTTGGTGAAGGTTATAACTAGACGTGAAGAAATTCAATCTGTGACAAGCTATATAGCAAATATTCTCTCTGCACACAAATAATAAGACTTTTGAAAGCGCTCTCTATCTTGTGAGGTCCCTCCTCTTGTCAGATGGCTCTTGTCTGAAGATGATTTAGACTTTGGCTTGATCAAAGCTTTGATCTGAGTGTCAGTTTACAAGCTGTCCTTTTCTGCTAAAGTGACTCTTATCAGGACATATCCCGATGAGAAGGATTTTTACAAGCCATTGCACAAGAAATAGGGAGAAAAAGTGAGATTTCACGAGTGACTGTTAAACACTGGGAGGAGACACAAAACATGCATTTAATTGAACTTCTCTTCAACTTTGATATGGCACAATGCAATTAGATCATCCTTGTCGGCGATGAATAATTCCCATCTAAAATATGGGCCATAATCCAAAAGGGAATTAATTTGAATTTCAATAAAGCTTTTTTTTTTTTTTTTTTTAGAAGATGGATGATATTTTTTTCTAGTTTTGATTAAGGTTTTGTCAAATTGCTGCTATTTAACACTTAGAAAAGTCTAGAAAATTAATCATTTTATGAAGTGATATCATTTGATATTTAAATAAGACAAATGATAGAAGTCATCTCACTGTCTTTTAAATGGGACTTATAAGCTAATATTTTTTTTTATCACTATACAGGATATTAATAATAGAATTACGAATTCTCATACAGTCAATCATTTGAAAGCTGAATACATTCAAAGCAGTCAGACACATTTGATGAGCTGGATGTGTAATGACAATCATATCATTATGGTTAATTCTGTGTACTTTTGTTTATGGCTTACTCTGTGTAACGACAGTGATGTATTTGCTACAGACATCACTGAAAATAATGACAATTTGCCATTCAGGAAGTAAACCACATGTTGATTCAGTGAGGGATTCATCAGACTGATTCAAACTCATTTTTAATTAATTTCATTAGAAGAATCAACAAATTCAGACTACACTGGTTGTGCCAGTTGTAGTGTATTTCTGAGAATGCAAGAGTCATTGTTTATCAATTGGACTATTCTGATGGATTCCTTAAAAAGCAGCAGTACATGAGAGTTCTTTATCCATGAATCAGACTAAACTGGCCGTGCTGTAAGCTTTTGATTCAATGATTCAATTCTTTTTTGTTTATTTTTGCCATTTAGACTGGTAATGTTGCATATCTTAGATTCACTAAAAAGAACTGGCATATAAGAGTCATTTATTTGTGATTAAACTTTACTCAATAAAAATTTGTTTTTTACCATTATTCAGTGCTACACAGCTTTTTTAATTGCATCACATTCAATGCATACTGCAAACTCACAATCCCAACAGGATAAAATATGATTTTGTTTGCAGCAGAGGAGCGTATGCAGGAAACATTGTTTAAAATATACACTCATAGCCTTACAATGTCAAACAGATGACACGCTCTCATATATAAATACATAGCATTTCCTTTTAATAGCACGTTACAGTAAATGACTCTCATTCATTTGAAATTCCTGTATTAAGCAGGTCTATTCTATCTGTACACCAAAGGAGTATAAATAGATAATCTAATTTTCAATTGAGCGATTTGTCTCCAGAAGGAATGTCTGTAACACAATTTGTTATAAAAATCTCTGGGCTTTGATAGATTTATAACAAAAGAGCAAAAACAGAGGGTGCCACTATCGCTTCCCTGACCCCATAAATCACATCTTTAGTGACCACATATTAAGTGCTTTTCTCATTCCCCGCCCATTAAAAGTAAATAATCTGCAGAGAATGAGGCATTTGCTAAGGAGGCATCCTATTTTTCATACGTGACAGTTATCTGAGTGAAGGTGTGCAGGTGGGACGGGAGGTGGAGCGGAATGATGATGTCAGATTAGGGATGGCGGACGCACTTCGGCCGGTTGTATTTATGGAGGAAAGAGAATTTATTGGTGGCTGGTTGCTGGCGATGCAGTCTGGCACATTTTACATCCTAAACTGGATCATCATTTAACACTGATGACGCGTAGAATGGTTCGGTGTTCCCCTCTCCAGATGTACATCGCAAATATCTTGCTGAATGTGTTCTGGCTTCCTGTTCATACATCTTGGGTCACCATAAAAGTTTAATAAGTCACGTACATCTGGATTAAATAATTCCACATATTTAAAAAATGAAGTTTCGCCCCAGCAAGTGAAATGAGATGCAAGCTGCATTGGTGGAGGCGAGTAATTAAGTTCATTAAGTTAATTATTTTTTCCTCCTGAGCAAAAAAGGAGAAGGAAATAGCAACCAATCGCTAATTAAGTCCACCTCCCCCCTCGTCATATTGGGAAAAAATTAACATTATGCAGCTACATCGGTTTCATGTTGTTGCATATTCATAGCGTTAAATTAATTTAATACCTCCCATATAAATCATGCAAATTTATGAAGTGAAGGTTTCATTTTATTGCACCATATTAAGTCATGTTCGATGCACAAGGTGGCTGTGAAGTGAGACATTACTCAAGGTTAGTCCGTGTTATTTATGACATATCTGTCAGTTAATACTCAACTGGCTTTTATTGCACTTTAATGTCCAAGGAAGTAATAATGTGAAGCGTAGTTATGAGAGTGATGATGGTACAGATGTGTTGGACAGCAGGGCAGGGCCAATGATATCTGAGACTGATCGGTGTTAGTGATGTGCAAAACACAAAATAAGACATATAGTTTTTAAACCTCATAGTTTGTTGGGGATCTTAAAAAAATCTTTTTATTTTATTTTATTACTATACTGATAGAGACTTATTTTATTTTAACAGTATTATTTTAAATGTGATTATACCACTGCAGTCAAAGTTAAATCTAAGCAGTAGTCTTGTTTTAGTATAATTGAGATAATATTATAATTTTTGGTAAGACTTTAGAATTCACGCCAATTCATACATATTAAGGTGGCTAATTTTTACATATTTGTACAAGCCCACTAGTAGAAATTCATACGATTTTTGCTAAGTCGTACGTATTTTACTAGTTGCCAATTGACCTACAAATGACCTACACCTAACCCCGCCCTTAAAGCTACCCGTCATTGGGGTTTAGAGGTCATACAAATTTGTACGAATTAGCTTTATTTTGCTACCTCCTGCGAATATGTACAAATTGGTTGTAGACTGTGTTGTTTAAATAGGTAACACTTACTGTAACTATTAACTATAACTTTTCCCTCAATAAATTCTTAATTTGCTGCTTATTTATAGTTAGTAAAGTAGTTTAGCTATTATGTAGGGATGTAGAATAAGGTCATGTAGAATAAGACGTTAATATGTGCTTATTTAGCACTAATAAATGGCTAATATTTTAGTAATATGCATGCTAATAAGCGACTAATAGGTGTAACCATAAAACAAAGTGTTACTTATTCTAGTTTGTATTCATATTTTGATTTAGTTTTTACATTTTTCTTTTCATTTTAGCAATTTTTTTTTTTTTGTTTGTTGAAGTCTATATAACTTATTAATTTGGTAACACTTTAGAATAGGAAACACTTATTCACTATTAACTACAGCTTTATAATAGATTAATAAATTTGCTTCCAATTAATAGTTAGCAAGGTAGTGAAGTTAAATAATTGGGTAGAATTAGGCATGTAGAATAAAGTCATGTAGAATAAAGCATTGATATGTGCTTGATTACATGCTAATAAATGGCTAATATTCTAGTAATATGCGTCCTAATGAGCAACTAGTTAAAAGACCCTAAAATAAAGTGTTACCATTCATTTTATTTCAATTTTAGCTTTAGCTATTACATTAAGTTAAACTAAACGAAAATGGGCCAGCTGAAGTATGTTTGTTTTATTTTTATTTCATTGGATTTGAGTTTAGTAACTTTTTTTGTGGTTTTAGTTGTCTATAATAACCCTTCTGTGTGTATCATAGTAACACTATGAAAATGTCATAAATATATGTCCCATTAAATGAATCATTTCACCCTTATTGCAAAATAATAATTTTTTATGTGGCAGCCTTACACAGAATCCAGTTTCACTTTCTAGCGGTTTGCTTTGGCTTACATTTAGTTTGAAGACAGACAGAAAATGGCATTATTATGATATATTTGAGTTAGTTTTTCCAGCCTTTATTATGCAAGGTGAAATAAAATCCTCGCAATCCTCAGGGGCTCTGCCGTCTTTCCAGGTTTAACATTTGCCAGATCACATCCTCTGACCACTGTTCTTTTGACTCAGGAACCTCAAAAGCCTCGTTTGAATAACTGGCTCCATACGTGGAACATTTGGCACATGACCAGGCTGAGCATGCTGATTGTTCGTCCTCGGGAAAAATGAAAAGCTACTTCATAAGACCCCTGGTTTGGGTCATAACACCATGATTGTTCTTAACTAGTGCGAGTGAGAGAATCCAGCTGGGTCATATCTCCCTCATTAATGAGTCATTGGGGGGCCCTGTACCATTACTATGATCTGGATTGTGCACTTGCTGCAATTTGCCACGATTAATGGAGGAGGGTCAACCCAGGTCACTTTCAATTTCCACCCAGAGGGGCGAGAAATGGAAACAACTCATTTGCACAGATTTGAATAATTTGCCCCCTCGCAAAAAAAAAAAAAAAAAAGAAGAAAATATGGGGCGAGGAGAAAGAAAAGAGGCGATAAAGGAATCGGGTAGAGGACTCGAGCGCTGTTGCACTTTGCACAATAATAAGCCGCGCTGCCGTCGGCGGCTGGCACAAAGGCAATAATGAATATGATGGAGGATATGAATCCAGATGTGGGAATAAAGCTCGCCTTTCTCGGTGCAGTCTCACTTGGGAGCGTCTGCTGCGTCTAGTGAGCTTTTAAACTTATCATAAATGTATTAAGATTGCACCGGGCCATGAAACAGCTGTACACAATTAATCTTCTGCAAATCTTATCTGAAGAATTGCTTTCAGCGAAGTAACATCTGCTGTGAGAGGCGCTTATTCATGGGCGAAGCGCGCCTGCCACACTTTTATGCGTAGGGCACGATCATTGCCAATGAAGTAAAAATTCATCGTTTTCCCTGTTCGGTAAAAATAACATTCAGCAGCATTAAAACATCATCCATCAACATTGTCTTGGGGGCTCCAAACCCGTCGCAGCCCGACAAATTAAAGAGAATATTCATTTCTGTGTGAACTTGCAGTGTGCGGCTTCACTGAGCTGATATTTTCTGCCTCTGTTTTCATTTTTTTTTCTCTCTTTGGAGAAGATGAAATTGAAGCAGTGCATTTCAATATCAGCAGCACTCTGGCGGTTGGGCCTGGTGCAGGAAGTACATAGTGTGACTGCCATCATTGTCTCTCTGTGACCTAACAAGAGCCTTTGTGTTCGGCTGTGATGTGGGGAAAAAGCACATTATTGCGGTGTGAATATATTTCAAAATGAAATGTTTCTCATACTTAGCCCTAAATATGAATAAAAGTATTGTTATGAGATTCTGGGGTCAAAAGTTTGTAAGAAATGTAAATTGTGTTTAGCAAATACACACTAAATTGATTTTTTAAATTTCATACAACATTAATTTTTCCAAAAATGCTGTTCTGTTGATTAAAGAATCATGAGAAATATATAAATATATAAATATTTCCACACAAATGTTAAGCAGCACAACTGTTACAATCAGTCATAAGTGTTTATTTGTAACAATATCCAACAATACACTGTATGGGTCAAAATAATACATTTTTCTTTTAAGCAAAAAATCAATAGGATATTAAATAAACATCATGTTACATGAAGGTATTTTGTAAAGTTCCTACCATAAAAATATCAAAACCTAAATTTTCATTAATAATATGCATTGCCAACTTTAAAAGTGATTTCTCAATATATATATATTGAATATTGAGAACCCCAAACTTTTGAATGCTAGTTTATATTAAAAATAAAAAATATATATATTATTTCAAACAATAGTGCAGATGATGAGTTTGCCCTTTTAATGCCAAGCATTTAGTTCCATATTGATGAGTTGTTCAAAGTTTAAGAATCACTCTTGATTGGTCACATGATGGGTGGGTAATCAACCAATCAAAAAGAGGAACTTTTACGCACGCTCTACATCTTTTATCTTCTCAACATTAATTACAATCATGTAATTTCTTAATTCCCAACTGCCGGCACCTCACAGATGGCAATATTTTTTACAATACACAATGTTGCTTGGAGCCCAGCCAGATGCTGTCTTAATATGGATTAGATCATCTGTAACTTTGGCAGTTTGTCAATTAGTCAATTTTTTGCAATATGAAGAAAAAAAAAAGACAATCTGTTCATTTTGTATTTTCTTTTGCCTGTCCCAACTTCCTTTGTAAACCAATACAAAGAGTCAGATTTGGGAAATGAGACAAAGCGTGAACACAACAGATAAGCATAATCTATAAAACAGAGGTTTTTAATATCATAACGGTCAGATTCAAAGAATTATAGCTGAAGAAATGACACTTAAATCACTAAACTACTGTAATATAGCCATTTCAGGTGATCATCCACCACTCTCAGCTTCTTCCAGCCATCAGTTTTAATAGATTTTTTAGGTTAGAGTAACCCTAAGTCTAACCTTTAAACACAGCTTTTGCATATTTTAGACTTAAGTTATTATTTATGCTTATTAAGCTGTTTTCTTTTTATTAGGCTGCTCACAATGTAGGTGATTTCAGTTTTTGTATTTGGGCTCCACTTTATTTTTGAATGCATTCAGAAATATAATCACTTGATAATCTGTAGAAGTTATATATATATATATCATTCACATTAAAATCCTTAACATCAGTCTTACCCTGTTGACTTCAAAGTGGAAATTAAAGAGTATAGCATCAATAAACAGCAAGAAATCATTAATTTTGTACGCTCTCCAGCAGATTCAGGATATGTACCTGCAGAGGCCGTGTCTGCTTTCAAAGCGGGTTTATGTTTAAAGCTCAGTGTGTATTGTTCAATGTGACACTGTCAATTCATCATTAGTTTTGAGCTGAGAACGGATGAGTACACTTTCAATTTAGTTCACAGCCTTTCTTCATTCATCATGCCTCCTCATCATCCATCATTTCCTCTCTTTGATTTGTACAAAAAACACACTTTCATAAGTTTAATGCAATTAATCATGAGGCCGGATAATTTTCTATTAATGGACCACAACCATTATTTCATTATTCATTTGATGAACTTGCACAGTGTGTTTCACGGAGGTGTGATTATAAGCACTGCTCACCAAGCATGAATGTGTGCCACTCCACATCTTTGTTGCTGTTTGGTAAATGGCTCTGTGTACAATCTGCCTGCGCTGCCGCCTCACTGTAGCTTTTGTCTTCATATAACAAGTCCTGATAAATTGGAAAAGTTGCAGGCATAGATGAGAGCTGACCCGAAAAACAAAAGCAATCACAGTAAAGGGTAAAACGCCTGGAACGGTGAACCGCGACAGCTCTCGCATTCAAGGTGAAATTCTGCCTCCCTCTCCATAAAAAGAGAAACATGCATACGCACAGAAAGCAACAATTTATGATCTTGTTACTTGAGCTGAATCATTTCAAACCGGCTGGTTCTTTTGAAAGCCATAAAAGTTATTTTGCAACACTGACGCAAACTGTAAAACTAAGAACGAAACTATTTTTATTTATTTTTTTATATCCTTCCTTTATGTGCAATTTACATCATTATCTAAAATCATGCCATTTATTATTTAATATTTTACATCAGATTTGAAATGTTACATTTCCCGTTTATCCAAGTTCAGTTTTTAGTCATTTTGTTTTGAGAAATTTATTTTATTTAAAGTACTATTTATTTTTTTTATGGCTTTGGTTTTAATTAAATTTTAGTTAACTATAATAACCCCCATATAGTAACTTATACACCTGAATTAAAATATTAATCTTAAGCAATGATGCTGTATCAACATTTCAGCTGATTATAAGAACATAATTATTTTTCAAACTGAATAGTCTTGAATCTTGCCGCAGATCAATCAGCCCTCAGACTCAAAGAAGTTCAGACTCCATTTTAGCTCAATCAAAAAGAGGAAAAAAATCAATGTGGTCCAATTATAGCCCGTTTCATTAAGGTATGTTAATCAGAATTGGAAATGAGCTGGGCTTATAATTTCTCTTCTTGTATCCTGCCAATATACAGTAGTCCATGTTGATGAAACATTACGAGCATATTGACATCTAGTGGACTGATCAACCGCATAATTAACCCACCTGTTGAACCCACCTTGATTTTACAGTTAATGAAATCTATACATTACAGTATTATTACCTTATATATATATATATATATATTAGATGGTGCTCTTTGCTGCTCAGTTTGAGGACGAGACATGTTTTGAAAGCTGGATTCACACAGTGTACCATGTTAAAGCATCATGCACATCCTTTGGTTCCAGCTATGGTCCAGGAGAGGACATGTCTAAGGCCACGACAAAAGACAAGCACACTTCTTTCTTTGTATTATTTTTCCTCTCCTCAGACACCCTGCCAGCTCTTTGATTTGGACCGTATATGTTTTCAGTAATCCATTTTTTTCAGTCAGGTCTTGCTGGAAACAAGCAAAGAAGCATCTATTGTGCAGTGCACCACTCACATAAACAAAACATGACATGTAAACATCATCAAAACCACAATTTAATATAATTAGATTGTCTGAGGTAAAATGATTCAATTCAAATGCAAAGAACGAGCAGATGCTTTCCAATCACGCCCAGTGTTTTATCCAGGTTGTATTTGAGCATATTCTAAAACACTAAAACTCCTTGTGAGGTGCCGAGCCTTTCTCGAGTCTTCTTCCAGTATTCCTCTATTGATTTTTCCCTCAGAGACGTATTGTACCTCAAGATCTCATGCATTAGTGTAGGAGGTCCACTCGAGTCGCAGAAACGATGGTAGAACAATGTATTTAAAAAACATTGGGCTCTAACTAATGGCAGGTCCTCGGCAGAAGCGAGGTCATTTACCCTTCTGATTAGGTAAGCCAGTCAGTTCCAGGCAAACTGTGATTTAAAATGATGTCCAGCTTGAACTACATTCTCCAGGAAAATGATCTAATTTAGTGATTTATTCATATTTACTGAGTGTACTGGCATTACATTTGTATAGATCACATCTGGGTAAAAACAGAAATCGGGAAAATCGAATCAAAATACAGAGACGTGGCCGCCTGCCGCTCAGAGTCTACATTCGAGGCTCTGCCGGGGTCACTTCCATGCTTTTTATGATGTCGCTTTGAAATCTATCCGAATCACATTAAATTGGATATAAAGATGTGCAGACACATACATCACAGTAAATGGTGTGCCAGAGCACTGCTCGTGGAGAATCCCACCTCAACAATCAGGTTATAAAATCGGCTTCAGATCCGATTAATAATTTACAATCCTGTTAGGGGAGAACAAACATTTCTGTTCAAGCAATTTAAGTTGCAGGACTGTTATTAAAGCCCGCCGCTGCCGTTCGCGGGGGCTGGAGGATCGTCTGGGGATGAGACGGAGAGAAAGAGAGAAAGCTAAGCCTGCTCCAGCCCTCTGTGCCAGAGAATAACTATGTTCTATTTCACACTCTATGCTTTCTTTATTAAACTGCCATCGCAGCAAGCACATATTGCTCACCGTCTCCTCTTTGAATTTACCGTGACTTCACCCTCTCCGTTTGCCCCGTGCTGGGAAACTTTCTGTCCACTTTCCGCAGCGAAATCTTAGCGCCTAATGACTTTATAATGGCAGACGTTTTAATGGAGCTCTAAGTAAAATGAGCTGGTGCTCCTGCAATCAAGAGCTCAATGGTGCTTTGTGCATCACCCATCACTAATTGACACAAGGGAGACAGATTTGCCTTTTCGCGAAGGGCTGAAAAGGCTTAATGTAATTGTTGTGTATTTACATTTACGCTGCTTTTGCTCACGTTGCGTACTTTGAGAACAGGAGCGGGACTGCTAAATATCATGTGAAATTAAACGATTGATGCTTGGAGAGATGAATATTTAATTTCATTCTTTTATTAGGAAAGGCAATCAAGATAGTGAGCCGTCCCGTGTGTGTTTCGTTTGGTAACAGTGACCTCTAGTGTCCACACAGGAACAGCCCACTCGACCTGAGAAATACAATGTGAACATGCACAAAGTGGATATTTTAACATGCAAATCTATACAGTGTATTGTGAATCTAGACAAATAACAAACTCGCAGACATGATTGAGAACAAAGTGAAAATCTGAGTGTTTCGGCAAGTCGTGTAACTATATATCATCACAATTTTAAGATTTCTGTACATTTAAAAAAAAAAAAAAACAAGTTCAGATCTTAAGAAAATATTTTCCAGTTTAAAAAAATATGGCTGAATCATAAGGAGCTGAATGATTGTGTACGCATGAGCTAGAAGTGTTTCATAAATAGTGTGAGATGAAATTTATGCAGGACCAACAGATGCTTCGTGAAAGTCTGAGCCTACGATCATACTGCTGTACATCTTCTGTTGCTCCTCTTTAAATGACTCTTTCACCTTTTCCCTCTTCAGACCTCCATCCCTGCAACACAATGATACTTGGTAAATATAAAAAATTAATGATAAACTTATATTAGCTAGGTCAATATCTGGTCATGTCCTAGATTTAATTAGCCATTATATTTGCCATCCACTAATCAATATATATTCTTTTGGCAATCAACAGAAATTAATAAAACATGCATTAATTTAAAAAAATGCATGCATGTTTATGGTCCACATTTAATCATTATGTTTTCTTCAGAGAGGAAAATTACAATTATAATAATTAGTATATAAAATAATAAAAGGAGAGAAAGTGTATATATATATATATATATATATATATAGTCATGTATGTATGTATGTGTGTGTGTGTATATACTGCATATTTACCAAGGGTGCCGATATTTTACTGTGTATTTAAGCTTTTTTGTGCAGGGTTTTTTGTATTCTTACCAGGACAAATCCACCAGTCCTCCCTGATTTGCTATAGCTGATTTCACTCTGTTAGCAAAATGAACAGCATCCTCTCCATCCTACAACATATGGAATAAAAAGATGTGAAGCAATGCTGTACCAGTCAAGGTTTAGACATATGTAAAATTCTCAGCAAATCTAAGTAAGAACTAAGTAAAAATGTTAAATCACACAGATTTTACATTTAAGCTTCTTTAAAGTAGTTTGTAGTAATCTTATGCTTATATCAGAAGTTTGCAAGCTCTGGTGCATTCTGGGATGATTTTAAACAGGTTTGATTATGGTTCCCATGTTTAAATAATAGAATGTTTGTTTCTGCTTAAACTTCAGCATCCTTACAAAGGACAAGCAGTTTGGAGATGGATGTTTCTGCTTACCTGTCGAGTCATAGGTGGGAGGTACCACACGTTGCACACAATAGCCCAGCTTGTCATCATCCTGAGGATGTAGCTCACCATGTTGTACTTGGCACTGTTCCAGAAGGCATCTCCAAACTGAGGGTCATACTGAAAGAGAGAAGTACATGAGGTGTGTCCCTTTTATAGGGTAACAGTAATACCGCTGTAGAAAATACTGGGTTGTTGGTAGGCTACTCGATACCTTGATTGCAACTGGGTATATAGTTCCACCGATTTCAAAGCTTCCCTTCTTGAACATCATGACTGATGTGTTATTAATGCAAGTTCCTGCAACAGACACAAAGACAGACCAAAAGGAATAAGACTGCAAATGACAGAGATGTATTCATATAAATATGTCTAATATGCATAGAAACTTAATATGTATATTTTGATTTATACTTATATAGGGAAGCTAGTTTCCACCACCAAAAGAAATAATAAAATTCTTTAATAATTCCAAATTTACAGCTCACAATTTTGGCTTTTTTCAGTTATAAATCTTGAAAATGTATGAGTTTAAAATCCTGCATCATCTTTTTCGTTTTTCGTCTATAAAAAATTAAAAAGGTAATTGTGACTCTTTTCCCATAACTGCAAATTTATATCTCACATTTTCGGACATTTCTTTTATTCTACGGTAGAAACAAGCTTCAATATTTATATTTCTTATAGTAGATTGATACTGCATGATTACTGCCTCGCTAGAGACTTGCATAAGGACACAATTACATGAATATAACTGTTACCCTCTGGGAAGATAAGGATTGGCAGCTTAGTTTTATCAGCAATATGGTCTTTTAACCTGCGGAAACAGCACAATTTAGGTTTTATGTCTTAAGTGAGGACATCCTATACTGCACAAGACTGATGGACACACACTTTGTCACCTTTTGGCAACCGCATGGCGATCTTTCATTTCGGACCTCTCAAACCACACATGGGGACAGGACCGCACCATTGACCTCTGGATGACCCCCATGAGGCCTCCATGAACTTGACCTACCTGAGGACAATGAAATTGTGTTAAAGACACCTGAGACCCTCTAAAGACACACAATGTCACACAGCTGATATAGTCAGCGTGACTCACCATAGCATAACATCCATCATTCGCCAGAATGACAATGTCAATTGGGGAGGTGTGGTTGGCAACACAGATACCTCCTTTTTTCGGCCGATTCTCTCTGTTATGCATCCCATGAGAGATATAATAAACAATGGTCATTTACTACATTAGAGAGAGTTAAAAATAAAGAGGTGTGTGCACAGGCAGAAAATGACAAAGAGACATAATTATTCTCCTTTTCCCTATCTCAGTTTTACCAAAAACAATATAAGCCTTTATAATTTCAGCACTTCTTAATAAAAGCCTCTTATGTTGTTGTTGAATTGCTTGTATCAATTTCAGTCATTCTTCAGCTTCTTTTATTCGTTTGATTAGCATTGTATTTTATGCTTTATTTAAAGTGCAAAATATTCCACATAACTTTTCTAGGCATGTCAAATATAAAGATTTACTGGGAAAAAATTATATATATATATATATATATATATATACCTTTTCAGAAAAACACAAAGAAGCAGGGAGAACCCGAAGAGAGAGTGGAAAGAATGGGATCAAAAAAGAAGCAGTGACTCACTTATTATGATAGCGGATGGTAGCAGACAGGCCTCTGGCACATATTCTGTAGCATGTAATATGAACCAAATCACTGAGCCAGTTCTTTGCACTAAAAGAGACATAGACTCTACTTGTTAGGAAATGCTTCTTCAAACTTTAATTTGAAATTAGGATTCAATATTTCTTATTCTACAAGAAGGTGTGATATAATTAATTATGTCATGCAATATTAATTACTTGCTGCTAGGAAGCAATCCAACAAGAGTAGTTCCTATGACCAGCCAACTCAGTCCGATAACAGCCAATGTGATCCTATGACAAAGAGCAATAACATGATTAAATATATATATATATATATATATATATATAGGTCACAATAATAAGAACTGGGAGTGGCAAATATGCTTTAATGCATTTTTTTCAAAATCATATAATAATGTTATGTGTTTGTTTCTTATTTTAATATATTTTAAAATGTAATTTATTCCTGTAAAAACAAAGCTGAATGTTCAGCACCATTACTCCAGTCTTCAGTGTCACATGATCCTTTAGAATTCATTCTAATAGGCTGATTTGGTGTTCAAGTCATTTTCTTAATATTATGTTGAAAATAATTATGCTGCTTCATAGTTTGTGAAAACCATACTATATTATTTTTTTATGATGATTAAAAGATTTAAAGAATGGCATTTGATTAAAAATGAAGCATCTGTCCAGTCTCACCTGAGAGGCAGCAAGATACAGTAACGTGTAAAAACTCCCAGGCCCCATATGATAGTGAGCCGCACGCTGATGTAACGAAAGTTGTTGTTGGTTCGGGTGAGGAGATTCCAAGAAGCCAGTTCCTCCGACGTGAAGCGCTGAGTCACCTGATCCTCAACAATGTTCTCAATGCCTTTCTTACAGAAATAGAAGGCATCGCATAGTGTAAAGTCTCCCCCAGCCAGGTTTTTAGGATGGGATCGTCGTAGCTCTCCGATCTCCTCCTCCATAGAGCCATGATCTTTTTCAATGATCCCTGAGAACACATTATACATTTGAAATGAGACCAGACAGAGAAGGAGAACACTATGTGCTACCATTTACATAAACTGATATGTTTTGTGTTAGTGTAACGCATGTGTGTTCTATTTCATGTGTGTCCTGAGCTCTGGATCCAAGCAAAAACTGGTTTGTCTAAAGCTGGGTAAAGTTCATAAATAAGATCAACTGAAATTATGAAATCTGCCACTTGCTGCAATAACAATTACAGATTCTGGCATCAAGCCAATAATAAAAGCATTTCAAGTATTAATTTCTTACTGTAAAACAGAAAGCTTGTGACATTTGTTATCATATAAACTGACTGCGTATATGCTAAAAAGGAATACATAAAGAAAACAACAAAGGCAGCAGACTAAAGCAGATAATCATCTAATATGCAGCATCAATAATTCCAAAGAGGAAACTGTGGCTTCACGTGACATTTTCTTGGGATCGAACACTTGTGTTTTATGCACATGATATTTTGCACTTACAAATATTTTTGCACTGATAGACTCATCTTACTCACCGTTGGCTAACTGTGATGGCAGTGTTGGCTGTTCCCTCTGTCCTCTTTGGATCCTCAGAGTCGCCCACTGCCACAGAACACAAGTTTATTTTCAGGTAACCTTTAACACAGTACTTCCTAATATTCGGGGATCGCTTAACTGTCATGTACTAGTAAAAGCTCAATATGTCCTGTTCTAAAAATGCAGCTCTTGATGATGAAATTTATTTTAGTTTTATGCCCTTTGACCCTCTTTTGCAAGTTTGTCTTTGCATTTGCATTTTGTCTGTCAGGTCTTTGTAAAGGAAAAAAGCTTTCTAAGTTTGCATTGACAACTAATTTATATGTGATTACATATGGAAAGCAATAAATAGTCATATTTTTTAAAAATTAGAATAGATTTGGCACTTTTACCTCTAGTATCTTAACCAGCACCTTGATGTAGATATCTGTGAACCCCAGGGAAACACCGAACATGGCAGGTAACACGATCAGCCCTGCTACTACAGACAGCCACACCTGGAAGAGCACGAATGCAATTTCCCAAGCACCTTCCATCTCTCTGCTCTCCTTCCTGTCAGTCTATGAGACGGGGCTCTGGGCTCGGTCCATCTGCTCAAGAGGGTGAAGGTAAAAGCCAAAACAGAGGAGGTGTGTGCTTAAAATTTCGCAATCAGTGTGTTAGTACTGCCTCTGGGGAAATTTGTATGTGGTCGCTGGCCTGTTTCTGTATTACTGTACAGCATCTGACCTGCTTATTGCTGATTTCACCTGCTTTTATTTTTACACTAAAATAAAAATGTTAAAAACCTGCTTATATTATAAGTTTACACATTTCTGAATATTTTTTGTCATTTAATATAATTTTCTTTTATTTATTATAGTAACAGCTAATAGAAGTTTATTATTCTATAGAATCGATGTAGTAATGGTATTTTTATTTTATTTTATTAGTAATATTAGTAACTACTTGTAGTAACTATGGTAAGCCTATTTATTTTTATGATATTTGTGTCTGTTATTATAGTAACGGCTAAAATCTAAAGTTTATTATTCTATTGGTAGAATAGCTGAATTCCTGTAGTAATTTTATTTTATTTATTTTTTTAGTAATAACAACTTTTGTGGCTAGATGACGTAACTATGGTATGTCCATTTTATTTATTTTTATGATATTTGTGCTATTATGATATTTATTTTATATTGCATTTGTGGCTAGCTGTAGAAATGTATAATAATATTTTATTTTATAGTATGATATTTGGGGCTAATGGCTGTAAGTTGGTAGCTTATTTCGGCGGAAACTGTATTGTTAAGGGTCTCCGTAAACCTTCAATGTAAAAAAAAAGACACTCTTCCTAAAACCTAATCAGAAATGCATATTATCTAAATACAATTCTACTAGATGATTTAACAAACTATAATAGCGTATAAAATAATTAACGAAAACTGTAGGCTACTTAAGTTGCCCGTCTCCTTTCCGTTATCAGAAACCGCTGTGCCATAAGAGCTTAACAACAGGATCACATGAGCAGTAAAACAACAGCAACCGAAAAAGGATTAAAGATACGATTATACAGCACAATACCTCGACTACATTCATTTCTTCATTCCAGGCGTCTGAAGATGATGTTACATATACAGTATACCCTAAATCTCGAAACTATGTCCGAAGTTTTCGTGCGACTGGTTAAAGTTCGGATACGCATAGTTATAAATGATGCACGAGCGCCACCCTGCGTCACGTTAGGAAATGTGTTATCATAATCATGTTGTTTACAACCCTCATTAACACGCTGTATCTGATAAATATGTATCGCTAAACGATACGTTAATCTATAACATATATTAAAAACAAAAAACATATGTTTCTCTTAAAAAATATATTTTAAAAATATTATTCGCACAGTGTTTCTTCTTCTTGCTTACTGGGAAGTAGCCTATGACGGTAAAAAAAATGCAAGCATGAAATCCCAGAATTCACCTCAAAATAAAAAATACACTTAAAAACCACAAGTAGTTTCGCAAAAAAATAATGTCAGTGTTGGTTTCAATGGAAATTACTCCACACCACATGGTGGCAGCATAAGTTGTTGTTTAGCTTTAAACCGCCGTTTCTTATGCAGAGAATAACTAAACGAAACCTACGAGCGCAGAAAGTTTACACATGTAGCCTGGTAACTTAAAACTATGAAGTTGCGGTAGTTAACACACGGTTTAGTCCAAAAGCATGGAGGAATTTAACACCACCGTTCGTATATCGGGTTTCGTGTTGAGTTCACTGATGTTTCATCATTTGAACAGTGATGCGGATGTGGTAAGTGACAAATGATCCCATTGTGAACTTATGATCATTGGTTATGAATTAAATTGCAAACTAAGAAGTCAAATATGTCTGCTAAGCATTCCCTCAGTCCACTAACTTCTGTTTATATTTGTATTATGTTTAAAGGAAGGTCTTATTCTTGGACAGAGTGTGGGAGAGGAGAACTGCAGGATCACAGACTCACAAATTGATCACATACAGTTTGAGCACACTTTAAGTAAATTGACTCTAATTATTTAATGTTTTAATTTAATAGTTACAAAGCAAAACCCAAAAACAGTAGTGTCATGATATATTCTCTTTTTCAGACATTCAGAAACACATCCCTTGTCATAAACTCCGGAGGTAAGTCAATTACAGTCATTTTTATCCATAAACCTCTTTTTATATTAAGCAGTGGTTCTCAACTGGTTTTGCTTTATGGCCTGGATTTTACATTTGGTGACCCAAAATTTTTATCATATAAAAATTTTTTTAGACCACAACTTATGTTGTTTCTAAAAATGTTCAAATTTTATTAACCATTGTTTCAATCTTCTCGAAAGCTTCTATAGTAATGTTGGTGATGTCAGTGAAGCGAAAATAAGACAAATTTTGTCTGACTACCAAGAGGTATTTCCTACATTTTAAAGCATTTGCTAATTTTCTACTGTTGAATCTTTCCAAAATGTGATTTGCATTAACAAATTGTGTTTTGTTTTTACACGTTTACTTGCGTCAAGGAGAATGTGATTGGTTGGTACAGACAAAGACGAAACACCAGACAGCAAATGACCTTCATGGAACAAGTTGTTCATCAGAATATGAGAAAGATTCTGTCCAATCAGGAACTTGTTTTCATGCTGCTCACACCATCTCAAGCCACGCCATCAGGCTCCACCCATCGACTGGAGTTCTCGGCTTTCATATGGCACAGCAGGTGAGATGTGAGGATTTCACACTCACCGCTGCCAAAAAAACATTTAGTAGACTTTTGAAACTTAGAGAACTATTTATTTTCTCCATGCAGCCAGTACATCAACATCCCCATTTTTGTGAGCAACCTTGGAAATCTTGAACAACAGGACTACTGGAGTGTGTCGGGCACATGTCCATCTTTAGGACAGAGTGAAGCTGTTAATCAACACAGGTACGTTCAGATTGTTATTTGCAGTTAAAACAATAGTTGAAAGTGAAATTTAAAAAAAAGTGAAAGTGAAGTGACTTGTGGCCAGGTATGGTGACCCATACTTGGAATTTGTGCTCTGCATTTAACCCATCCAACATGCACACACACACAGCAGTGAGAAGTGAACAACCACACACACACCTGGAGCAGTGGGCAGCAGCGCCCGGGGAGCAGTTAGGGAAACGGTGCCTTGCTCAGTAGTGGTATTGAAGGTGGAGAGTGTGCTGGGAATTCACTCCCTCCACCTATAATCCCTGCCAGGCCTGGGACTTGAACCCAAGACCATAGTCCAACTCCTTATACATTAGGCCACAACTGCCCCTTGAATCAATAATGAAATGTAAATGTATTTGCAGTAATCATGTAGATTAATTTGTTTCATCATTGGAACAGATTTGGAGAAATTTAGCATTACATCACTTGCTGAACACTGGGTGCCAGCAACTTGTGGTTTATTGTGATGTTTTCATCAGCTGTTTGCACTTTTATTCTGATGGCACCCATTTACTGCAAAGCATCTCTTGTTGAGCAAATGATGCAATTCTACAATTTCCCAAATCTGTTAGCATGAATTAATACACATACATTTTGTATGACTTGAGGGTGAGTACATTTTCGTACAATTATCTTTCAAGTCTTCTTGTTTTTTTTCTTGCCAAGGCAAACTGCGTTAACTTGTATATGGTAAAAATGCAAAAAATATACCATAAACTTATATTTAAGGAAGGGAGCAAGAGCCAAATCTATAGATCAGATTTTCAAAGATGTCTGGAGGGTCATGACATTAACAGCTGTCCATGAAACCACCTGCAGTACAGTTAGGAAACAACTGTATAGTATTTTTTTCCCCACAAATTCAGCTTTTTCTTCAGAAGTGAGTATTTTTTTCTTGTCTCTCAGGAAGAAATTCTTCTGCTCAGGTGATGATTTAAAAGAGGTGAAGAATATCAGCAGCATGAATGATGCCCTATTTGGAGAAATGCAGGTTAGTAACTACACTTAGTTTTATCTAGTGTGATTTGAGTATGTAAATCTTATCAACAATTCATACGCCTCTTTGGTTATACAGGAAGTGTGTGAGAAAGTAGAGAAGAGTGAAAGAGCAGTAGAGAAGCTTCAAGAAGAAATCAAACAGCTCAAGGAAGCGGTCAAGAAACACTCAGTGAATAATGAAAGTAAGATTTAATGTGTGAATTGCTCTTTATATGAGTGCCTCCGAGGCCAGTTATACACTACAAACTGAGGCCTGTCTGCAGATTTCAAACAAAAGGGCTTCAGTCTTGTAGTTTGCACTTGGATACAAAATGTTTTAAGGAAGCAGTTGTATTTAGCTTACAAACTGTATTCCTGTTCTCATCGTATTAGTATAATATTAGATAGTCTCGCGTAGCCAGACCTTCAGACTGACAGCTGATCAACAACCAATCACAGTTCGTTTTGTTCAGCGTCACGTTTCGGGTCGTGGAAATGTCCCCACAACAACAGACCGGCGT
>JAUCMS010000048.1:3959270-3972463 GCA_032357445.1 Enteromius radiatus
CCCCCATTTGCTTGTCTTCTCTTTTTGATGCATCTGTAAATAGAATAGATCTATCCCCATATGTATCCTGTATATACCATTCAACATAAGATTTATTAAATTCTTCAATTTCACAGATATCCTTAAAATAAACATGGCATTTTGTTATACAAAATAACCAATAAAGGAGCAAATGTAATTAAAATATACAATAAAAAGTTAGTATAAAAAGCTTTTATAAAAAGATTTGCAATCAGCAAAATATTGGAAAGAGGGGGTTTAAAAACGTTTTGAGTTATTCATTAAAATTTTACTTATTGATATATAATAATTGACAACTGATTAAATATTTCACAGTTGAAGAATCAATTATAAAATAATAGTAATATTCCATAGTAAAACTAAGAAAATTTCTCTGATTAAAGATGGTATTTAAACAATAAAATAATAGAATTATTGTGTAAAAAGCGTTTGCAGTTATAGTTTTGCAAGTGTATGGATGTTGCATGTCTTTTGAAAAGTGGTTTCAATGATAAAAGAATCAATGATAAATATAATATATGACTTTTCAAAATGGTTTTGAAGTTTTTTAGGGATATTTGCATTTTCAGAACGATAGAAGGGACTTTTGTGATGACTTTTCTCATCCTGACTCTTTAACGGTCACGTGGTCCAAAGGCGAACTCCCATTGGTTAACTCCATCACCAGTCTTTTCGAAAGTCCTCGCTTCTGGTAAACATTGACTAATGTGTCGCCGTTCACTGTTCAAATGTTATTTTGTGTAATAATAATAGATATTTAGTTGTTGTGTTATGGTTTTAATGTAGTAAATAAGGCTCAGTTACTTAACTGACGTACAGACTATACGTTAGATGAATAAACAGCTTCGCTTTGTAGTCGTTGTCAGTTAACTCACTGACCCTACAGTATTATCAAGTAATGCTGTAATATAAGTTTCTAGTAGCTTTACACTAGTAATGTATACTGACAATCACATGCACGAGATTGTGGTAAAGCGCAACACTTCGTCCTCAAGAAAGAGATCAAGGGATGGCATGAGAAGTCACATCACTCCAGCCAAGAAGCGGTCAAGTTTCACATCAGAAACATGCTCTGCTGTTGAAGGACACAATCATACTAAAAACATGAGTGAGAGTAAAGACACAGAGCTGGTAAGCAGTCCCTTCTTACTTTCAATGAAAGATGTACTTTGCTTTAAGCATGCCAATGGTGTTTCTTTTCTTATCCAGTGCTGCAGTGACAATGAGGACTTATTTGAGGGCTATGACAGCATTGTGGGTGACAGCTCGTTTCTGGCTAAGCTTGAAGATGTGGAGCTCCAGATGAGGCAGTGTCACGATCAGCAGACTCCAAATACATATGAGGATGATCTTTCAGACTCAGTCTTAGCTGAGGATTTCAGAGATTCACCACCTAGAGCTTTGCCAAGCTCTCAACTTGAATTTCAAAAAGCTGTCACGACTCCCCACAAAAGCCCTTCCAGGGGTGCACATAACACCTCTACCCCTGATTTGATGAATCCCAGGCCAGCTGTCAATCATGCAGATCTCACTGTAAACAAGCCACCCTCAAAGGCAAGAAGAAGCATGAAAGATCATCTTAAGAAAGTACTGATAGACAATGCAGCAACAACCAGTACTGTCTCCAAGACAGTACAACAAAAGGAGGCTGTGATGACTGAAGAGATGAGTTTTGCCATGCGGGCCATGGAGTCCATGTCAGCTGAGCAGGACCTGGGCCCTTTTTTTGGTCTCCCATCCAAAGTTAAAGACCTTATTTTGAGATTAAAGGGAATCCAAGACTTGTATGGTAAGTATTTCACATCCTCTCTATTCGAATTTTGTCTTTATCAACATCTAGTAAATCAGTGTTTTTTAATCCTCTTGTTTTTCTCTCTCTCTATTATCTTTTGCTTTTAGAGTGGCAGAAGACGTGTTTGAGTCTGGATTCAGTGCAACAAAGGAGAAATCTCATTTATTCTTTACCAACAAGTGGAGGAAAGACTCTAGTGGCAGAGATTCTCATACTTAAAGAGCTCTTGTGTAGAAAGAAAGATACACTGCTTATTTTGCCGTATATATCCTTGGTTCAGGAAAAGGTATACATTTACACGGTTATACATGCTTTATGTGTTTTTAGTTGGACAATTGTAAATCAAGGCATTATTGTTGATACACTTATATGCATTGATATTCCTTTAGGTTCGAGGGTTATCTAGCTTTGGAATTGAGTTGGACTTCATGGTCGAGGAGTATGCTGGCAGTAAAGGGAGGTTTCCTCCAGTTAAGAGAAGAAATAAAAATTCTCTGTACATCACAACTATTGAGAAGGGACACAGTCTTGTCAATTCACTGATTGAAAATGACCGTTTAGACAATATCGGTTTGGTTGTTGTGGATGAGGTATGTGTCGCAAACTGTTATTATCACTAAAGTATATTTTTTTGTTGTGTTTTGTTTTTGTTTTGATACACTGACAATGAATTTGTTTGTTTTTTTAGCTCCATATGGTTGGTGATGGAAGCAGGGGGGCAATTCTTGAAATGACTTTGTCAAAGATTATATACATGAGCAGTGAGTATCTGAAGACGGACATGCAGTACTCAAAAGGTAACTCCTTACAGATTCTCTATGTGATAACTTTATATGTCATTTCTCCACAGAATCCACCCAAATTATTGGTATGAGTGCAACGCTAGGCAACGTGGGAGATCTTCAGACCTTTCTGAAAGCTGAAAACTACACCAACGACTTTAGACCTGTAAGACTGTTATTATGATTTAATAAAGCTTTACATTTGATCAACTCAATTCAAACGAATAACTGCTGATTCTGTAGGTTGAGCTAAAAGAGTATGTAAAAATAAAGGACAGCATATATGAAGTCGACCCAAGGGAAGAGACCTGCTTCAGTTTCTCACGAGCCCTGGATTTTAAGGTATTGATGATTATTTGTAGTCAAAGCTCCACACATTTAAGCTTTTTGTTTTAACTCGCATTGAACCTTTGTGTAATGGACTTTCTCAGTACTCCAGTGGAATGCAGAAAATGGATCCTGACCACATCATAGCTCTTGCTACTGAAGTCATCCCTCAACAGTCCTGCCTCATTTTCTGTGCCACCAAGAAGAATTGTGAGAATCTAGCTGGAATGATCTGCAAGTATTTAAATAAGTGAGTAGACCTTTAGAGTCTTATTTTATTTACTATTACTATTACATTATTATATACCCTCATGTCATTCCAAATCTGTATGCATTTTGTTCTTCTGCAGAACGCAAAAGAAGACATTTTCATGAATGTTGGTAACCAGACAGTTTTGTGTCCCACTGACTGTCATTCAATCACCAAACATACTGTACTATGATTGAAAATGGGAGCTAAAACTCTTTGGTTACCAACATTCTTTAAAATCACTTTTCAGAGTTGGATTGTCCCTTTTTTGTGTGTGAGTCATTGTTTTATGAAATTAAACTTTTTTTTTTTTCAGGGAGTTTTTGAAACACAAGGAGACAGCGAAAGCCACTCTTCTTGGTGAACTGAAGAGCAGTGGGAATGGATCTTTGTGTCCTGTGCTGCAGAAGACTGTGCCCTTTGGCCTGGCCTACCACCACAGCGGCCTGACCAGTGATGAGAGGAAGCTGGTGGAAGAGGCTTATTCCTCAGGGGTGCTCTGCCTTCTCACCTGCACCTCTACTCTCGCTGCTGGCATCAACCTCCCAGCACGCAGGTTTGTGTGGGCCTACGCATCTAAAAGCCTCAAATCTATTTGCATTGATGTCACTTTCACACCAGAACATGCTGCATGACTGGATTTAATAGGGAAGCTGCAAAAACACAAAACTAACTAAAGGTTATTGAACTCAATAAAGTGTTAATTACAATTTATCAAAGCTGTGAATTGTCGCCAATGAAATACATAAAGCAAATTTGCCTCTAAACGCATTTTAGAAATGCAAAATAGGATGGTCTAAATCCGAGTGATCACTTTTATCAAAGTAGTATATTGTGATATCATCCAGGCCAAAATTCTATACTGTTTTTGTCATTGCTATTTTAAAAACATCCAGTTATGCAGAATATAAGATTTTTAATCCTTTTTTTCAATATTTAATTGGTTGTCAAAATGATATATGACAGTACAATATATAAGGTATGATTTTACTGCATATTTCAGCATATTAACATAAAATGATAACTGCAAATCTGTCTATTTGCAGTCACTCCCGCTGATGTGACGTCAAATGCATACATCTGTTGATATATGTTTCTTATTTCATACATGTGCTATTTCTCAGGGTCATTCTGCGGTCCCCATATGTAGCTACAGAGTTTTTAAAGAGAAGTCAGTACAAACAGATGGTAGGCAGAGCAGGAAGAGCAGGTATTGATGCCATGGGTGAGAGTATCCTGATCCTGCAGGACAAAGATATAAACATGGTAAAGAATCTTTTTTTTTTTTAAATGCATACATTACCCTGTAATGTATTACTTCTCACTGCTGTGTGTGTGTGTGTGCACGTTGGATGGGTTAAATGCAGAGCACAAATTCCAAGTATGGGTCACCATACCTGGGCACAAGTCACTTCACTAAATACATTTACATTATTGTATTACATTATATGGATGGATATGTTTACTGCAGGCCAAAAATCTGCTGTCTGCACCAATGGAGAAGTGTTACAGTAACCTTCTGTACGATGGAGGGAGGGGCCTCCTCAGTCTCGTCCTGTCACTCATTGGGCTAAAGGTTTGTGAAATGTTTTGATGTAGTTATAATTGAAAATGATGTCTAGTTTAGAAGTGCAATCGCTAATGTGTTTCCTTTGATTTCAGATAACTACAACTGTAGAACAAGTGAGGGATTTCATGAAAGGCACGCTGCTTAGTGTGCAGGAGGCTCAGGTCAGTCCAGAGAGGAGTTTGTGGGACCTTACAGTGGAGTCTATAGAAACTCTGAAGCAGAAGAGCCTCATTGAAGTCTCTGATGTAAATAATCAAAACATTCTCCAAATCACCAGGCTTGGGAGAGCAACATTCAAAGGTAAAACTATTAAGCATGAGGCTTTGAATAATGTCATATCTTGATGAGTAAGAAATTATTCTAGGTATTTACTCATTTACCACATGGTGGCAATATGACTCAGTTTAAAAATGATGCATTAGCAGAGGAAACATTTCTAGCTTCTCTTTTATTATTATTGGTTATTTCAAATCCTCCTTTTTTTAATGTTTTATATTTAAATTGTTACTTGTTGTTTCAGGTTCAATAGACCTAAGCTACTGTGATGTGCTCTACCGAGACTTATCGAAAGGGCTGGAGGGTTTACTCCTCAATAGTTTTCTTCACTTAGTATATCTGGTTACTCCATATGATATGGTGAATCAATGCAAACCAGACTGGATGATCTACTTCAGGCAGGTGCGATGCTTTTGTTGGGTTTTAGTTACACACTACCATTCAAAAGTTCACGCTCAGTAAATTTTTTAAATGTTTTTGAAAGAACACTCTTATGTTCATCCAGACTAGATTTATTTAATAAAAAATATTATTAGAGTTTAAAATAATAATTTAATGTATTTTATTATATAATTTATATGTAATCAAACTTGGAACAGTACAGTATATAACCACTTTTAATGCTATATATGGTGTGACAGTTTGTATATTTGTATAAATGTTATTAATGTACTCTTCAGTTTCAGTTGTGTATTCATACTTAATACAAATGTTTTGTTATACCAGTTTACGAATTTGTCAGCTGCTGAGCAGAAGATGGCCACTGCGGTTGGAGTGCCTGAAAGTTTTGTGGCTAGAAAGGCAGCAGGACAGAGCGTGAGGAAGGTTGGCAAAACAGCATTCTTCTCATTCTTCAGAATACTATACTAACGATTCACAATCATTTTTGTTCTGGATTATTAAACAGCCCATGTATTATAAGCCTGAAACATATCATTAGCTGACAATGTTTTAAAAAATTAAACATGTCTTCAATTCCTAATCCCCTTAAAGGATTTGCAGGGTGTTAATGCTTAATCTATATTTAGCACTTCTTAAGTTTCTGAGGTGGAAAATAATGATTTACTGTGACTTAAAGTGAAATGCCGTCAGACCTGGATTTCACAGTGATGGTTTTTGTTCCTGTTTTTCTTACCTGTGTCTCTAGTCTGTGGATATTGTGGTAGTGAATAGGCTGTATCTGGCTCTGGTGCTGTACTCTCTACTGAAGGAGACAAACCTTTGGAACGTGTCCGATAGATTTCAGCTGACCAGAGGCTTCATACAGACTCTTCTCAGTTCAGCTTCTGCATTTGGCTCCTCTGTGCTACACTTCACAGAGGTTAGGTCACTTCCAGGCATTGTTTAAGACATATCTACATCTGTTCCTCTCTTAGAGTCAATATTGTATTGGCGTACTATGAAGTTTGTCTGTTCATTTCAGGAGCTAGAGGAGTTTTGGGCCTACAAGGCTCTTCTGTTAGAGCTGACTCGTAGATTGACTTACTGTGTGCAGGCTGAGCTCATTCCACTCATGGAGGTGGCTGGAGTCATGGAGGTGTGTGTTGCTGCTGCTCATTTATTCTCTGTAAAATAACAATGACCAGAACGTTTGCTTGAGAGCTGTGATTTTATTTTTTCTTCTTTCATTCTCTTTTACTTCAGCATCGTGCTAAGCAGTTGTATAGCGCTGGTTATAAGACACTGGCACATCTTGCCAATGCAGATCCACAAATTCTGGTCAAAACTATTGAAAACCTCTTCAAAAGGCAAGCAAATCAAATGATTGCATCAGCAAAAGTAAGTACAATATTGCACTATAGAGCAACATTATATATTCAGATTAGATATCCTTTTTAAGTTAATCCAAATTAAAAAGTGTCATCATTTATTCATTCTCAATGCAAACTAGTTCTCAATGAACTACTTTCTTCAGAAATAAAGAATTTCTTAAAAATAAATAAAGATTTATTTTGTTCATTGACAACAAATGTTGATGTTGGGTCTTAAAAAAAACATTATTTTTAAATCATCATAAAAGCATCATAAAGGTTTCCTCACATGGTGATGGCTCAAGAAGGCTTCTTTTAGGAATACAATGCAATTCTTTCGGTCCTAAGAAGTTAAAAGCCTTTATTTGCATTATAGCCAGTACAATAAAATCATTTACATTTACATTTACATTTACATTTATTCATTTTGCAGACGCTTTTATCCAAAGCGACTTACAAGTGGGGAACAACAAGCAATTAGTCATAACTAATTAAGCAATTAGCAATAAGCAATTAGTCATTTAAAATGTCTAAAACACTGCACACTGATGTGCCCTTCAGCTGTCTTCAAAATTTGACAAGGCTACTTTTATAAGGATTTCGGTGAATCGGAATCCTTTTTGACAAACAAAAACATTCTGGAAATTCTAAACTCCACATCAGAAAATAATCCATACAGGTTTGGAATAACATGTGTACGAAAGACTGTACTGATGCACATAAGAAAAAAACACACCTTTTTATTAATGCTACCTTACTCATTGTTTATTTTTTTTTTAGATGTTAATAAAAGAGAAAGCAGAGGCCTTGCAGGAGGAGGTGGATGACTTGCTTATGCTGCCATCTGATATCCCATCATTGTAATTTCTTTGTTTATTTGTATTTATATAATGTAAATGTAGTATGGATATTATTCTACTCGGCATTATGTAAACTATTTTGTGCCTACATGTCTGGCTGAAATAAAAAGGTAACCTCATTTCTCTGTTACTCATTACCGAGGTCATGTGTTATTTTGTGTCATAAAGACTTTACAACCAGTCTGCCGCAAAGGGGAAATAATACCAAACGGCGTGAGAAGGTCCCAGCGCTCTTGTTGTGAGTCCCAGCCAATCAAATAAGGCATGCAAATAAATGAATCAGCCTGAAGCCACGCCCATGAGTCACCGGCGTGAGAGATACTTTTTTTTAAAAGAAGCAATTGTCACAAACTGGTCTAACAAGAAAGAAGGAAGTAATTTTGAAAGTGCCAAAAAACAACAAAACAATCTCGCCGGTGTGTTTTGGGTGAGCGATGCCAGCAAAACCCGAGTGAGGACGACATCGGCGGTTTGAACAGATGAAGTCTACGGTCACAGCAGTTTACACGATTGTAGCTTTTGTTTGCTTTGTCGCTTTGTGTGTCGGGGCCAAAACAGTGATATCTGTTGATGATGTTCAGTCAATACGCGTCGACCTGGATCTGTCCCATGTTGCTCGACGGGTGGACGAAAGGTTTCTCTCCGTGGCCATAGATGCCAGTTTAATCGCCGAGGAGAAGTTCATGAACCTACTGAAGTAAGTAACTTTTCTTAGAGCTGACATCAAATGAATAAAGTTGTGATTCTAATTTAAAAGAAACGATATGGTGTTTGTGCAGTTCACCGAAGTTAAGAACCCTTTCCAAAGCCTTGATCCCAGCGTTTCTGCGGTTTGGAGGTACCAAACAAGATTTTATCAAATTCAACCCACGCGGAAGATATTTTCAAACTAGAGACAACAGCAGCAGCGCTGTTCTAGGTAACCACTTTTATTTAGCATCAATCCACGCCTTAAAACTTAAGTAAACCACATCCTCTAGCTGAGAAAGCCGACTGTGGTGTGTGTTGTCATCTGACTTTAACAGCATGACTTTAATGAGCGAACAGTGAATTGATTCACACGAACATCCTGAATCTACAAAACACCTACATAGCCACTTGTATTACATTTATTTCAACACGTATACCTTCATATTTCTGAGCAATTTTTGCAATTATATTTCACCACCTGTGTTCAAGGTGATTTTTACTGGAAGCTGTAGTATTACATCACATAACTGTTGCACGTTTGACAGAACTGAAACTGATACAAATACTTTGAAAATGGTTTCTCTCTCACACAAACATATACATATATTGAGAGAGAATTGTTTTAACATTTATTATTGGATTTATTTAATCAGCCACATCATCTGTTATTTCTACAGGAAAATTATGTGAGAGACTTGAATTGCCTCCATTTCTGGAAAATAGGTTGAAGCAAGAATGGGTCCTACAGTCAAAAACTTTACTTCAGGAGGAACTAGAGGGAAAATACAAAAAGACAAAATTCTCTGGTTAGTATAATTTCAGTTCTTTAAATATTTAATTACATAATGGGAAAATTCTTGTGTGTTCTCTTGCAAAAATGTAAATTCTGGCCCACATTTTTTAGTGTCAATAAAAGTAGTTGTATTTTTAATTAAAAGTCAGCATGGCAGCTATTAACTATAGGAACAATATGGTAGCATTATTATTAGCATTTCAGATTTTCACTGATCATAAAACACAAAAGTCAAGTGTTTGTGTTTCTTGCAGAATATGCAGTCGATCTTCTGTACGCTTTTGCAAACTGCTCTGGTTTGGACCTCATCTTCGGTTTAAATGCTTTGCTCCGAACCGAGGAAAACACATGGAACAGCACAAACGCAGAACTGCTGTTGAAGTACTGTGAGTCCAGGGAGTATGTGATGTCCTGGGAGCTGGGGAATGGTATGAAACGGGATCTTTCACTTGAATTTGTTTATGCATATGCACTGTTCTTTGAATTCCCTAGTCCTTTTAATATGATTATATGTTAAGTTGAAGCCTCTGCATTAAATCTCTTGTTTTAGAACCCAACAGCTTTGAGAAAAAGGCAGGGATCAGAGTGGATGGGTACCAGCTCGGTCAGGATTTTGTCCGTTTGCATCAAATCCTTCAGGAATCAGCTTTCTACCACTCGACAGGACTATATGGACCAGATGTTAGTCAGCCACGAGATCACCGCAAAGACTTGTTAACTGGGTAAGTGTCATTGTTAAAATAGTAATTGTTTTTAATGGATTATCAGACATGCATCTTGTGTACACCATCAGTAATACTAGGATCAGGGTTATCGAATGCATTTTGGGTATCGAAAAGGCGTGACATGGTTAAATATTGACTTTTATAGGTTTTTGGAGACTGGAGCAAAGGCCATTACTGCATGCACCTGGCATCAGTAAGTGATGATTTACTTCCTTTCACTAAAATCTGAAATAAATTAGATTTGCTTTTTATGAGTCTTTTTATTAAACTTGTTCTCCTTTTTCTTCTTAACAGCTATTATGTGAATGGCCGAGACACGTCTTTAGAGGATTTCCTTGACCCTGAAGTGCTTGATACTCTCGCAACAAAAATTAACGAGGTCCTCGAGGTACCAGAGTAATCCTGCACAATATATTAAAACAGGAAGTCACTTACGGCCTTCAAATGTCTTACATTCAGCAGTGGCTTGAAATGAACTGATACACATTCTGTTTTCAGATTGTTGAATCTGTTTCTCCGGGGAAAAAGGTTTGGCTTGGAGAGACGAGCTCAGCATATGGTGGAGGTGCCTTGGGACTCTCTGACACATTTGTAGCTGGTTTCATGTAAGTAAAAAAAAAAACAACTAGTGTGCTGAATGTGCAATCAAATACAAATAGCAGCATACATAAAAGAGAAATGGCATAATTGTTCTAATTAACAAATAAACTGGTTTTACATTTAAGTAGCCTAATTGTAATTTCAACAGTTTAAATATTTAAAAAAAAAAAGGTCTTGTTTATGTATGTGACAAAAAAAATCTTATGCTAAGGCTACATTTATTTAATAAAAAGATATTGTAAAAACAATAATATTGTGACTTTTAAATTACTATTTCTATTGAATATATTTTGAAATGTAATTTATTCCTGTGATGGAAAAGCTGAATTTTCAGTATTCAGGTTCACATTCAAAATCTTTTGGATATACTGATTTGCTACTGTTAAAATATTTGTGCCGCTTAATATTTTTTGTTATGTAAGGATTCTTTGAATTTATTTGGACTATAAATCTTTTACAAAGTTATAAATGTCTTTATAGTCACCTATGATCAATGTAAAGCATTCTTGCTTGATAAAAGTATTAATTTCTTGTAAAATGTCATGTTTATATGTATTTATTATAAAAATATTCATTGTTTATTATAGATATTTATATCTGTCTTGTTTATCAAAGGTGGCTGGACAAACTGGGGCTTGCTGCCAAGCTTGGCTTGGATGTCGTCATCAGACAGGTGTTAATTGGTTCTGGCACGTACCATTTAGTGGATGATAACCTAGATCCTCTTCCAGTAAGTGTTTTTTATGTGTTTGATCTTTGTTTCATAACTTCTGTATCGATCCAGGAATGTGGACCAGCCAATTATCCTTAATTTCTTTACATCAAATTTTGTATTACGCAGGATTACTGGCTATCATTGCTATACAAAAGGCTTGTTGGTCCAGAGGTCTTAAAAGCACAAGTTCCTACGAATTTAGGACCAAAGAAACCTATACGGGTTTACCTTCACTGCACTAACAGAAAAAGGTACTTGCATTCTCATTCACAATGATTTATTTACTTAAGATGGCTAACTTAAGTTTTGAAAGGCTGATATATATATATATTTGGTTTTACTTTTTCTTCTTCAGCACATATTATAGACCAGGTGCCGTGACCTTATTTGCCTTAAACTTAAACAAAAATGAAGTTACGATTAGTCTGCCTGCACATACATCTAACAGCACCATTCAAGCATTTGTTCTACAATCAGCTGAGACCGACGAACAGAGTCTTTATTCCAGGTAATGTCTCATGATCTTACAGTGTTTGTACTGTGCAGTGAAATCATGTTGCACTACACTATACAATACATTTATTACATCATGTTATTAGAAACACTGCACAGTATATTCAATATTTCTATCATTTTAACCTAAAATGGAAGCCATTAGACAAATTCTATTGCAGTAACACCCCTTGAGGCTGTTAAATCCAACTTTTTGTGCGTTTTCTAGGTCAGTCAAGTTGAATGGACAAGTGCTAAGGATGGTGGATGACTGCACACTTCCTCCGCTGAAGGGACGTGAGCTGCCCCCTGGAGAACACATCAAGCTGCCTGGGTTCTCATTTGCATTCTATGTTCTGATTGAAGCACAGGCTCCGGTATGCAAATGAGTTCCCATAAAGACTGCTTTCATTGGAGAATCAGGGACACAAAAATACACTATTTTATTTGAGGGAACTTCAAACTTGAATGAAATGATCCTGTCTGTTAATATATACTAAGAATTTTTTATTTATGAAAATTCATATTTATTACAAATATCAAGCTGTGGGTAAAATGAACTTGTTTAATATGAACAACATGTTCTAGGTTGAATCTATTTTGCATCTGTTAAAATAAACCGATTTTAATCAACATGCTAATTTGTCAGCACATTTTGTTTGACAAGTTGAAGCGATCCATTATTTTCCATGCAGACATGCAGCCCTCTATGCTTATAGCAATCAAGCCTTTTTATTCTTAATGTGTGATTCACATATGTGTGTGTTTAGCTAAATTTAGAGATGTATCATAAAATGAATGTTTAAGACATTTAAGAATCCTCTCAAAGACGAGACATAAGAGGTATCTTTGCACTTGTTAGTCTATATTAGACAAAAATGAAACATCTCTTAAGTGAGAACACAGCTGGTATAAATACAGATAAATATTTCCAGACTGGCTGCTTGTGTAATGTGTGAAAGACGTTTGACTTATTTTAGTGTGGAGGAGGATTGATGCAGCTTGACAGGTTTTATGTAATCATTTAACATTAACATTTATGCTGATTGAAAGGGCATTATAACTTCTAAAATAAACCACCAGCATATGAATTCTTTTCAAAATGAAAGTTGTTTTTGTAAATTAATGACTGCAGTTTTATTTAACCAGCCACCTGTTAAACATCGAGTCTTGGACAAAACCCCCGAAAGAAAAAAAAGCCTGCAGTGTATTGTTTTCCCCACCGGGCGGCGATGTTTGCCACTGTTTTAGAGGCTAAATTGGACCGGAATAATTTTGGAAGCCACATTACAGAATGTATGAACGTAGACCACAGACCTTTTAGACCATACGCTTTATTTGTTGTTGGTTTCGCTATTGTGAGGTTTTAGTTTGGTATAAATACTACTTTATCTTTAATTGGCATATCCTGTTATATATGGGTGTGTGTGTGTGTGTGTGTGTGTGTGTGGTTGATCACTTCTCACTGCTGCGTGTGTGCGCACTTGGATGGGTTAAATGCAGAGCACAAATTCCTAGTATGGGCAACCATACCTGGCCACATGTCACG
>JAUCMS010000048.1:3972563-3987301 GCA_032357445.1 Enteromius radiatus
CACTTCTGTGAAATCAAACTGCTCACTCAGGAAGCAACACTGACTAACAATCAATTTCTCATGCTGTTGTGCAGATGTAAGAGACATCAGGTGGAAATTATAGGAAATTAGCAAGACGCCCCCAATAAAGGAGTGGTTCTGCAGATGGTGACCACAGACCACTTCTCAGTTCCTATGTATCTGGCTGGTGTTTTGGTCACTTTTGAATGCTGGCGGTGCTTTACTCTAGTGGTAGCATGAGATGGAGTCTACATCCCACACAAGTGGCTCAGGTAGTGCAGCTCATCCAGGATGGCACATCAATGCGAGCTGTGACAAGAAGTGTCCAGAGCATGGATGCGCTACCAGGAGACGTGAAGGAGGCCATAGGAGGGCAACAACCCAGCAGCAGGAATGCTACCTCCACTTTTGTGCGAGGAACAGGAAGAGCACTGCCAGAGCCCTGCAAAATGACCTCCAGCAGGCCACAAATGTGCATGTGTCTGCTCAAGCGGTCAGAAACAGACTCCATGAGGGTGGTATGAGGGCCCGGAGGTCATACAGGCACGTGGAGGCCACACACACTACTGACTTGTTTTAGGGACATTACATAAAAGTTGGATCAACTGTAGTGTGTTTTTCCACTTCAGTTTTGAGTGTGATTTCAAATCCAGACCTCCAGACCTTGGCGAATGTGACTACTCGCTTAAGCTTACACGCAAAGTCACGGAGTGCATCAGCAAAGTTTTGGTCGAGAAACTATACACATTCACAAATGTTTTGGATGCTATCTCGCAGCGTGTTAAAGACAACTCCAAACGTATTAATGACACGAAGTGTCGTTGAAGACACCACGACCTCGACAGAAAACAAGATGAGAGAATCAGAAAAGTTAATGCTGATGTTATTGGAAAAGGTGGACGACTTGGAGAACAGGTCAAGGAGAGACAACATGCAAATCTTGGGGCTCAGCGAAGGCTCTCAGCCCTCTGCATTTTTCACTACTTGGCTGCCAAAAGTGCTTGAGCTGGACACTGTGAAAGGTTATTTATAAATAATAACATTCTTATTTGAAATCCCAGCCCTGCATTGATGAGTGGGCAGTGATGCCATACTCGTTGTCAAGTTTACTCACTAATTTAACTGAAGGATAAATTTGAGCTTGAAAGTGGTAGTTTATGGGGATACCTTCAGATTCATCATTTTGTTAACTCCGCTAATCTCAAGCCTCCTGGGGAAATGCCTGTGTACTGTGATATAGATGTTTTTTCGCTAAAGTTGACATTTCAAAAGCTTACCTTCTTTTCTATTTGATCGATCACAGCGGTATTGATCATATTTGGCGTACCTGGGAGAAAGATCTCAGATCTGAGTATATCGATGACGACTGGTTTCATACAGTTGAATCTATTAGAAGTATATTTACTTGCGATAGGCTTGTTGAAGTGCAATATAAAATATTGCTTAGACTTTATATTACCCCGCAAATTTAGAATAAAATGAATAGTAATCATTCTCCATTATGCATTAAATGCCAGAGTGAAATTGGAACTTTCATGCATTGTTTTTGGTATTGTCCTGTCATCACAAGGTTTTGGGAGGGGGTAGCAAGGAAGATTTGGGCTATTTTCAAAATAAACCTAAATTAGGATCCTCTCTTTATTTCAGAAGATTGTTTTTCTATTACTTGTTCAGTTCTTAAATAAATAACATACAATCAATCTGTGCCACTTTCTAAGCACGATTTACTGAAAGTCACGGTTTGGATGGCTCTCTCATGAACGAGTGCAGTAAGGCCTGCGGTGTCTGTGCTAAGTTGAGCATGGCAGATGCTGAAGGGGTCGTTGTTTGCAGTGGCCCTTGCTAATACATGGCTTGTGTGCGACGAGGAGAGCAGACTCTGGCAACCTCTGCCAGTCACACATCTTCCCCATCTCCCATGAGAAATCCCATGGCCAATGAACACAAGCCCTCACTCCAGCAGTGTGCTGTGTCCACAGAGCCCTCTCAGCTTCATTAAGAGGCGCCGTCTGGAAACATGAGGGGATTTAGGCAGCGTCAGAGATTTAGGCTACCCCTTTGGGCAAACCTTAACTGAAGTATTTCTATACTAATGACTCAGTGAACCAGGGGGTTTAAAACTTTTTGATGCCAATGGCACACAAATATGACATCTGTTAATTTCTCCTCCTTTTTTTTGAATTTATAGTCTTTCACGCAATTCACACTTTTTATTATTTTATAAATGCAATTTTGTATTACTTACTGCTAAACAGACTGTCAGTATAATTGATTAATCTTCAAAAAGCAGAATTTAAAAAAGGGACATTAAAACAATCAGTGAATGTGTTAATAAATCATATATGGCTATATCTTCATATAATATATGGCACATAAATACCTTTTCTCTCTCAAATTGTTTGTTGACCTCCTTGAGGGTTCAATAATCTGAAAACTTTCTGACTTCTTTTTTTTTCTCTCATTTTTCTTCTAAGATGTCTTTTTTTTTTTTTTTTTTAACAAGGTGTCAGAGTTGGTGCTCCTCCACTTCAAGATTATATTGTGTGATGCTGGGTCATTGATTTTCCAGCACTCAGTGAAAATCTTTATTTTTTTGAACGTGTTTTAGCCTCTCTCTAAAGCTTGCTGCCATTCTTTGCCTACGGCTATACGTTTTGGAGTCCAGGGTTTTAGTAGGTGGTCTAAAGAAGGATTGCCAGTTACTGTTAGTCTATCCCAAGCGAGTTTTCGAGTGTAAAAAAAGCGTTTAGCAAAAACATTAAGTTTACTGCTTAAAAGTTTCACTGAGGTAAAAATACAAAGTCCAATGAATGTGAACAGATTAAGCAAAATGTATGTATGAACTAGTCAGCCGTTATAGGACACGCTGTATTTTATGCAATATACAACATGGATGCTATGCCAGCTAAAAGTTAAACATCTTTGTTGGTCCAAACTAAAGCAAAAGCCCATAAATGTTCACACACTCACACATAAAGGCGGAGAAATCTCACTAGCGCCTCCCACACATGGCTCAATAATCGCCAGCCAGCCTGTCACTCCCCTCTTAACTTGAGGAAACCCCAAGGTAAACTTTGGGAAGAAAAGTTTCTAGCAACTGAATGTAGTTGTTTAATAAAATACTCGCTTTAAAATGTACGACATGGCATCTGAAGCAACACGGGGAATGAAGACTTCGCTTTGACGCGCAACGCAAAGTACAAATGGACAAGACGCGCAGGTTCATATTGGGAATAATAACAGGTACTGTCCACCATTGTTGCTTTATTCAACGCCTTTCGCTAGGTTTTGTTCGGTTGCAACGGCTATAGCATTTTTTACGACACTGCAGATAGTAGAAGTACTCGTTTGCCAACTTTTCCTTCTTTGAATAGTAGACTTATTCACTTTTGTGCTTATGAATGTACTCGCGGGTGCGCCTTTCATTAGTTGAGTTGACTTTTATAATGCTATTTTTAGCACTGGATGCCAGTTTAGCACATTAGAAGACATTCAATTGGTTAATCATGAAGGGACGGATTTTAAAGTGTAACCACAATCAAAAGGCCTGTATAATGCAGTATAACATTTGCCTGGAATGCTGCAAAGCAGTCTAATGCCAGGGTTGTGGAGACATGCATGGTGCCACCTGTGATTTGTTTGTTGTCTGCCCTCAGCTGTTGTCCTATGCAAATACTCCCAAGCAGAATGGAATACCACAAAGACACCAGTGAATAGGACCGTGTCCTGCGATCACCATGACAACTGCACAGGTAAAATCCATTGGCTCCCCTAGTGAAATGAACAAACCAAGCCTTCAATATTTTCCATATGATTCACCCTCACCTCATGCAGAAAGCATAATTTGAAGCTGTGTTGAGATTCGACTACCACTGACTTTGAAGACGTAACACTGTTTGCCCCGTTGTGTTGTAAAAAATGGGCTTCCCCTGGGCATGACATGAAAGTCTTGATAGCCTGACCACCTGCTGAAGAGATAAATAGGATATTAAATGAAAAGATTTTTATGAAAAAGTTTCCCTGGTGTCATTTGAGCACAGCAAAATTCTGCCAAATGCATTTGCTTAACATGAAGGATATTCTAATCAGTTCACTGAGGAAAATTGGTCTGTTATGATAATAACCCTGCTTCTTAGTCCCTTTTAAGCCTTGTAATTTTATTTAAGAAGCGATAACGCTCCCAAGCTCAAGTTTAGCATCTCTGTATAGCAGGTAATCCTCTTTGACTGAACTCGGCTCACGTTACATGTGGCCAGAGGTGGTAATTAGATCCTTTTCCATTCAACTTTTAGTTCATTCTGAAGTCAAAGCTCAAATTTCAATGTTTGTAGACCGGTTTCATTTCTTCTTCAATCCTTTGAACTGAGTTTGGCCTTTACACTTGGCTTGTATAATAACGCACATAATATTGTAAATGAGTAAACCGACAACCCTGGTTACATCAACATGTATTTTCTAGATATTATGTAATTTGCTTGAGTTATATTAGTTATTTTGAAAATGTAATAAATTGATGGATATTGGATATTTATTGTGTGTGTTAATTTTACCCTTATCTTTTAAATGTATTTAAAATTTATATCAGCCTATAACATGAACACAATTATCAAACTGATTTTTTTGTGAATCCCTTTTACAGTTTACTTAAATACACAAATGTTATTAATCAAAAATGCATTAAATTGATTAAAAGTGACAGTAAAGTCTTTTTATTCATCAAAGAACACAAAATAGTAATTTGGTATTTTCATAATACATTCATTATTGATAATGATAAGTGCAACATCTGCTAAAAATTCTGTTTTGCCATCACATGAATAAATAATTTTTTTTATTATTAAATAAAGACAGTCTTGATGAGCATAGGAGACTTTCAGAAACATTGAAACATCTTACAGATCTTGTGAATGATTCTCTTTGTGTTTA
Source organism: Enteromius radiatus (assembly GCA_032357445.1). NCBI lineage: Eukaryota > Metazoa > Chordata > Actinopteri > Cypriniformes > Cyprinidae > Enteromius > Enteromius radiatus. The sequence continues at coordinate 3,977,490 of JAUCMS010000048.1, forward strand.
ATGCTGATATGTAACCCTGCTTTAATTCTGTGCAGATTCAAATGATGACCACATATGGAGTGGACACTTCTCTAAATGTCCAAAAGAATACAAGCATTACTGTATCCACGGTGTGTGCCGTTTTGTAAAAGCGCAAAACGCTCCTTCATGCAGGTGAGACTTGTCCATCACGCAACCAATCAGGGCTCAGGCAAATGTTTAACAAACTTGTTTGTTTTTGTACAGATGTGAAAAGGGATATATTGGCTCTCGGTGTGACCATCATGATCTTGATCTCCTTGTAGAAGAACGAAAGAAAATAGTCATCGCCTGTGTGGTGGCAGGATTAGTCTTTCTGATTCTGCTCATCGTATTCATATGTGTCTGTACACAGTGAGTAATGCAATATTTTCAAAGTCTAGAAAAGTCAGTCTTTGAGGTTTTTTAACCTTGAATATTTTTTATTTTTTTTGCATGTCTTCTATCTTGTTTCACAGCAAACGATATAAACCATGTAGAAAAAAGAGGAGAAAAAAGGAAACGAGTGATGAAGATGAGAAGCTCAGTTCACTGAACACTGTACCTGCTCCGGTCGACACATCGGACACAAATATTGTGTGATGTGAGTGTGTTTATATCTTCTCTTGCATCATTTAGTTTATATTTACCATGTGGTGCATTAGGGCTACTTACTCTTCAGATCATGTAAACCAGCAGCTCAGGACTTATTCAATAAGTGGCAAACCAATGCACTACCATATTGTTTATCATATACAAAATATCCTTAAAAATGTCTATTTCTATGATCTGCAGATAATAATTTACTGCAGAAATTGCACTGCAGACCGTAAAAAAACATGTTTATGTTTGTAAGAAGTGAACCCATATTTAATTGTTATCTTGCCTTGTTTTGAGCATGGTTTTTGAGGATATTTTTGAATACTGGCATCTGAAGAAACTACCAGCCTCTATTAAAGGGATAGTAAATAAATAATACTGAAAAAATACTGACATCCCTTATGTTATTCCTTATCTTTCTTCTGTGGAACACGAAAGATGATAGTTTGATATATTTTTGTTTTTCTATATAATGGAAATCAAAAGTCAACAAAATGGGTTTTGGGTCTTTAAAATATCTCTAAAATTAGGCTTTTTAGTGATGGATCATAAAATTATTTGATTTTAATGTGAAGTCGAGAACACAGGATTTTTTCTCCTCCTCTTAATTAATTAATTAATTTATTTTGACCCATAACCACATCCTTTTTTAATAAGCAAAATATCCATCTTATACGTTACAAAATTTAATATTTGCTCCAATCCAATTAGAAACTCATCCACACTCAAGCTCTATAAAAAGGCTTTCCACTCCATACAAGGACAATAACCTGTCAGCACTGTAGAAGTACACAGACAGCAGGCTCTACAAGGGAAAGTATGGAAACAATAAGCAAAATGTTTGATGTGTGTGGCCATGGTGACGATGATCAGACTTCAGTTGGCAGGCAGTAAAATCAACTTTTAGCTCAAGTAGATGGGTCTAATGCTGTTTTTCTTTTGTAGTGAAACACTGAAGTGTTCTTGCCAGGGTTGCTAATGGCATGATTGTGGTGTGGAAATGAGGACTCGTCCTTCTGAGTGATGAAAGCAGTTCTTTACGGTAATCCTGAGTGGACTTTAAATGAACTTTGAAGATATGGTGTGAAAGGCAACCTTTGCCATTCTCTGTGCTACTATTTAACTCGCTCTTCATGCCACAGCTCATTTTCGCACTTTTCGGGCAAAAAAGTTGGTAATGACTTGAACGTGTCTGCCTAAAGAACGACTCTAATGAGAATGCGTATCATAATTCAAATATAAATATTCAAACAGTATGCAATATGCTGAATGCAAACAAAGCAGATTCATGTTGCTTTAATTATAAGCCTATTTATATTGCATATGAACATGCACAGAATATTAAAAAAAGGTTACCGCATATTAGTTTGGATAGATGCTGCGATATTAAGTTAAAATGTTATATTCACAGTTTCAGCGGTTTCTGGAAATAGTTCTCCCGACATTAACGGACCAAATTAGCTCTTAACTTGGATTATTTATTAACATGTACATAGAAAATGTGTTGGTTTGTTTGGTGTTAAAGAGTATATTTTAAATTATGAAATTACCATTAATGTGATGGTGAATTTTTTTTGTCTTTATTGAGTTTTTTGAGAGAGAGAGAGAGAGAGAGAAGTATTAGCCATCATATTTTTTTTTTTTTTTTTGAAATCACGTGTTTGGTTAAAATATTTGTAATTGAATAATGACATTTTGATGTATTCTTGTGAGGTGCAGTTTGGAAGTTAAGAACTTTTAATGATAAATTTGCACATGCTGTTCAGATTATTATTTCCCCCTTTTTGACTGTAAGCACTAAAATATGAGATTTTCACCATAAAAAATGTATTTTTGAACATGCTTTGTCAGTATTTGCATTACTGTAAGGTTACACAAGAAAGTTAAATGAATTTTTGTGGTACTGTAAATGCTTGCATTATGTAAACATGGCACATGTACCGATCATTTCTTCACACCGAGATGGAAAATGTCCATGGAATGTGCAAAGGTGCTTAGATAGAATAAACTGTCCACCAATCCTGTTTCCAAGAAATGTTCCATCTGCTTTATTGTTTGTTTTTTGCCCTAGTTACAGCTGCCCTCAAAAAATCCAGTCTGTGGGATTATTTAACCTTTTATCATTCTAGATAAAGCTGTGAAGAGCCGTCTTGTCTTAAGAACTTTTATTACTCATAAATGTTTGAATCCTCAAGTGTGGGCTGAAGCCAATAGAAACTGGCTGGTGTGACCAGCATGGTCGGACCTCGTATTTCAAGAACAGCCATAAATAGCTTGCCTTTGCCTGATGTCAGGGGCTGGAGAACGACAGGAATCCAGCACCTCAGTTGGTGGGTTCTCGTGAGGCAGATGTTTTTCCATGATATTTATCAAAGCTGTGTCAAATGTTTCATCAGAATATCACTTGACCAATCAACTGCATACATGCCTCAAAACCTATAGATTTTATTTTTGAAATTATTTTTGTTGTGAGATCTGAATCGATTTTTTTTTGAAGATCCGGGAGCCTTTTGAGGTTCTGTACAACCTAGCATAGCAAAGACTTGTGACGAATGTGTCCTTCAGTTGAATTTCCCTTTAACTAAAGCAGCAGGAAACGAAAGCGCAAGGTGTGTTTCAAAGAAAATGAAATGGGTAACCGATACAGCATGGTTTCAGCAGGAGATAAGGGTGTCACTCTGATCTCACCATTTTCTCCAGCTCTTCTGAAGCCATATGATATCTCCATCAGTGAACTCGAGAACCGGTCCGGTTTGTGAGCGACTTATTTAGTTTTGTGAACGGAATCAGCTGATTCATTGTCACAGACGGACTCAAAAGTCTTATGAATAGTTTTGAGGGCTAGATTTACAGTGAATAAGGATTTGAAGTAAACTGTTCATATACTTTGGAAGACTTGAAATGCTGCTCGTGAATCATACAAACAGATTTTATTACATTTTATGGTGTTTTTGTCATTGTGGAACTTGACAGCCCATACCCTGATTCAGTTTCATAGACTGCCGTAGGGATCATATAATTTTGTAGGCCAAAACAAGAAACAAGCATTTTAACATGCCCAGTTTCAAGAAGGGTCTTAGCCTTAGCCAGGTTTAGGCTATAGTTCAAATAGGAAATTTGGTCATTTTTATAAGCATGCATTAGAAATAATCTTTACTGGTGCGCATCTGTGCTGAAATCAGTATGGGTTTTTGATTAAACACCCAAATGTCTGCAGTTAACGCAAATTCAGTATAATTTCTTTTTTTATTCTATGACAAAATAGTCCATGTGACATCAGTGGTTCAACCTTAATTTTATGAAGCTATAAGGATAATTGTGCACACGGAAAACAAAAATAATGATTTTATGCAACAGTTTTCCTATCTGTGTAAGTTGACATCTATTAAGGACAGTACCACAATGCACAGTAATAATTTTGGTTTTCTCTGCACACAAAAATTAGTCACATTACTGTCGAACCACTGATCTTCCAAAATATGTCATCCTTCAGCATTCTGTTACCCATGTTGTGTTTCAAGGAGGAACTAATCATTCAGGTATGGAAAAACATTCAGCGGTGGATCATTCCTTTAAATGTCAAAACTTTTTGTCATTTTTAAAGAGAACACACTGCCATCTACAGGACAACACAAGAATTCGTGTGCATCAATTGCCAAGTGAACAGTATTTTGGTCATTATTTATATATATATATATATATATATATATAAAAGCTGATTACCATGTGTCTCTGGTCACATGCAGTTCATGTTACATTGAGGGCCAGGCAGAAACCACAATCAAATGTCTCTTATCTGTTGCACTTTCTCTACGGGAACAGTTATAATGCCATCATTTTGCACATCTCATTAACGCATCCAGAATCATGGAACAGCAGGAAGTCCATCTGCTTTTTGTCAGAGAGCTGTGGAGAGCTTGACCAAAACCCAGCATCACACTTGTAGCAGGTGGCTTTGAGTAATTGACCATGCTTTGACCCAGCAGATTGGGATCCGGTCCATTTGGCAGACTCTAAATTGTGTGGTTTAAACCTGGATCTTTATATTATTCTCAAGGTCTTTTGACCTGATCTTGACATGGTCTTAAAGGTGAATGATGTTTCATTCCTTCTCATGCTTTAGTGTGTAACAGCATGTCTCACCACACCTTATATAAGGACAAAGAAGAGACCTGCAGGAGCAATTCACTACAATAACAAAAGATCAATACGGAAATTGAGGGTTGAATTAAAAAGTACGTGAATGTCAAGGTGATTTGAAATTGCGGTGTTATTTTTAGCCGACTGTTTTAAATGGAGGGTGTTTATGATTTAATACTAATTTACCAATAATGGCACAGTGGGGGTGGTCCTGATACCAAATACCAAACTTTAAAAAGGGGCTCTGTATAAACATGAAAGAACTTTTCAAATGCATATAAGGTGAAGTCTTGTTGGATAAATATTGTGAGCTGGTTGTGAGCTTCACAGCAACATGAAAATCTGTTTATCTTCAGAGACGAATGATCCTGCGTCCTTTTATAATTACTAATACCTTGAAAATGTATCATTAATTATATATTTTTAGTTGTAAACAGAAAGGAAGATCTAAATCAATGGTTCTCACCCAGGTGTATTTCAAGAATGTCCAACAAGGGCCACAAGGTGATTTACATATTGAATGTAATTAAAATAGCTAAACATCAAAGGTGCATAATTGCAGCTTTTACAAAAATGCCTTAAAGAAGAAAACATTTCAGATGTGCATCTTTAAGATGTATTAGAGCAAGATATTTTCAGTTGAGTCGGCTCAAACACTTGTATTAATTAAATAAGATTTTGAAACGTCTGGTTACGGCACATTAATCAAACTTAAGTACTTTAACAGAGTGTCTATTTACACTCATTTGAATTTATTGACATTTTTAGTTTCTTTTATGAAGGTTTGTGATGGAAAACCAACTTTAGGAAATGAAAATTTAATACAATATAAAACAATAAAAAACAACAACAGTCTATTATTTAAACAAAGGCATGCATGACAAATCATTAGCAATTGTTGTATATTAAAAAAAAGTTTTCATTTTGTAAGAGTATAGATCTGTTTTTTTGTTTGTTTTTTTGACTCGTCAAAGAACAGTAATCACAAGCAAAGTAGGCATTTATTACTAAACCTGCTAAGCACAGGGGACAAGGGGAATATGTTTTGTGATGTGAACCATCAGAGAGCATTTTTAAACACATCCTTCATGCTATCACTTAATCACGAGGATGTCAGCTGTGGAGTTGACTTTGTGTCTGAGCAGCTGGCGATGTATTAGTTTGCCTTTCATAAAAGCCTTTATAGCTATCATATTCAAACAGGAACTGGCCATTTAAACCACAGTGACAGTTTGTCGACCCATATGCATCCACAATTCAAGCTATACTTATTTCACCCAAGGAAAGATTTATTGTGTGTTTGCTGGAAGCACAGACTGACAATGATTTGCTCTTTTGTCTGCTTTCTGCTGTCTGAAATTCACCTAGATGTTTTATAGCTTACATAAATGCACCATGTTGTATATAGTAATATCAAAATCTGATTCATTGTTGTTCTGGTACAACGGAAGGCAAACAGAACATGTGGAGCAACAGGAGATGAGTGGAAAATCGCAATTTCAGATTAGGATATTGGACAGTGTCTCAAAAGTGAGACAATCTGCTGTGCCAAAACACTAACTGTTTAAATAAATTACAGCTTTTGTTTGGAAACAGTATGTCTATGCGATTTTTTTTTGTGTGTGTGTGTGTGTGTTGCCCATGTTGACACAGGCATCATGTGGTGATATATTGAGGTGTTGCTTGTTATTCCTGATTGGCTCAGAAATCATGCTGACAGTGTAAGGATGAGCAACTGATTTGAAAGTGAAATTTCCTAAATGGCACAGTTGGCCTGTATGAAGACTTACATATTTAATTGCCGCCCTTAGGTTTATATGTCATGAGGCATCCATGTACGCCATCACATAGTTTTAAACCATGATTTTGTTCTCTGTGTGTAAATGTTGTATACTAAAATAAGTATGATCACATGGTTGTTTGGCTTGAGGCACAACACCATGGAGCCACTACTTGAGTTTGAGTTAGTGTTAAGTTAAGCTGAGTTTCAACCGTCATTCACCTGTACATTTTATATAAGAACATAATAATACTCTAATTACTTATTTGTGGACTGGATTGTAACTTTGGAATCAGTGATTAATAAGAATGAATTAGCGTTTTGATCAGTTGAATCAATGATTCAGTGTTGTTCAGTGTACTTGTTTTTTTACTGAATGACTTAGCATTGTTTGAATGAATCGATTGATGTTAAAGATTTACACATGGAAACATTTTTTTTGTCTTGTTCTTTAAAAAAAGAAGCAAAAAAATAAATAAAATGTTAAGGAAGTTGAAATGGCATGGCTGAGTTTTTATATCAGTTTTACATTTGTTATAACACTATCAGGTAGGTTTAGGGTTGGATTTGGTGTAGGGCATATTTCCAACATGACAGAGCATTAACTTTTAGCTACAGTCCACAATTCTGAACCGCCAAAAGATTCTGTACTATACATACCCATGTCAACATAATAAAATGTGCCAGGGCTCATGAACCTGTGTTTTAGGAACAGTCAGTGACATTTCTCTTTATAACTGAGGCGAAACTTGCAGTAAGGCACGTAAAAACAGATTGACTTGAAAGACAAAACAAAAAAAGCTATTAGAATGATATAGCCAGAATAGCAGTTTTTACAACAACTGTAACGAAAAAAGTCATTGAGAAACTATATTGTAGGAACCACTTCCAGAGCGTACAATTGACAGCCAATCAGAATCCATCCTGCTTTAACAAAGCTCTATCAACTTTACAGTTTACTGCATGTTCTCATTCTTTTCCTATAGCGGCTGATGAACCAGAAGCCTCACCCGTAGGTTTAAAAAACCCATAGGTTTAAAAGGTGGATTAACATATGTGGCCATGGGCCAGTTGCACTTAGACCGCATCTTAATAACTAGTTTTACCAACTAGCAGTTGGCATGGGGTAATCATTCTCACTTTTCCAATACAAATGAGATCAATCTACCAGGTCCATATTGTTCACTGGTGTGGACGCTAATATCATTATCTTTATAGTTTTCGTTTTTGGTGTAAATGTGGCTTTATACTGATAGTGTGTTGTGTGTGTTTTCAAATCAGTAACAGCTGGTCGGTTTTTTAATTGAATACTGTCAACAGACAAAAAACTAAAACACACACACACACACACACACACACACACACATACATTGACAGCCCCCTCAGAGCCCAAGAATGGGCATATAGATAGATAGACAGATAGACTACTACACTCAGTGACCTGCTGACCCATGTAATATCAGAAATCTTGCACCATCTGATCTTCTCCTGCATCTCCACATCTGCTTTGATCTCAGCTCTGAGGTGCTAATTGAAGAAATATCTTTTAGCAGAGATATACCAACATCTCTCGTTCCATCATAGATGTGTGGGGGTGTTGCATTGTGCATCACTAGATATAGGTGAATTTTGTCTATTTTCTGTATTACAACCTGCTTCACACGCATTTGTTGCCTCTGTTACAAAAAGTATGATGTAATTTTTCCTAAGGATCAAAGTCAGTGTGTTATCCACCATCCTGTCTCCTGCTGAACCTGAATGTAAAGAACAGAAGGAAAGAGGTTCCCTTCCTTAACAAGACAGACCTGCTCTGAAATAGTTTTTGCTGTCTTTCAATTTTTAACAAGCTTCGACTTGTTTCTTATCTCCTTCAACCACATCATCATCACAAGATTGAACCCAGCACAGAGAAATGCATGGAATTCTATAAACAAATTAATAAATACTGTGCTGCATCCACTGTTGCTTTCATGTGATGCATACCATTGCTCCCATCGATGCACAGATGGAAACACAAAGAACATGATGTGACAGTAATCGGTGTTCAGTGAGACTGAGGCTGTATGAGCTGAATTTTAAACATACAGGTGCATGTAAAATTATCATATTTAAACATCATGTAATGTGACAAGCATTTCAAGCATTATAATGTCTTTATTGTTCTTTTAAGAGTTCACGCTTTCCTCTCTTAATCTTTTAAAAGAGCGAATTTGGCATGCTGTCCGGGGAGCGACCTGGGAGAACGGCGAAGTCCGAACCCTAAAGGTTAGAGCCCTAGCGAGGGCTAGGGTTCGGCGTTCGGCTCGATAACCCTTGCCCCCCCTGGAGGGCGTGACTCGTATAGTAGGCGGAGAAGGGGTGGAGGAGGGATGCAAAAAACGAGATACTGGTAGAGGGAATGCTGTGGTTTGATTGGGAAAACGGTTTGATTGGACGCGAGTTAACAAGGAATGATTAGAAGATCGGCCGCCAGCCGTGCATGATTCATTCGTTCAGCGATCCTCTCGAAATTATGTTGTTTGCAAAACATTCACAAAACGGACACACTGAATTATCCTTTTTAGTTAACATTGCCCCAAAATATATTCGCAGCAGTGTGAGAAAGGATAAATAGAATTTTGTTTTAATTCAGTGCATCTTTGTAAGATACTAACAGTGAAAAAGACATCTGAGAAATGTCATTGAATGAGAAGAGCTGATTATATTATACCCAAAGGATCTTTATGACAGTGAAATAATATCTGCAAAACTTCATAAAGGAATGAAAAGAGCAGGACTGTCAACTGTCACAATCTCTGATTCCTGCATAATTATTAATGAACTGTGTACAGATGCGATCCTCAAGAATATTAAACACAACTGCATAAAGAATATAAAATTAATTTAAACAGTTGCCTTTAATATATTCTCAAAGCTATGTTTAGACATGTCAGAAACTCTGCTCATGACAAATATTTAGTTTTAATAATAAATCAGTCACGCATGACTGATGAAAATTTTGTTTAAGGAAGAGAGAATGGTCATGATATTGAACTATTGATATTGGAAAATGTAATTGCAGGCAGGTCCATTTTAAATGGCAGTGAGACCCCCCTGCTTAAATTACTACCCCGTTTTCAAAATAGTGAACATCAGTAAACGGCTGAATGTCACAAATCTTTTACATTGTGTCACGCCATTGGCGTGTTCCACATGTTTTCTTGTCTGTCTGATCGTGTTCTCCCCTGCTGTCTTTGTTCATTTGGTTTTGCCCTGATTATGTTCATTCGTGTCACCTGTGTTTTTCACCTGCCCT
>JAUCMS010000048.1:4002268-4012686 GCA_032357445.1 Enteromius radiatus
GTTTGAAAACGCCCAGAAATTGACAAACGCTAACTTTTGCTCTGCAGAGACCTCAGTCTCGTTTTCTTGGAATGTCTGAGAAGGGTTGGACTGTAATCTGGTGACCATCAGCATTGGCTCTGTGTCTGTTTGTGGGGTGTAAATTGGCCTTTATATGCTCATCAGGGCTATAACAAAAACAGTGATTATTGTGAAATATTCGTGTAATTATAATTAACTTTTGTCTGTTTTAAAGGGGCCATGAATTGATAAACAGAACAGAAAATAGCCTATTCAAAAAAAAAAAAAAAAAAAAAAAAAATATATATATATATATATATATATATATAAAATATATTTAAAAATCTTGATGACATTATAAGTGGACTTCAGAAAACAATATAAAATAAAAAAAACAAAGTCAGTTTATGGCCTCTTTAATATATTATGTTAATATATTATATTACTACCAATGTTCCAGATGGTTGTGTTGCTTAATATTTTGTTGAAACTGTTACATATTTTCAAATAGAAGTTGAAAAGAACAGAATTAATTTGACATTTTTATTCATAAAATTCTGAATAATCTTTTCTCACTTCAAATTCTGCTAGTAAATCCGAAGAATGAGCTGCATAAAGATTTTTCATAACTACTCTAGCCTATAATCAATTCTTATTCACGTAGAAGATATGTGTGGAATGTGCCATTTTAATCCACGTGGGACCATCTGACCAGTTCCCTGTGATCCACAGCTCGACCTCTGTAGATTAAGTCTGAGAGAGAGTGGACGATGTTCCGTGAGAAGCTCACATGATTTTTGAAGAGACTCAGTGAAAGTCTCATGACAGACTTGAGTAAACCAAAGCAGCAGGAGATAGTTGTGTAAATGGAGAAGGGAGCATTGCATGGGCTTTGTGTGCTTTGACTGCTATAAATGCGTTCCCTTCTTGTTTTTTCCAACTCCCTTGAAGCCGTCTGCCGAGGAATCACATGGTATGTCACTTGATTTACCTAATGGGACATCCTGCCATTCAAGACAACAAAAGGGTACTTGTTTGATTTCTACTGTTTAACATCTACATTTCCCTAAACACAACAAATACTGTTCTATTTATCTGTTAAACACTTGCTATTGCATTAACTGCACATTTTTGCTTCCGAACGTCTATCCTGTTCTAAACCAGCTGGAGGAAGAGCATCCACAGCTCATAATCTTCATCACGTGCTTATAACCGACTCCACCAGCGGCCTTTGGCAACAAAAACAAGAAGGGAGAAAAGAAAAAAAAAAAGCCTGGCTTACTTCCTTGATCCCGACCAGACCACCACCTCCTTTTCTTCTCAGCTCAGCTGACAATGTAAATACTAGTTTTGAGCTTTATCGCTCCGCTATGCAGTAGTAATTAAGAGTTTCAAGATCGACAACCATGACTCTCCTAACCGAGGACCAGCCTTGCAGGTTCTCTGCACCGGACAGCCCGCTCGCATCCATGGAGCACTACCCGGTGGACTCAGGACCGAAAGAGGACTATTTGGATTGCATGGAGCCAGTTGTGTTTGGAGCGGTGGAGCCTCCGAAGCGCTCCAGAGGAAGGCTCATCATGCATGGCATGGTCATGTTTGGAAGGGAATTCTGCTATGCCGTTGAGGCAGCTTTTGTCACACCGGTGTTGCTGAGTGTTGGACTCCCCAGACGCCTGTACAGCCTGGTGTGGCTCATCAGCCCTATTTTGGGATTTATCCTGCAGCCTGTCATCGGCTCGGCAAGTGACTACTGCAGGTCCCCATGGGGTCGAAGGCGACCGTACATACTCTTGCTCGGGATTATGATGTTATTTGGCCTGACTTTATTTTTAAATGGAGATGCAGTCACATCAGGTAGATGCAGCCTAAGAAAATGACGGATCTGTCCTGTTATTTATTTATGCTGTATATGCAGTACAATAGGCTACAAAAGAATGTATAAACATAACTGGAAGAAAAAACTAATCTTCATGTTTTATTAATACGTTTTTGCACTTTTGTCTACTGAGCAACAGCCTGACCTTAAGTTTCAACATTTCTAAAACATTATATTAGTATTTATTAGCATTTAATGCATAATGTGTTTTTGTTGAAACTAAGCATGATTCAGTTTGATAAAACTATTGCATTTGGATGAAACTAAGCATTTATTCTCTCCTCCAGCTATACTAGATGACAGAAATGTTAAAAGGACATGGGCGATCGTAGTGGTCATGTTTGGAGTGGTGTTGTTCGACTTTGCGGCGGACTTCATTGACGGGCCCATTAAAGCCTATTTGTTTGATGTGTGCTCTCATCGGGATAAGGAGAGAGGGCTTCATTATCATGCTTTACTCACAGGTAAGGAGCAACAATGATTGATTAGCTTTGACCTTGCTTCATTAGACTTTTATTGATGTTTCTAAGTTGCTAAATGTAGCAATAGAAACTGATTGAGATAAAAAAAAAGTCTTAAAAGCTATATATTTACCCATAATTGACACCTCTGTGTGTCTAACGCTTCTGTTGCTGTGGTGATGTTCTGAAGCCTTGTGCACAATGACATAAAAGCCAGTTTGACTTGCCTATAGCAGCAGTAACCAATTCTGTGCTGGTGTAAAGGGCTACAGCGATTATTTCATTTCTTTCTTTCCTTATGTCGTGAGTCGGTTTGCAGTTTTATTTAATGAGTGCACTGTTTGCACTCATTAAATCTAAGCGTCATTGAATTAAGTGTGGATACATTTCCAGCTACTTTTATGGGCGCTGCATTTCTGATATGTATTTTTGCTTTTGCTATTTTGATCCTGTCAGTTCTTTAGGAAGCCCCATTATTTTCTTGATTTGCCATTTCTTCTTTGCAATTACAGCTATAGGAACTGGTTGCATTACAAATCTTTCTGCAGTGAAGCTGACTGGCAGCCTTTGCTTGTAGTGTTCTTTGCTTGTAGCATTTCTGAAAGCTGCCAAGTGTATTATTTGTCCTGAATTCCAAGTACTTTTGTGAAATTAGTTCACACTATGGCAACAGCCCGTTTCCTCTTTCACCATCTGTGTAACGCTGGTCGATAGAGTGCTGGTGTTGTATTACTGATTAAACCAAAGATCCTGCTTGCCTGTATGGAAGCGGTAATGTCTTCTGAGGATTTGGTTGTGCTAACAAGACAACAGTAAACACCTGCTTTTGTGTGATCTTTAAACTCTACATAAATTCTAGGTTGTTTATTGTTCATAAGCTAGATATCTTTTGGATTCTCCCTCCCTGTGTGTTTCATCACTGTCACACATAAACTTCCATGACCTGAAAAGGGAAAAAAAAGCCATCTTAAGATATCACAGTCTTAATCTCTTCAGAAAGAAAGAGTGCTACTAGAGACACGTGAGCTTTGAGTCTCGTGTGAATAGCATCTACACCGCAAAAGGCTTTTATGTATGTTGTGCATTACTGTGATTATTGAACTGAACAAAGTGAAGATATTTAATTACCCAGATCCTGTCTCTATAAATTATGTTGTTGCCATCTGAGAAAAATAGCACCACAAAAATGTAGCAAATGCTTGAAAGAACTTCCTGAGAGTAAAACGTTTGGTTTTGTGTCGTGTGCTTGTGGTGCTCATGCACCGAGGGGTCTGTGTGCACTCAGGGTATCCTAATCCAAGCAGGCCCAGTCATGTGCTGTGATCATGGGTTGGAGCTGAGAGCTTCAGAGCCACATGACTGGCTGACTACTGTGTCTCAGGGGTGGGTGTATGTGTGGGTAATCATGCATACATTCCATACAGAGGTTTTTTTACTTTTACAGAGGAATGAGGCAAAAGAGCAAATATACACTTTATAATAATAATCACTAGAATGTTCTGTACATAAAGAATTGAATTATCCTTTCACTGAATTTGTCATTTTATTGTGACTCGTATAACTCTATTGCTAACCCCTAAAGATCACCTGCCCTCAGACTGTATCTCGATACTTCTCATTTAGTCCAAAATATCTGTTATATTGTTTTTATAAAAATATTTAATATTTAAAAAATATATTTAAATTACTTGTGTTTTTTTTTCATCAAATAATCAAACATAGCACAATAATTTTTAAAATTGATAACATAAAATGTTTGAGCAAAATTAGAATGATTTGTAAAGAATAATGAATGCTGAAAATGTAGCTTAACAATCACAGGAATATATTGCATTTTAAAATATATTAAAATCAAAAGCGGTTACTTTTGAATTATAATATTTTACATAAGTTCCTTTTTACTGTATACTTATTAATAGCCTTGTGAGCATAACAGACCCAAAGCTTTTGAAACACAAAAATAAAATGACTACTTTGTGCTTACAAATAGAAGAGGTGGTTTAAAAATGATCTCTTTTTATAAATGTTACACAGTTGTGTAATGTCTAACACAAACTTTTTGTCAGTATTGTCATATATTGATAAAACCTTACTTAAATAAGGTAATTAGTACAATGCCAGTCTTCCTTGTGAGGGTTTTCTTAGCACCTAAACAACATCTTGTAAGTCAAGTGAAGTTTAAAACAAACTGTGCTTATGCTTACTCTGCTTGCGCTTACATGAGAAAATGTGATTTTCACATCGGTCTGAATTACAATGCAAATTCATTCTTTGCCAGTAATCGTGAAGGAGTCGTTGAGCAAATAAGGTTAACATAAATGCATATTATAAGAAAAGTGTTTTTTTTTTGTCTTGTATGCATGTCAACCTGTCGTTTGAGGCTCCCAAAACCAAAATATAAACCTTTCATTGCCCATAAAAGGGGCGCTTTAATAATGGCACATATATAATGGCAGGGAAGCAATTTGTAAAACTTACAGCAGAACATTTAAGCAGGTAAATACAATTCCATAGCTTGTTTTGTTATAAAAATAAGAGATTCTATACAATAGTAATCTAATACACTTCCTTCAACAACAACACTTGTTGAAGTTCTTTTAGCGTTTCTTCTTACTTTTTGAAGAAACATTTTGGTTTTTACAAACACAGCACATACCAGCAGCATTTTCAATTGCGTTCAATTTTCCGACTGTGATTTTTAGTTTGTTTTTTTTTGTTTTTTTTCAAAGCAATCTGCTGTGCTTCCTTGCAGGTCTAGGTGGAGCCTGTGGATACTTGATTGGAGCCATGGACTGGGGTCACTCTGCACTTGGTGTCGTGCTGGGTTCAGAATACCAAGTTATCTATTTTTTCTCGTCATTGACCTGGGGCATTTTTCTCACCATCCACCTTTTCAGCATCCCGGAGAAACCACTGATGAAAGATCACAGTTCAGACTCTTGTCCAGCCGCCTCGCTGCTCCTGGAAGACCCACAGCATAACCACTATGGCGCAGTACACAAGGAGCCACCACCTCTGCCTGAAATGAGGCATCGCTCGTTCTCTGCTTTGAGTGAAGCCAATGCAGTCACGCCCAGTGCCAAGCAGCCTAGCAGCGAGGTTGGTCATTTGCATTACCTTGAATCCCTTTCATGTGGCTTTTATTCTTGGCTTCAGTCTCGACCTAGTTCACATCTCACATTTTAATGACCTGTTTCAGACCTTTATGAGCTGTAATTAGGCTGGATACTGATGCCTTTCACAGAAATAATTCCTCGTTGGGTAGATAATTTAAATTAGCATATCCTCTTTCTGTTTGTTAGAAAGAAGTCTTTGTGGTAAAGTGATGACATTATAATTACTCATTATGGCCATTGTGTGAAGTTTGAGAAATGTACACAGTTCACACTACATTTTATTAGGTTATTAAGTAATAAACCAGGCCCAGGTTTACTGTTAAAATAATAAGTAACATAATAGAGCAGGGGATTTTAGACATATGTGTCTAATTATATGAAACTGTCTAAAATTCTTAGACCATTATATAAAAAAATAATAGTAATAAAATAAATGCTGTTCTTTATAACTTTTTTCCATCAAAGAATCCTGAAAAAAGTTTCCAAAAAAAATGTGCCATCACAACTTTGCCAACATTGAGAGTTCTAATAATAAATCAGCATATTAGAATGATTTCTGAAGGATCATGACTCTTTAGACTGGAGTTATGACTGATGGAAATTCAGCTTTGCATCACAGAAATAAATTATATTTTAAAGTATATTAAAATGGAAAACCATTTAAATGTTAGAAATATTTAACAGTATTTAAAACATTTTTTGTCCTGTATTTTTGATCAAATAAATGCAGCCTTGATGAACATAGGAAACATCTTTCAAAAAATTATTACAAATCTTACTCTTTTCAAACACACACACAGACACACACACATATATATATATATATAATATTGTGTGTGTGTGTGTGTTTATTTAGCAGAATAATCGAGTGATAAAATTATAAATATTATAAATGTGCATGTGTATATTAAATTGATTGCAATTGATTTAATATGGCAAAATAATTTAAATATTACATTTTATATATTAGTAATAAACCATATTAAAAAAACATTAAGTATTAGTTGATCATCATCATCCTTTGAATATTTAATATTTATGACCAATTGATAGATATAATGAAAATATAAATTAAATGAATCAATATTATGTTATTAATACATATTACTAAGCATAGTTGGTTAAAATATTAAATATTGAAGTTTTATGAATATTGATCAATAAAATATAAAATATAAATTGTTTAAATAATTGTTAGTTAATTCATCATTAAATTAAGAGTAATATAATAATAATAATATCATAAAATGGTCTGCATTGTGCCACCTTGTTCTCAGTTTAACCATAGCATCAATTCATGCTGCAAATGTCAACTTAGCATTTACCTTAATACAAATTTTTCAGTACAAAATTGAATTATACACTCACACAAAAATGAATTAACCCAGGTGAACTGATACTACGATTACTAATGATATAAGCCTGTATGTAATCAGAATAAAGATTTAAAAAACAATAGTTTTATACACATAACAGCAAAGTCACATAGAACAAACTTTGATCAAACTATACTTTTATTTAATGTTCATACTGAATTGTTAATGTCACTGAGGTAAAAGGAACAGTAAATCTCACTAATCCTGTCAGTCTAAACCCCAACTAAGTCTTGCAATCATTAACCTGTGACAAACCTCACATAATCTGCCATCTGTCCCTGAGAAAGAGTTCTATTCCACCAAACTTTGCTCTTGGATAAAATGTTCAGAACATTTAGTTCATGTAAATACAGTGATGTGAGGCATGTTTCACAGGCTGAAGGATAAACACTGGCTTAATTAGGCTCATAAAGGTCTCAAATGAAACACAGAGAGAAGTGTAAATACCTGAGGGAATTTGTATTCAAATTATGGAAAACATCAGTTACATTTTATGCCTGAGTGTGTTTAAACACTAAATCAGCACAACGGGCAAAAGGAAGATGCAAAGCGGGAAATGTGAGGTTGACCAGTTTAATTTTGGCTCTAAAGAAAGTATTTTCATGTCTATCTGTAAAAATCTTCAGTAAATGTAAAATATAAATTCATGTGTAATGTATATGCATATATAAATACTAGAAAGTAGACAAAAGAAAGTAGATTTATTTACAGAGATCCTCATCATTGACATTTTCCACCAATGATACCAACACTTTGTGGTTGTAGAAACATTATTTATTTTCTTAATGATTTACATCGATAGCTTTGCCTTAAACAACATCCATATTAGGGTTTCCATACGGATTTGACAGGTTTGTGAAAACACAGTGATTCACAGTTTATTAAATGCACCATCTACTTTCACTGTATTCTTAAATATTCTTTGGTAATAGTTTTAAGGTTATTTATTTGATATATTATTAGCCTGTGTTCATAACTGTGTTTCAGGTGCAGAAGAGAATGACCCTGAAATCTCTACTGTCAGCTATAATTAGCATGCCCAGCCATTACCGCTGTCTGTGTGTGAGTCATCTGTTAGGCTGGACGGCCTTCCTGTGCAACATGCTCTTCTTCACTGACTTCATGGGGCAGGTGGGTGAAGAAGGAATTAGATTTTTCCAGTTGTGCTTCATTCGCACATCACTATCTTTTAAAGAGACAGCTTAAAACAGCCATTAAATACACATGCTGACACTTCTTATGTTAACGCACCACACTCGAGTGCCTTGAAATCCCAGACCTATCGACTGTGAAACTGCTAGGAAACCATTTGATATATCCTTGGGTGTAAAGTCATGATGGTTTAGCAATCGCTGATAGTCGCAGAGTCTTCATTTTGAGACATTTGAGAGAGTATGGTTCAAGAGCTTGGAGCTGGTAAGCTTTTGTGATCTTTTTGTTGTTGTTGTTTAAAGCACTCTCTTAAGCTCACTAAAGCTGTGTATATGTGGTCGAAAACCGTAATATTGTGAAATATTACAATTTAAAAGAACTGTCATATCAGTTGTGATGTTTAATAATTTTGTGAAAACCATTGTGATTCAGGTTTTTATGTCTTGACTGTCACTTGTCGTTAATTTACTCTGTTATTGTGAAATAGAACTATACAAAAAAAAGGTCAGGCAGATTAACTTTTGAACAGTAGTGTAAAAAAACTAAACAATTGATGCAGCTACCTTAATTGTATTTTTGTAACCATTCATATTTTATGTGAAAGAAACCAGACTGCCAAACTGCTCAACAAAAGACAGAAAAACCTTTCATAACATAACATTTCAAAAAACATTTTCTCATTCTGAGAAGTTTTTTATATCTCTACAAACTCATTCATCTTTATTCATTTACCAAGCCATTAGATTTCACTACACCAGAAAGAGTATTATGATGAACCTGAAAAATACATCAATAGATGCTTTGACTTGCGGTTAAAAGATAGCAGTTTCTTTATCTTATTTTCCTTCGCACAACTACTTCAGTCAGTGCTGAATTGAGATAAATGAGCGAGTCTTCTTGTAGGCGGTCAGTGTGTACTGAAAGTTGACCTTAACAGTGTGGAAAAATGTTCAGGCCGTTTCACCATTGCTGCAGTGAATAGACATACACAAAAATATAATTTGATCTTCACTGTGATAGCAGTAACAAAGGCTTGATGAAATTAAGATGTTTCTATCTATTTAAGATGAGGGTCGATAAAGGAATTTTATGAACCATGAAAAGAATGACTTGAGTGTGCTTGTGAACCTTATCAAAGGCTAATCTGAGGTAAGATTTATAACTCTTAGTGACCTTATAACCAACCCAAGTGTCCCTTTGAATTTCCACGTGATGTCAGAATGGAAAAAGCCTATTCTTGTACTTCACTTGAATAGCATAATGAAAGCATAGACACCTGTGGCTCTGTACTTGGTGTTTCTATCTCATTTGACCAATAGATCCCCTTGTCACGTGCTTTATCTTATGTAACATCCCTGGGAACTGTGATTTCATCTCTAGATTGTATATAAGGGGAACCCCTACTCCGAACACAATTCCACTTCATATGCGAGGTATGAGAGAGGGGTTGAAATAGGCTGCTGGGGCCTGTGCATCAACGCCGTCTCCTCTGCGCTCTATTCATGTGAGTAATATTGAACCATGACTCTGTTCATTCCTGACTTTATTAAACCTGCACTTTCTTAATGCACTCAGAGAAAAGAAGGCTGTCCAATTATAGTTTGATAATGCATGGCCCTACCAAGTCAGTTCAGGGTTGAAATTCGATAATACCCCTTTTCAGAGCTAAAAACGCCATTTCATAGGGCTTTATCAGGGAAGACGTTTTATTAGTGATATGAATACTTCTGGTCCGTTAATCTGTGTTTGCTATTCATCCGATTTGCCGTTTGTACTGGATTGAAGGCAATTGTTGCAATCTGCTTAAATGATTTCCATATGTGTCCATCCAGATGTGCAGAGGCTTCTCCTGCCTTATATTGGCCTGAAGGGACTGTATTTCCTAGGCTACTTTATGTTTGGTTTGGGAACCGGTCTGATCGGTCTGTTTCCAAACATTGTGGCCACGCTGACGCTGTGTAGTGTGTTTGGAGTCATGTCCAGCACTCTCTACACTATCCCATTCAACCTCATCTCAGAGTACCACAAGGCTGAAGAGGTCAGTGATACAACAGGACATTTTTTTAAGGGGTTATTATGTTATCAAGATCTTTACAACCCGAATTCCGGAAATGTTGGGAATATGTTTTAAATTTTAATAACTATAATATAAGCTTTTGAAGAGTTAGTGTTACTATAATAGCTTTTGAAGAGTTTGTGGTTGTCCTTGGTGTATGTTTTGTTTAATGATGCGCCAAATGAGGGGAAGGATCTGGACGGCATATTAAAGGGTTAGTTCGCCCATTTAAGACATGAAGTTGTATGCATTCTTTACCAGCACTAGAGTGTATACACACTGACCCACTCTGTGATCACCCCCCTGGTCAGAGTTCTGGCCGCTGGAAGTTTTTTAAGAAAGTAGTCCCGGTTAGTTTCCGGGGCCTCAAAACTGTGC
>JAUCMS010000048.1:4046917-4087695 GCA_032357445.1 Enteromius radiatus
ACGTAGTCATTGTCTTTTTTATCTGAAATTCCTTGGCCGTGCGTTGAACTATCTGCAATACCGGGCATAACCACAAGAAAACGGTTGTACGCCAAGCTGGAATCTGACGTGGATGGATTTGATCGTACGAACACTCTAAGATCAAATCAGTGCGTAAGAAAGTTTTATAAATGAGGCCCCTGGTCAAACACACTGGCTAGTGCTGCAGTCTTATTGGCTCACTGACGTTAATGAGATGAACCCCTTAGGTATCAAAATTTAGTACAGAACGAAGAGATATTTTTTCAATAATGTTACTCTGTGGTATCGAGGCAAATGGGTTGTTACTTAAATAGTATTAAACTCGATACCCAGCTCTAGTCAAAAATGAGTTGATATTTGCTGTTTTGTTCACTTTCACAATTGCAATTTCTGTTCCGTTTTGCTGTAACTGTTTCTTAAAAAAGAAAAAACAAGAAAAGGAAAAAACTAAATGAACTTTTACCTCAAAACAAAATGTACTTATGATCCTGATTTGTCTCCAACATCAGAGGGAATATTGTAGACCCGTATTAATTTTCTCTACATGTCTGTTTTGAAATGTAGTCTCAGTCGATGCATTCTGAAGGACACGGCTAACAATGTTTGAATGCCTGAGAATGCCAGGAGCCTAATTCAGGCTTTGTTTCCTTACAAATGTCATCTGTTTCTTTTACAAATGATCTTCATTTGTTTCATGAGCTGACTTTAAATAGCTTCAGCTGATTGCAGATAGTAGGCCAAAGTCAAACAGCTCCCAAAAATAGTGCTGGGTTTACTGTGGCTCGTGTAATGTTACACTGCATTTCAAAAATAGTGACAGATTTAAGCGGTGGCCTCTGCGTTTCACCCGCTGACCTCTGCGGTCTGCTTTCAGCTCACTGCCTAGACTACATTTAGAGCAGCTGCACTCTGTTCAGAACTCTTTAAGTTTTCAGTATCTGTGGACTTCTCAATGATTTCCTGCATCGACAACTTCAAAGGAGGTCTTCAAACAGTTGCTCTGATTTACTATGTTCAACATTGGGCATTGTTTCACTGTTATGCACAGCTACAAAGACTAGATTTGTCTGCATGTGAATCTCAGCCGTGAATAAGCCCTTGTTTGGAAACAGTTTCATCCGTTCCTGTGGTGCCTTAGAGGTTTCGAGAACTGGAAGGAAATAATATGATTCATGCCACAGGCGTTTCATGAGATTTGAGATGCTGGTAAATTATAGGTAAAATTCAGGTAATTTCATCTGCTGTTTCATAATATTGCTTTCCTTTTGAACTCACTCATTAGGATGGAAATAGTTTGTTTTCAGGGATGGTTTGTTTTCAGGGATCCACAAGTGTCAATAGTGTCAGTCTTCACATATACTAACTGCTGTTATGCCATGCCACAATGCAAAGAGTAGGTATAAGAGCAAATGTGACTGGGAGGTTGTTAACTCACAGCTTTTAATATTTATAGACTTCCGCTCCCCCTATAAATAATTTCCAGTGCACATTTCTTGTTAGATTTAATGCATTTTCATCCCCTATTTGAATGAGGTGCAAAGATTGATCCAGTGACTTTTGATGTCATTATGTCATTCTTTCATTCTGGAAGTTTGGAGGAGGTGTATCTTTTTATTCCCCTTTTAGTCATACTGAGAGCTTCTGTGATTCCTCTCTTTTGAGTGTGTAAAAGCTCTATCAGCATGATCTCTTGTTTGTTCAAAGGCTAATAACTCATGTTCTTTGAGTTTGACTCATATGTATACATTTTTCAAAGGTCTTGGGTGAAGACAAATGGGGAAAGCTGTTTGATTTCCATTACGGTTTGCTGAAGAGAGGAAAAGTGTTGTTCGCTGATATCAATCATGAACTTGAAATATTTGCTCTTTTAAAACAATGACAAAGTTTATTTCCAGTTCACAGACAATTTTTAACTGCCAAACACCGGATTTGCTCTGTCTGTTAAAGAGGACAATGAAATGGTGTTTTAACAACTCTCATAACCCGTGTTTCTGGGTTTAAATCACTTTATGGGAATACTTAAACCACACATTTTTGTTTGTTATTGTAAGTCACTTTTTACTGCTAATGTTGAAGTCTTGATCGTTAAGGCTAGACAAGATGTGGGTGCAAATCCATTCATTTTTTTTTTCATGACAAATTATTTGAATTCGGTTGACAGTATGTCTCTCAATTTGAATCCACTTTTTTTTGATGAAACGAGTAAGATCATTTTGTTTATGCTGTTTTCTGAACAGAATGTCACTAAACATTATTTGTAGCATGCCTCATTCAATGGCAACATCTCTTTGCTTTGTTACTTGTAAGATTTGTGAGGTGTATGCATGTTTTAAAGTTTTTCCCACTTTTTCTTCTTTAGGCCCATGAATGGAACAAGAACGATGAGCGTCTCCTGAGTGCAGTAGAGCATGGAGAAGCAGATAAAGTCACCTCCCTCCTGTCGAAGAAAGGAGCCTGTCCCACCAAACTTGATAGTGAGGGAAAGTCTGCGTGAGTACTGGAACTGACATTGCTCTCATTCTTATTTTAATCAGACATTGACTGCTCTAATTGTGACTTCAGCAGTGTTTTGAGAAAATTTGCTACAGTCCACTTGAGAAGTGCATAAAAATGAATTTTGGATGTGTGTGTTTACGATCTAGCTGAAAGAGAGATGCGAGTTATGTTTTTTTTTGCTTTCATTCATCATAGTGTTTATTTAGCTGTGGAAATGATAATCTAAACCCCAGTCAAACAAATTTAGTCCTTCATTTGCCCCATCAGCATTTCCTTTCATTGCATTTACATCAGCCATCATTTTCTCTTATTTACAGGCACACAGATGTTCAGAAGTGAATGCTCGATTTGTTTATGCAAGTCATCCAGTTTTAAAATCACGCATGACACGCGCAAACACTCGAAAACCTACAAAAATGAGCTTTACTTTTTTCAGACTTTCTCGTTTAGCAGTTCTCTGTCGTTTTGCTTAGAAGTCATAGAAAGGCCACTTAAATATATGTTCTTCTAGTTCAAAGACGTTTAAATGCTTTGTTTCTTTGTTTTGGCAGAGATGAATAGGATTTTATTTTATTGGAGTCTCAACCTGAATAATTACATGCTTGTGTCTACATTTTGGGGGGAAAATATACATGTTTTGAAATGCTGTAGACAGATTTATTATGTTTGTGAGAATAACAGGAAATTTAAATCCACCTTAAAGGAATTTTTTTGAGTCTGACATCATAAGTTTGTGATATTTTAGCAAGAAAGTTTAATTTTCTCATGCTAAATTCAATATTATCTGGTTGCTGGGGCGTTGCTAGGATCTTCTGAGTGACTTAGATTTAACCTAAATTTGCACAGCGTGATTCAGCCACAGTATATGAGTGATTTTCCTGTTTTGTAGAAGATGTAATGCTTGTTAGATGGACTACTGACTATTGACAACCACCTTCAAAACATCAGTTATGAAGAAAGAATAGAAACATTCCGATAGTCAGCAAAGCAGAGATGAATCAATGAGCGAGCTCCAGTGAATTCATAGAGATGAGCTTGCTCCCTTCACTCTGTAAGTAATGAACTCAGACACTGCCGACCTGAATGAGTCTCCAGTGTCCTGCGTTACGATGGCTTGAGCCGAAGCACTCTCATAGGCTCACAATAAATCCTTATCTGCCTGTTTGAGGAGTTCATTGTGCTCGAGTGCTTGTGCTCCAGAGGGTTCACGAGCCAGAGAGGCACATGCAGAACACAGAGCCTCGCTGTATTTCCTAACTGTCACAGTCGCCATGGAGATATAATTTCCTGATAATGAAGGAGTCGGACACGAGACCCTGCGCGATTTGATAATCATATGCTCTGGTGATCATGTTATTTACCTTGAAAAGGACTCAGAGGAAGCTCTTGATCATGTTAATTACAAAAACACAAGGCAAATGCAGCAGCAAATGAGTTCTGCCCTGCAGCTTAAAAAAAAGAAAAGTATCTGCTTATAGCTTGTGGAGAATGTAGAGTGATTATATCTTATATTGACTTGAACATTTAATTAAATCTAAGGATGCCTGTGATTTAAGATTAATCATTTAACAAAGAAAATTGTTTTCTTTTTTTCCAGTGTTCTCATAAATTAAAATCATGCCATTGTTTATTCACCCACATACGGTTTCAAATCTGTGTAGCACAAAAGAAGTCTATTTCAGTTAGTTTTATTTTTTGTTTGTTTGTTTGTTTGTTTGTTTTGTGTAAGTGATATCTTTAAAAGTTGGGTTTTTTAAAAGCACTCTCACTCACAGTGATATGTGTTGCTTTAATTCTTCCAAAAACATTATAGTTGTTCCTGGATAGACCTTTAATAGCATTAGAGTGGTGTATATTGTACTTAAATTGCTATATTTAAAAAATTTACAGTTCTTGGCTTGTTCATTTAAAGGTCACACCCAGATAGCTGTCAGGGGTGATATAATTATTGAGGTCATTATCAGAATATCTTGAATAGCTTTTGCAGATTTATTTCTGTCCAAAAGAGAGATCCCAGTGCATCTTGATCCATATCTTCTAGATAGGCTGTAATCAATTTCATGTAGATTAATTTGTTTTTTTCTCACGTTTGTCCTCCAAAGAGCCAATTAATGAAGAGATGGTAGATATCACACCAGCATACTTCAGTGCAAGCTATTTATTAAGTGATAGAGAAAACTAAACCTTTTAATCACAAGGAGAGATTCAACGTCTCAATTTTTTTGTGGCCTCAGGTCAGAGGTTTCATGACTAATGAAAGACTTATAGGAATCATTCACCCACACATGAATATTTTTCCTCATTACCTGGGTTTCCAACCATGTATTTTCATGTGTGTTTTGTTAGCTTGTTTTTAGTACATTTAGGTTAATATTTAAGTAAAACCTTTAAAATATGCATTAAATATAAGTCTGGTGCTCTGTTTACTGAAAGAAATGTATTCTTTTTTTAATTGGGGTGCATAAAATTAATTCATTTTCAAATAAATGCTATTCTTTATTCATCTAAGAGTCCTGAAAAATATTATCATACTGTAGTTTACACATAAATATTAGGCAGTAAAACTGTTTAAACCGTATATGAGCAGCTAGAAATTCAGCTTTGTCATCACATAATTGCTGCTTTGTGCTTGACTTGCTACACAGAATGAAAAGCATTGATCTAATGTCATTTGTTCACACTAGAATGCTTTACAATTGCCTTGGGACAAGCATATATGTAGAGCATGTCATTGACCTACCTTTGAAATAAAAGAGCCCCCTATTAGCTGGATTTAGGTTATAGACAAGATGTACAAACTGACTAAATATGAGTGGCATGGCTAATCGGCAACTAAAATTAAGTGTTCATGACACTTCCCCCTCCTTTCTTCTTAGTCTGCATGTAGCAGCCACACGAGGTCAAGCTGAGTGCCTTGCTGTTATCCTGGCTCATGGGGCTGATGTTTCTCTGCAGGACGCTTCAGGTTGGTTACAACTAGATCAGTGTGTTTTCATGCATTGCTTTTATGTTGCATTAATAGCACAAAATGAATCAAATGTAAATAACAAGTCTTGTTTTCTCCTCTTCACATCAGGGTTTACTGCTTTACACCTTGCTGCCAAAAACAACCATTCTGAGTGTGCCAAAAAGTTACTTCAGGTAATGTTTTCGATTAATTGTGAATTGTGAGTTCGATGTACGCACACAGATGGAGCCAATTCAAATGGGAACAACAGCCATGTTTGTTACCATGTGATGTGTGCCAGCTAAACAAAGGAAGCAGATTTTGTTCTGCAATTTTGTAAACTAGCAAATCCCACGGCCTCCCTCTGTGAGCTTGGAGAGTGTTGCATGTTTGGATGTGTGTGGGCAGGCTGGCATGTTCGAAGACTCAGTCTGGTGAAGCGCCGACTACCTTCTCTTTTATCATCATGGACGACTCATTCTTCGCTTCGTGTGATTCTTCCCGAGCTGCACAGATCTGAAATATCCACGGCCTGTCAGCTCTGTTCACTAATGGGTGCCAGTATTGGCTTTGCCAGTATGGATTAAAAGAGGCATCGATATTAGCAATTTAAAACAGCAACAGAAGTTGTATTCACACATTAGGACTCATAAATCTCCCCCTAAAAAAAGTTTGGACATAGTAGGACGTTTTGAATATTATTTTATTGGGCAGCAAAATCCATAAACAAAAAATCAAAAATAATTTTAGTCTCAGTTTAAAAAAAAAATTGTCAGATGATTTGCATGAAAAGTGTGATCGGTTTATTTATTTATTTATTTTTTAAACATAAATGCACTTTTTAATCCAATTCAATTCAAGGGGTCATATGATGCGATGTAACATTTTTCATTCTCTTTGCAGTGTTACAAGCTGTTAGTGCATCCCTGAAGTGCAAAGATTAAAGTTTCAAAACCAAAGAGATATCCTTTATTAAAGTTATGACTTGTCCATGCCCCCCTTAAATGGCTCGCTTAAACATGCCCCCACTTTTCTACTTCAGAGTGGGTTTATTTTCAAGCATTGCTCAAATGTTTACACACAAAAAGAAGGCTGAACTATTCTTCTAGCTGTAGTGTTGCTGTGGCACTATGTTCAGGAGACTCTGTGTTGTTGTGAAAGTGAAACTGCTTTGTTTGTGCTTCCAAAAGAAGACACAACTAGAAATAACTGTTCCTAAACAGTTCAAACCAAATTTTAGAGTGTGTTCAGTGCCTTTATGGTGAACGGAATCCTAAGCCCTGGAGATTAGCCTATGCTGGCTGTGCACAGAGACTATAAATTGTAGCAATTCTACCTCTGAAAGGACAGTCCGGTGCTTCTGACTCACAACCTTTAAATAAGTTACATTTTCTTAATAAAAGAACCTGCTACTTACTATTCAAATGCGAGTTTTGAGCAGTGAAGGGTAGTATTGTGATTGGCCAATCACAGTGCACTGGATATCTGACCAATCAGAGCACACTTTGCTTTTTTAGAACTATGAGCTTGTTACAAATCCACCCGAGTAAGCGGGGCTTAGAGAAAAAACAAAAATGTACAGAATGTGTACACCTTAAACCGCAAAAAAACATTGCATTAAACAAAATAATGTTCTTTTTAGCAACATTATATGACCCCTTTAATACATTTTAAGAATTTCAAGTTGGTTTTTTTTTCTTTCTTCTGAAGAGCCAATATGTGGTTTAACATTTATAAATTAGGTAACACTTTATTATAATGACCAATTCTCTCTATTAACTGGTTGCTTGATCTGTAAATGGCAAGAATTGGTCCATGAGAATGGAAAAATGTAAATGGTTAGTTCACCCAAAAATGAAAATTGTCATTAATTACTCACCCTCATGTTGTTCCAAACCCATAAGCCCTTTATTAATCTACGGAACACAAATTAAGATATTTTTGATGAAATCAGACATCTGATCCTCCATAGACAGCAACACAACTGAAATGATCCCAGATCCAGAAGAATAGTAAAAACATCTTTAAATGTACAATACTGCAATACTGACCCAACAATTTGGAATGGAAATGTACAGTGTTATTTTTTGCCAGCGTTAAACTAACACCCTTAAAAATGTGAAGTTTTGAATGGTGTTGTTTTATTGAGAAAAGCCTAGGATATATATTCCCCTTCATACAGCTAGACCGGCATTGAATCAATGAGCATTTTTCCCATTGAGATCCTGTGAAATAGAAGTAAGTGCTCCGCTAATGAAAGGGGCTGACAGTAGTAATTCAGTTTCATCCAGCAGTCATAAACCAAAACTCTTTACTTGGCTTCCTAAACACAACAAATGCTCTAATGTCCCCAATGCCTTGAGATTTTGCTGAAACGTTCCATGAATATGAAAATACTTTCTAGGCTAATTTTCCCACAGAGTAGAATAAAAGGCTAGTCATTTTACTGGTTAAATTAAGCCTTTTGAAGGAATTTAAGAGGACATGTGGAATCCTGTTTACATAATAGTGATAATATGGACCAGAGGGGTTAATTTAATGGGATGTCTGAATTAGACACAATTTTGTCTGAAAGTCTGATTCGCTGCTGCTGCAGTCAGATTTAATAGATTACACTTCTCTGATAAAGCCTGTCAAATAAATGCCATGTGCCTGTTCATCCATGAACACCAGCATGACATGCTGTTAAATGTTTAATAGGAACGCACATCATTAACTCACATTCACAAAAAACGAAGCATAAAAAAAAAATACTTGGTGAAAAGTGTAGCCGTTTTGATTGAAAGGTCGTAATTGGTTTCTAGCTGTTCCGTCTGGGTAGAGCATGTCATGGTGGTTTTAGATGAAGTGTTTGAAGAAATAATTTAATGTGCTTCTTTCTACAGACTAAGTGTGTGTTGGATACTCTGGACAGCTTAGGGAGGACGGCTCTCCATCACGCAGGTGAGCTTTACTTTAACTGAGAGGAGGCATTCAAGGACAAGCAACAGGCTTTATCTTCTGTATGACTTGTTCTCTTTTAATGTTTTGGTTTAATAGACCTCTTTGAGGATTGATTGTTTGTTCGAATTGGTATCACCATGTAAATGTGCACTTTCAAACATTAACCCCATGACTTTGCTGCCGCCATTCTACTCCAAGCACAGAATGTTATTGTGGACTATTTGCAACAAATTGCCAGGTGCAGAGGGCAAACACCAAAATATTTTTATTTATGAAGAGATTCTTCCTTCAGAAAATTGCTCCCTAGCAAGCCCATTCCACTCTCTATAGAAAAAGTGGTGTGGAGGGAAATAAAATTGTTTGTTGATAATGGAGCATTTTGCCAGCTGTTATGGATTGAACTGGGGTGGGATAGGCCACGAAGAGAGAGGAGCTTTCAGCCACCTGGAGGTCAGACGTTTGCTGGCAGGATGTCATTTATCTCACAATGAAAAACAAGAAGCAAAACATGGTTTCATATGGACTCCAAAACAGAGAAATCCTTAGATAATGGGAGGATGCATTAATGCCTGTCTGCCGCATGAGAATAATAGTAATAAAAACAGGACACTGTCATTTTTAAAGGGGTCGCTAATAATTGTTGGGGAATAAGTGCTGTTACACACTATAAGCCTGGTGTAAGTCTCTGTGGGAAAGCTTAAAGTGTTTGCAGTAATTACTCTTTGAGGAGTTTGTTGGCCAGCTGTTAAACTCTTGTTTGTGACTCTCTAGGGATAAAGAACTGCTTCTGATTAGCTGTCCTCTTTCATTCTTTCTTCTGTAGCTGCCAGCGGAGACACTGTGATAGTTCAGCTTCTGTGCGAGCACAAGTGTCACGTCAATCTTAAGGATTCGGTATGTATGCAGTCTTATGCTTGCCAAACTGCTGAGAAAATGGCTTTCCCGTCTTTCTCTGCATGTGTTTTGCTGCATCTCAGAGCCGCTTGTGGTCTCCCTCAAACATGTGCATTGTCATACACAACTCCTCAAAGACTAGTGGGGTTTGAATCCTCATCGACTACATTGATTAAAATCCCCACGGCACTCTTGAGGTCCCTGTTATTTGGAGATTGCTTGTCCGAGGTTGTTTTTCTGCTCTGCTTTGCTCTTGTCTTTTCGTTTTCGTCTACAATGTGTCTTCTTTTATTTCTCTGTGAGAAAGTTTTTAAGTGACTTCGGTCTGGGTAATGACAGGACCACAGACTAGTACTACAAAATAGAAACTATTTTGTTTTCAAACAGCAACAACAAAACTACTACCTAGCGTATTTCAGTAAAAAAAAACATTTGTATTACCATAAAAATGTAAATATAAATCAAGAGTGTATATTGAGAGTGTTAAAAATGTTTTTCTACTTTATTTAATTTTCATTTACATAAATTAATATTTTATTATAAAGTAATATTATTCAGAAAAGTATATGTATACATATTTAAACATATATATATCTGTTATACATTAAATATATTCTTATCTGTTTTCTTAGAATATGTAAATATATAAAAAAACATTCAAAACTTTATTTTTTTAATGTCCCAAATTTTGCATAAAAATATGCTTTTGGTTACTGTTAGCATTAGCTATTCATTTTAACAATCATTTTTATTTATATTATATATATATAGTTTTAAGTAACTGAAATACTTCAAAACGAGAAGAAACTAAAGAAATATATTGGGAGTCGTTTTATACCTCAGTGTTTTGTTAAAAACGTTCTTGTAAAGTGCAACACAGTGCTAAAACTCAAGTGTTTCTTTAATCTATTGCCCATCATACTGACCTTATTTACCCCTCTGTCAGAAATTCAGTGCATCTGCCTTATCTCAAAATCTATAAGAAGTATACAAATTATTCTTATTCAGCATTCTCTGGACGGTTGGAGCTTTCCCTGAAGTGTATATTTTAATTGAGAAATAAATCCACAATTATTCACAGTTATCCTTTAATAGTAGTGTTTTCTGTTAAGACCCACAGCACTTTTATCCCAGAGATTAGACTGACTGTGGGGAAGGATGAACAACCCTGATGCAACTCCAGAGAAATATTTCATGCTAATAATGCATCAAATAGCTATGTTCTGTCAGGGGGGACTGCTGGAAGAAAGCGGCAACAGCTAAACAACGTTCATTAAGTCGCCTTCACTAAAATGTTTGGTAGAGAAAGATGACCTGAATGATTTATAATGAGCCGCTTTGTTATCTAGAAAACAGAAGCATAACGTCCTTTTAAAGTCAAGTTTCTTATAATCCATTTTTGCAGGTAGCAGAACACAACACAGGATATAGTTTTGCATTTTGCATGAAAAATTTCCCAGCCTCTTTTGCACAAATCTAAAGCATATATTTTTTTGCATTTTGACTTAAAAGAGCAGTTCACTCAGAAATGAAAATCTACTATAAATTAACTCTCCGTAAGGCCTTTCGAAACCTAAACCCAATTAGGATGGTAATTGTTTTTTATGTGGACGTCTGTAAAAAAAAAAAAAAAACCCAAAAAACTCAGTGATATAACTCATGATGATTTCATTGCAGTGGAGCAGTGAGTTGCTGCTCATGTGGCCAGTCAAATGATTGTCTGCTATAAATAAAATATAATTCTAATTTTTAATTCTTATTATTGTGTAAAATGGATTTAAAATACTTATGTAAAATGGATTTTTATTATTAATTTTATTATAAATTTTAATATTGTATTGCACACCTGTTGCTCCCATAATAAAGAGCCATTTCGAATGTTTACATGCTTTTTTTCTCTTTCTGCCCCCAGTTGCTGTGGTGGAGCAGTTATGAAGTATTGTTCTTTTAAATGCCTTCCAGCATTTCAGAAATAAATATGTATGCAATGATGCTATGACAATCACCAACTCCCCCCTGTAAATGGTGAAAATCACTTGCATCCTCCTGAGAAACAATTACCATCCGAATAGGGCTTTAGATGAGTTTGTTACTTCATTGGAGCAGATTTGGGAAATGTAGCATTACATCACCTTTGCAATGATGTAAGAATGAGAGTCGAAACAGCTGATAAAAACACAATCTTTTGAAGCACAAAATACATTGATGAAAAAGCGATGTCTTGCTAAATTTCTCAAAATCTTTTCAGTTACTATTAAATTTACATTTAATCATTTAGCCAAAGTGACTTATTAATGAGGACAGTAGAATCAAAACAACAAAAGAGCAATAATAGATAAGTGTTGTGACAAGTCCCAATTCTGATGAGGAACAAATGGACTTACAGCTTAGATGCCCTGTGTGTAAGCAAAATATGAGGAAAATATGAATTTATTGATGTTTTTACAGCTGTGCTTGTCTGTCAGTTTAACAGCCTTTGCCTTCAATTTTACATTATCACCTATTCCCTAATTCACACATATCAGTTGTCACAATGTCGACAGCTTTAATGAAATAAAGAATTTTTCTCTTCTGAAGCTGTAAATTACTCAGAGACAGAGGGTCGGTGTGGGAGGCAACAAACTCTCAAGCTGTGGCTCTCTAATTTAGACGAGCGTGACTGAAGAGCTTCGACAGACAGAAAGGAGAATGAGAGAGAGAGAAAATGTCAGAGTAGATGTGCATCAGAGGCCGTTTCTGCTTTCGGTCACTGATTATCCAACATCATCATCCTCTGATGCAAGCTTGTCACATTTCCGATGACTCTCACCCACTCAGCCCATTGCTTTGAACATGCGGAAATACCTGCTTTTACTGCTAAATTATTAAACATAGTCCAACTACTGTTGCAATAGCATTCTAGGCTCGAGCACAAATAATTATCCTTTGATGGATGCTTATAAAACACTGGGCCTTATTTTCAAAAACCAGGCTGTTAGCAGTAAACAAATCCACTAATGTGTTCCTTTTCTGATTAAAACTCATCTCGGAGTTTGCTTTTTGAGCTGAAAATGAATGGAAAACTTAAGTTTTCCCCAATAAGTTTAGCAAAAGCAACCAGATCTAATTTAGAAAACTCACACCTGCTACTTTTCCTCTTATTTCCCCTTGCAGCATATGGGATGCTTAAACCCTCAGAGGCATGCAGTATGTGCATAGATTTCTAATTTGCACTGCAAACATATGGATATATTTTAAGGGGGTAATTCACCTAAAAAATGTCATATTCCATTGCTCATGTTGTTGCAAAGAAAGTCTGTGACGATTATTATTTTCCATTAAACACAAAGGGTGTCATTTTCTTGCAGTATCAATGAATAGCAAATGACGCACAAAAGCACCAGGGGGAAAAAATTATATTGTGTGGGTGAATAAATAATTATTATTTTTGGACTCTTTCATAAATTTATATACTGTCAGCCAAAATGGGATAGAATTGTACCTTTTATAAAAACCTGTTGGGTAGTCACTTGGAGGGACACATATATAACTTATATATGCCTAAAAAGTGAATTTAATTTTCACCTAAAATGTTTATGACATTGATTTAAATAATATAATCTCACCAAATGTGTATAACAGTATGGAAAAACTAAAACATTCCATTCCATATGAATATAACATTTACCAAACTTTTTGTTTTTTTTTTTGAAAGAACTGCGGGGGGTTTGCAAGTTTGATGAAAAGCAAGTAATTATATCATATTTGATGCTATGTTGAAATGCTGTGGGGGGAAAACACTTGCTAAATAATTCCAGTATTCCACCTGACTAGTGACTAGTCTTTGTGTGAATGCACACAAACGTGGAAGACTTTCAGATATAAAGTGTATTAGTGTATGTTATTTAAAAAAAAAAAATAAACAAGTCATTCAACCATGAACACCTTAAAACAGGTTTTCAGAGAACCTTGTATCTGACAAACCATTTTATAAGTTAAGACCGATGAATGTATATTTCTCATTATGTTAACAAACCAATAATTTATGATAAAGTTATTGTTTATATTACACAAACTTAGCATTACAAAACTGGCATGGTTGTGAAGGTCCTTATGTTGGAAGCAAGCTTTCTCCACTGCAGACTTGTGCTGTGTTTATCTGATGCAGTTATAAACTAATTAATTGGGATTGATGTGTTTTGCTGTATGGAGAGGCTTGTGAAAAAATTATATCTTTGTTTACAAAATGTCAGTTGACTTAAAGGTCGCTCGTAGAATATGACTTAGAATTTGATTGCGTAATAGCTGCAAAATAGGTAATTATTTTGTGTTTTGTCACCCAAATATTGGGCACACGAATGTTCTTTTTAGTTTAAATTGCAATTATCGTTCCCTGACCTGCTGGGCTGAGCGCTGACCTTCCAGATGTCTTAAATGTTAGCTTGTTAAATTTAATCTTCAATACCTGCCAGGGTAGAAAGCAGCCAGCACATAGGATTTTAATAAATCATTTAATTTTCTCTTCTTAATGCCATATGAGCTCAAACCATCCCCTGGACTGCAATGACTAAGCATTTGCCAGTTGAAATGCTAAATATAAAGCATCAAAAGAGGACTTTAAATCTTTTCGGTGTACCTCAAAACGCATAAGCATAAAGAGCTTATGAAATGAGGTTTGTGTCTGTACTATAAATTAGCACCAGCATAGTGTCGGGTTTCCCAGGAAAAACTGCACCATGTTAAGTGCTTGCATAGAAAGACTGGATATGCACCTCTTCTTCCTGAAGAAAAAAATGAGGCGTGTTTTCCTTAATAAATTATTTAAATATAGCATAGCGTCAGCAGAATTTAAACATTAACTTACAGCTCCCAATATTTTGCATTCACAGCCTCTTTTGTTGTGGTTTTAACTAAGAAAACCTATGCATTTGTGCAAATCTGTACAGAATGATGATGTACTATTCAGGTTAAAGATCAAATTCATCCCTGCCACCCTAAATGTGCTTGGATGAGGTGTCAATTTCTCTCACTTTGGAATTATTTGCAGAACCCCTGTGACCTTTTAGGTCGCTGGCAGGGAGCATCGAGCTCTTCCTTTTTCTGTCAGATTAATGTTTACCTAAGGAAATTTGTAAGCGATGATCATTTCTGTGCGTTACTGTGTAAGCTGTAATACATTATGGTGATGAATGTCTGGCTGTTTAATGCCAGTTCAGTCTAATGCACTATTAATGGACTAATGTCTATTACTATGACATAGCCTCTTAACATGCAGAAGATGGTATTTTCAGAAAAATGATGTTGACTCAAAGCTTTTGTTCATTTAGGATGGCTTCACGCCCCTGCTTTTGTCAGCTAAGCATGCACATGCAGAGGTCTGCCAGAGTTTGTTGGACTGGGGCGCGGACATCAACGCTAGAGACAAAAATGGCAGGTATGGCTCTGGACATCAGTCATAATATTGAAACTGCTGATAAGAAAGGTTTCTGAGTTTTAACATTGCCTCCTGCTATCATAAAGTGTCAAGTGAGTGGAATAAACTAAATTGGGATACCAACAGTGTAAGTAAACTGTAGCATAGTAGCATAATCCAACTTAAAGCAGAACATACAGTATGCTACCATTCAAACATTTCTGAAAAGGAAGTCTCTTATACTTCTTATATTGTGGAATATTATTACAATTTAAAAAACCTTTTTATTTGAAAATGTTTTTTTGTGAAGCTAAAGCAGGAGTCTTTATTCTATACATATAGTAGGGCTGCACAATTAATCAGTTTTCTCATCGCAATTATAAGTCCACTTATGTTATTCTGCATGCTGCATTTTTTTTCTTTCTAGAGGTTATCTTAAAGAAATAGTTCACCCAAAAATGAAAATGGTCATTATTTACTCACCTGTATAAAATTCTTTGTTTTACAAAAAGTTTGTAACAAGGCTGTTTTGGGTCAACTTTGACTTCCATTGTGTTTTATTCCTACTGTGAAAGTCAATGGTGACCCTATACAAGTTACTAACAAAATATATTTTGTGTTCAGCGGAACAAATAAATTCATACAGTTTTGGAATTAGTTGAGGGTGAGTAAATGATGACAGAATTTTCATTTTTGGGTGAACTACTTTCCATTTGTTTTAATTTTAGTTTTAGTATAATATTTTAATATACCATTCATAGTTTTTTATTTAAAGAATAAACCAATTATACAATAATATTTAATGCTATAGAAAAGCAATAAAGGTTTTTCGGTTAATGTACCAACAGTATAAACATCGTTCAGTGTAAATTGTGATAATAGTAATTAATATTCAAAATGAAATTTTTTTAAAGGGAATAATAACAATTATGATTTTTGTCCTTATCATGCCGCATTGTAATTTGTTGCTTATTTCTTTATTGTGGAAACCATGCTGCATGTTTCTTATGTAAGTTTGAAAAGCAATAGGATAAAAGTAATGCATCCTTGGCAAATTCAAGTATTAATTTCTCACACCAACCTTTTGAATGAAACTAGAAGTGACATGCTGTTATCTGTGCAGAACCGCAGTGATGTTGGCCAGCGAGAGCAGCTGTCCGGCTGCTGTCGAGCTGCTGGTGCAGAGGGGAGCTGACCTGCAAATGGTGGACTCATTGGGCCACGACGTACTCCATTATGCCAAACTGTCAGGAAGCAGCGAGGTCCGAACCCCTCTCAACACGGCCTTTCACAGACAGCAGTCCGAGTCAGGTAAACTCATGAATGCCAATGTAATGCCAATTAACACAATTTGGTTGTAAAGCTCACATTACAAATTATGATTAAAATACAATTTGTCATAATGCAATTGCATATAGATATTGCTATTGCTGTTATATGTAGCATGGGCATTATATATATATATATTTATATGTGTGTGTTGCTGTTCTATAATAATGACACTCCACTCAAAACTGAGAAATAATAACTAGTGCTGTTGTATCGAATTGTGATCAGCACAACTATGATTTGGATATAACCACATGCCAGTTGTTGTTCAATGTGAAATATTCACTGGAATACACTGAGGAAAGTCTGGGATTTGCAATATCATTGTCTTCCTTTCAGTGAAATGAAAGGAACTAATTGATATTGTTTTGTTTGTGGATTGTCATCTTGAATGTTTTGCTTTCTGTTGCCTTCAGAGCTTTTTAGCTCAACATTGCCATCTAATGGCATTAATAAAACACACCTTTTGCTTCCACATGTCTAGAGGGTGAAAGAGGGAGTTAATCAATATTTTTGCTGATTTTCTTAGATGTGTTTGCGGAATAATGAAACCAGGAAGGATTAGAGCAACATGACTAATGTTGGCACCAAGTAATGACATGCTTTTTTTGCTTTTCACATCTTAACCCCCCATTCCATGTTTTCCCCTCCTGTATCTTTATATGAGCAGATAAGAACCCCTCAGCCAGAACCCCTCAGGTAAGCAAGTTAAGTTTCACTTCATTTATTTTTATCCCCTCTGACTTGATGTTTTTTTCTCATTTTCTGATTGACAGAACCTGCAAAGGTTCTCTGTAGATGCTTCACATTTTAACTGAATGCTTAGTTCACTAGTAACAGTAGTGTCAACCTCAAGCCAGGATTTTTGATTGAATATTCCTCTCTCACATTTGACAAATATTCCCGCAGTGCACTGTTAGAAATATGCAGTGGTGTTTGCCTCACGCTGTAGTGATAATTGTTTTCTTTTTCCAAACTAAGTATGCAGTTTTTATCCACTAACCACTTAAACACTTTACATCGTCTTCCTCTCTCTTTTTGCCACTCCTTATCACGCACACAATCTCAGCATGGTCAAAAGTTAATTGAGGACAGAAGCTCCACCCCCAAAAAGAGAAAAGCACCTCCTCCTCCCATTAGCCCAATCCAGGTAAAGGCACATAGTGCTGAATCTGTGATCTCTGCACTTTCTTTAAAACTTAGATGCAATTTTTATTTGATGACTTTTGAATGTAAATCTGAAAATTAACAATTTTTCTGTGTCCATGCTGTTTTTAAGCTTTGCTTTAATTTAAAGATTTCCTTTGTGTTATTTTTCAGTCGGCTGGTATCGCCTCACCACCATATTTTACTCCAACTGAAACTCCTTTGTCCAGCAAAAGTGATTCATCCAAAAAATTCAATTACAAGGTAAAATAGTGAAGAAATGGTAAGGTATATTAGTATTAAAAAAAGTAAAAATAAATTAAAATTATGATGTTGAGTGTAATAAATATTTATAATTATTGTTAATTATAATATAGATTGTAATACTAAGGTAAATAATAATAAAATTAATTTTAATAAAAAAGTGGAAATCTTTTACAAATAATTTTTAACAGCTAAAACATTTTAAAAAGCTAAAATTATTATCTATCTATCAATCATTAATTAATAAATACTTGTAATGGTAAAAATACACGTATACACTCTCAGGAATAAAGGTACAAAAGCTGTTACTGGGGCAGTACCTTTTCAAAAGGTACTTAAAAGGTACAAATTAGTACTTCAAGTGTACAAATTTGAATCTAATGGGGACAGCTTTTTCCTGAGTGTGTATAAATATAGACAGCATATTAGGTTTTGCGTTAGCTAATCTATATCTATGATCCTGTTATTTTTTTGTTCTTTATTTAATGGCATGATTAACTGGGTATTCTTCACTTCCTGTTTGTTGAGGGGGAGGAGGAGCAGCTGAAAAGTGCTGTACTGAAGGAAGAGATCGAAAAATTGCATGAGGAAAAAAGCATGCTACTCGAGACCATTGAAGATCTGAAGCAGATTGTGGAGCAGACTGAGCCCAAGGCGAGTACCGCACAGCCCTTTAATATTCCTTCATGTGGCAGCTGCTTTGATCTTCAGCCACTTTTGCTCTCTGGAACCCATTTTAACAGCTGCATTTTTACTGGCCCTGGCCAGGTGAAGGACCTTGCTTTAGGGGACACAAAAGCAGACCTCTTTTCCACACCACTTGAACTTGTGTATGAGTTTAGATTCAGCTTGCGAATAATGTTTGAATTTTAACTGGCTACGCAAAACTGTGTGTTCATTAATAATGCTCCTCAAAACAGCTTATGTTAGAGACATTTTGTGGTGGTCTGCATGACTTCTCTGAGTAAAGTAACAGATTTGTAGAATTTTTGGTGTCCAATGCCCAATAAAAAAAGTGTATGTTTTAAAATAATTTCTTGTTGTCCTCTTGTTTTGAAACAGATGGAGAACTCTGGGAACACGGATTCAACATTGATTGCAGCTCTGCAAGCAAAGATAGCCTCTCTCTCTCTGGAAAACCAGCAACTTGCCCAAATAATAAAGGTAACTCACTGTAAAAATGTGTGATTTGCCTTAGAGATTATGTAATTTTTTCAATTAAATAAAATCTTTGTAGGATGACTTCTTTCGGAGAAAATAATGCTATGTTAGGCTATTCAAACAGTGAGTGTTCTGAGTTAAGATGGGCTGTGTAAACACTGGGAAACCTGTTTGGAAATTTTTACAAATTTGTTTGTTTGGTGGAAATTGCACACAGCACTTTTAACCAAAGAGAATTTGTAAATAAGGAAGTGCTTTGCAAGTCATTATCTTTTCTCACCGAGCAGAAACGTCCAGCTCCACAAGGAGAGGAAGGCCAGGGAAGTTCCCGTCCAAACAGCATCGAGTCTAATGCCTCTTACCACTCCACCCGTGCTGATTTTGAACTCTCCAGTGACGTGCATATCCATACTGTTGATGAAGAAGATCTTTCAGAGTTGTCTGTTCTGGACATCAGTGGTTCATCAAACAAACATGAGATTGATGAGGACACAAGGCTGATTGCAGATAAAGAAATCGGACTGCTACGGGACGCCCTGGAGAATCTGCAGGCCAAACTTCTAGAGTCCAGAATGGAGAACCGCACCCTTCAGGCCAAACTCAACACTGACTTTGAGAAAACTGAAGTTGCTAAAAGCATGGGTGAAGATACCCAAAAATGCCAGGAAGCTTTGCAAGAGTTACAGATGAGGGGGAGTGCACAAGATGACAATGTGGTGCAGAAGTTTCAGTATTTGAAGAGCTGCCTAGAGCAGGAGGTCAAAGAACTGAAGGGAAAGCTGGCTGTATCGCATGAAGAGCAAAAGCAAGATGCTTGTTTGATAAGGGATCTTCAGGCTCAGCTCAAAAGTGTCCGTTTATCCGATGAAGAGCATCAAGAACTAAAGAACAGCCACAACACTTTGGTGGAGAACATCAACCAGGAGAAGGCACTGTTGATCGAGAAGTACAAGGAGTCTCAAGAGGAGATCAGGATGCTCCAGGAAGCTCTTCGAGGCACTGTGCCAGTGGAGGCTGCTGCCAAAGACTTTGAGGAGATGAAGGCAGAGCTCGGCGAGATTATCGATGGGCTGCAGCGGCGGCTTTTGGAGCTCTCGAAATCGTACAGCGAGGCCAAGAGCGAGCTTAGCGTTGCCCGCAACCAGCTGCAGTCCAAAGCTTCAGAGCCTAAGGACAAGGCAGATGTGTCCTCCGTCACCAAGGAGGAACATGAGCAGAAAATTCAAGAGCTGGCATTCAAGATGAAGGACTTGCAGAAGGTACTGAAGGACACTGAGGCTAAGCATCAAGCGGCACTTAAAGAAATAGCCCAGGTTAAACAAGATGCCGAAAACCAGGCTCAATCGTCTGTAGCTATTGCAGACCACACCCAGGTTGTGGCGTCCTTGGGGAACGCCATCAAGAACCTGGAGTCGGAAGTTGAAGTTCTTAAAGAACAGCTCGAACAGAAGACCTTGCAGGTGGAGGCTTTGCAGAACAGACTGACTGTTAAGAAGGATGTACCTCCAGATGATTCATTAGCCCGACTGGAATATGAGCAGGTGAGGAAGACGCTGGAGGGTGAGATAAGTCAACTGAACCATCTGCTGAAGGAGGCTCTCCGGAAACAGGATGAGATGGCTCTGGAGGTGACCGCCGCTTGGCAGGAGGTGAAGGACTCCAGGAACGAGCGAGAAGCAGCACAGGAGCTGGCAGTGAGCAGGGAGAAGGAGTGCAGTGCATTGACTACAAAGTCCAGGGAGGCTCAGGAGGTTGTTGTCCAGTTGAAGAAGCAGGTGGAAAACCATGTAATATCTGAGCGAGAAAAGAATAAAAAGGTGGATTTGATTCTTCCACACATTCTGTCCAACTGATGTGGATGAGTCATGTTAACAAACAATGTGTCGTGTTTGTTAATTATTTACAGATTGATGAGCTCACAAAGGAAGTTATGAAGTTAAAGGATGCTCTGAACAGCCTCTCACAGCTGTCATACACCACTAGCACTCCTAAGAGACAGCAGAGCCAGCAGGTGGACTCGCTCCAACAGCAGATCAAACAACTCCAATATCAACTTGCTGTATGTTACAAACCTTGTTCTGCTTTAGATTAGCAAGGCATCTAATCATCTTTTCTTTATAAGAAATACAGCAAGTGAACCGTTCAGATGTTTCGTTGATGGTACAGCTTTGTTATGATAACTCATGCTTACCAAGGCCTCATCTGTTTAAAAATACAGGAACAATACTAGTAATATCATGCAAAAATGTAATATTTCTTTTTATACATGTCTATAACAGATTTCTATGAAAGCCATGATACATTTTTAGGATTCTTTCTATAAATAGAAAGTTCAAAACAGATAACAGAAACATAAATGGCTTCACTGTTACTTTTGATCATTTGCTGAATAAAAGAATGTTACAGACCCCAAATATTTGAACAGTATTGTGTAATAAATAGAGAAAATAAAAAGTGGTATTGCAAGAGCATGTCATATGCACCATATGTCTGTTATAGCTTTCCAAACCTATTCAGAGTAGTTGCTTTCTTTTTTTCACTATAGGAGTCAAAGAAACGTCACCATGAAATTGTCTCGGTCTACCGGATGCACCTTCTTTATGCTGTCCAGGTTTGTATTTATTTGCAATCAGTTCATATTATAGTGTATACATATAAAAAAGGTGCTGTTATTAGTGTTAAACTCTCAAACCTTTCTTTTTAGGGCCAGATGGATGAAGATGTGCAAAAGGCTTTGAAGCAGATACTTGTAATGTGCAAAATGCCATCCGACGCCAAGTGAACGAGCCAGTATTGCAGTTGCTCATGAACTGCCAAAAAACAGTGATCAAAGGATATTCATCTGAAAACTTGAGTCCAGAATCCATCAATCAGAATGACACACATAGTCTAGCAGTGCAATTGAAATCACCGTTGGCTTACCCCTGATATTTTGGAAATGTATTGTGAACTTGAGTAGCTCAAGGAAAACAATTGATGTGCGCACAATCTCTCAGCTCACACAGTGCCAGACAAAGAAACACAATCTACAGTCAATGATTTTGAAAATTCTTCTATTTTTGTACATTGTTAAAACATAATCAGTATTTGATCCTGTTGTAAAGCAATTATAATTATTTTGTCAGTTGCATTGGGGTAGAATGCAAAAACAAAGCACAATGTGGGTGTGCCTTCATAGCAGTCCATTGCAATGCACATTTTCTCTGTCTTTTTCAGTTATGTAGTGCAGCCACCTGTAGTATCTGCATGCTGTGAAAGTGAAGAGGCTTGACGTTTGTTCTAGGACATTGTGACTTTTTCAATAATGTTAATTTCTCCACTGTTTCAGGGTAGGTGCTTTGACAAAATGTCCATGCGCAAATGCACTTTTATTAAAGTCAGTAATTGGCCTTTCTTTGAGGCCAGCATTAACCTGCCATTTCTAGTACACCTGATTGGTTGTGTCCATGTGCCTCTGCTCCTGGTAATATTATGAAGCAGCACTACATTTCTTTTGCATTATGCTTGGTCCAACCAGTTTTCTGCACTTAAACATTTTAGTTTTGGAGTTGTGCATACTAAATATGTTGTCTTTAATAGTAATAAAGTCAATGCATGTTAAACAATTACTGTAGTTAGTATTAAAGACTCCAGTCACACAGTGAGGGGTGAGTTAGCCCTAGCACTTCAGTGTAGTTGTGGTTTTTACAACAATAAGGATTGGAAAGGATGAGGTGGAATATGTTGAACATTAAGTACTACTATTAGTGTAGTGATAAACACACTTCCCCATTTTAGGAGTTGCTGAAATGTGGGCCATACGAAGGATTTTTGACACCTAAACAGTTGTAAGTGTTAAAAAAAAGTATAGTAGCACTTGAAAACATGCTATTCACCTGTAAAGCATGGTGTAGATGTCATTTTATCCATGCACTAAAGCCTAGCTCATTACCTGGTTTAGTACAGTTGTGTAGCTTTTGAATGTAATTTGAGGAAAGCATAAGAAGACATAAACTTGTTTATAAGGAGTAACAGCTTTTATAGAAAATATAGCGGAGTTTTGTATTAAGTATTGAGTGTCCATTAACTAGAAATAACACTATTGTGTGCCATGTTTTTTTTCTGTTTCTTATCCTTTACAGTTGCTTTCTGAGTGCCATTGCATTACTAAACGGGTTCAAAAAAATACAAAACACATTTGTCATATAGCCAGAATTGCATCAGCAAATGTTCAATAAATAACTTGAGTTTCTAAATTGAAATTTTTCAATGCAAAAAAAAACTGCCCTGTTGAATGCCCATGACCTTGTTATTGAGCTCTTGTGTTGTATTTTATGATCGGTTCATGGTCAATTGAATTGTTTTTCGTAATGTATTTGTATGTTATTGAGTCAGACAACATGCTGTTGGCTGTTGTATTTTTTGCATAGTTAATAAACTTGTGAATTGGTATTTATTTGTCTTCAATGAAGCACAAAAAACTTTATTGGGATTTGGAGTGAGTTATGCGACCGTAGCATGTAATGTAGAAATATTACTGGCTTTTCTAGGCTTATGTAAGAACATTCTGTTCAACAAAATGCTTTCCAGCTATTGATTCATAATTTGTATTCTACAAATGTGAATACAGCTTCCCAGAGGCAGGAAGAGCTTGGCCCTGGCTTCAATTTCATGGCAAATGGTGATTCTGAATTGACTTTTTATTATTATTTTGATTTATAATCACTGTACCTTAAGATTCTTGTGCGTCAATAAACTTGCTGTGG
The DNA here is from genome assembly GCA_032357445.1 of Enteromius radiatus. Taxonomy (NCBI): domain Eukaryota; kingdom Metazoa; phylum Chordata; class Actinopteri; order Cypriniformes; family Cyprinidae; genus Enteromius; species Enteromius radiatus. The sequence continues at coordinate 4,070,256 of JAUCMS010000048.1, forward strand.
ATTCAAATTAGTCCTTAAATCTTATGACTAACAGTTCTGTGGTTAAGACTTTAAATTACTTGCATTAACATTATTTCTTATGTTTTGTAATCTGGTAATAGGTTTTTACAGCTGTGTGATTTTTACCAATATTGATAACTTGTAGTTGCACGTCATACTTTATAAAACTATTTGAAAACATTTCCTGAAGCTGTAAAAGTAATGCTGTACAAACTGAAGAATTTCACATTTTATATCTTGTCTCCATTTTGTAATTCTCTCAGAGAAAACAAACACAAAAACAACACAGGCCAGCATGTGAGTTCCATTTCCTGTAAGTAATTTCATAAAATTGCTACTTTGATGAAGAAGGCTGCTGTCAATGTTTCTAGATGCCATTTTGGCAACTGTCAGCGCCTGAAGGCCGATCCAGAGACAATAGTCCATCTCACTCTGTGCACACAGCAACAGAATGTTCTTAGATGTCATGCCAACTGAATTCTGGGTAATGTCACCACTTTACCCTGTAGGATGACCCCTTTAAAATGTCACTTTCTAACTTTGTTCACAGAGAATACATCTAATTCAACCAAATAGACACCACATTAGAACACTAAACACTCAAGTGGCTGCCATGGCAGAAATACCAGTAGCGGTTTTATAGGTTTAGAACTCTGTAGGGGGAAAACTGTTTAGTTTGATGCGGGTTAAGTTTAAGACTTTCAGCTGTTATTCTTTGCCTGTCCCAAAAAATACCTCTGCTCTGGTCTCAGCTAGATGGTGCTGTTGACCAATATTCCTTAAAAAACTTCTTAAGAATTAGTCGAAAGTAAGCTATACAAAAAATGATATTCAGGTAATAAAATGAAGATTTCAGATTCCAAGCCTCTAAGTGCTGTTGGAATTTTTCTTCTAAAATTAGCATTTTTATCCAGCTCCTGCATGTAGGTTCAGTAATTTCACACCAATGGCAATGAATAGGTACTTTTCATTGCTATTAAAGCAAAATAACAACATAAACGTAAAATTTTCATTTTGAAGGAACATTTTAGATGGTATTTCAAATATAATATTCAAATTAAATTCAAACAGGCTTTATTTTGGATTAAATGTAAAATGGCTGTATATTTAATTGCATTGTTACATTTTGTCCTGTGATTTTCATGCTGTATTACAAGGAATCAAAAGTTTAATGTTTGCTTAAAAAATGCCTTCAAAAGCATAAAAGTTATCACAGTGGGCCTGTATATGTAATAAATGCAATGCATTCAGCTGAATTTGGACTCCTCACTTTTTTGTGAACTACATGATGATAATGACAAATAGGGCATGTAATAACTTGAATTACATTTCTCTAAATGTATGTATGCATTCTCCAAAGCTTCATCGCCATCAAAATCTGATACGCCTAAGTGGAAACAGATGTAGTAATTTCACATCAAAACAGACAGGATAATAATACTAATGACATCATTCCCAGATCTGCTGTCATTCTCTTTGTTGAACAGACTGTAAATAGAAGAACACTATGAACTGGTGAGTTCACTATAGTCGCCTCTCTTAATGCAGCTTTGGGACTTTTCAAGGCTCTTAAGTCTTGTTCCCTCTAATGGCTTCTTTTATATTCAGTCACACCTGACTCATTGAAAATCAAAGTATGGAGGCCCCTTCTAGTGACTCAAAACTAGCAGGAGAATCAACCTGGTGAAGGGGGCAGCCAAGTGACAGGGAATTTATGGGAGCACTTAGGCTTCTAGGAAAATAAGTAAGAAAGAGAGAGCGAGCAAAAGAGGCAAACACTTGTCTATGAGTGCCTTATTAAAAAGGTGAGAAGTGAGTGTACTGTCTGGAAGGGGGAATAATTGTGCTCTTAAAAGGGACTTCAAAAGGCCAGTCGTGTCGGTGGAAAACCGTTAGCAATATGTGAAGGAAATGGCTCACGAGGGTCCGCCGCGCGATCGGCATGTGGTGGATCAAACCGTCTGAGGCGGAGGTATGGCAGACACCATATGTCCAATTGTCTTCTTGTCCATCTTTTAATGAACCCACATTTGTCTCCCTGCTGTTATATTCCGTGAAATGTGCTAACATGGCGCAACTGTTGCTATAGCATTGGTTATGACCTGCCGATAAATCACTCAATATGTTCGTTTATCACGATTATGCGGCTAATCTGCAAACACAACTACCTTGTAAAACCATTTTCTCACTCTGTAAAATCTGACGCATTTAATGATGTTTTTATCACGTTTTTTTTGTTACAAATCTGCTTTACTTGTTCGAAAATTAGCTACAAAACCGCAAAGAAAATATATAGGTCGATTAAATTTAGGTAGGCCTACTCAATGCAACCTAGTTGTAACCACAACACCACTGTAAAATGTTTGCTGTGTGATCACTATGGATAATAAGTACAGTCTGCACTAGAGAGAATAGTAATGTTTTGAGCTATTACCAGCCGTTTGTTCTTGATTTCAGGGTAATATACAGCGAGGTCTGTTCTGCAGAGACTGGCAAACAACCAAGCTTCCTTCCCTTGTTGGTTCTCCATTGCAGCAGGGATTAGATGCTCTCTGCAAGTTTATTGATGGTATTATAAAATGGTGATGTAGATTCACTGGCTTACAAATATGATCCCTTTGAGGATAATGAAAGTAAAGAGACAAGTATCAACCTCAATGGATTAAGCAGTGATATCAAAATTATGGTCTTCATTGAATTAATTTCAACTACTCCAGATGTGGTTTATCATGGGACACTGAATACAGAAAAGCCTTAAAGGGATAGTTCACCCAAACATTCTGAGATCGATTCTTAGAACCCTGATGTTCTTAGATTTCACTGACTTTTATTGCACAACAAAAACATTTTTAAAAATATATATCTTTAAATCTACCTAACCTACCCTATTATTAATTTGTCTTCATTTACTCACTCTCAAGCTGTTTCAAATCTGTATGATTTTCATTCTTCTGTTGAACACACACACAAAAAAGATATTTTGAAGAATGTTGGTAACCTAACAGTTGACCGTAGACACTGATTTCAATAGGAGTTTATTCACACTGTGGTAGTCAGCGGCTGTTGTCAACTGTTTTAAAAGAAACGAGGTGATTTCCCCATAAAAACAGCACACCAAGCGCTGAAAGTGTTTTTTCTAGTTATAAAGTGTTTTGGAGCATTAGTAACCCTCTGGAACTGCTTGCTTTCTTCAGTCAGATCTTCAGAGATCGATTACAAATTGTCACTTAGCACCTCATCATAGCCAACTCTTATTAATCCAAAGCCTTTTTTCTCTAGTGGCCAAGTCTGACTACTATTCAACATCTGAAGGCCTTTTATTTGTTATTAATTGGGGTCTTTCAGCTTTTGACTCTTTGACAGGGATCTGACAATGATTACAGAGAAAATTAATGGTTCTTTATAGCATGCAAGTATTTCAGTCTTCTCTGCAGGCTCTGACACTTAATAGTAGACCAAAATAACATGTTATACAAACATTATAAATTTGTATACATGCAACTCATTTTTCGTTGCAAATATCTCACTTAAGATATTTTTATGGCTAATATTAAAAATAATTTCATCAGCAACGTCATCAAACCGTTACGCCTTTGCTGTCTTGCCAAATGTCAAGGCATGTTTTTGAACTAGAAAATTTTGTCTTGTTTTAGGATATTTATTTATTTATTTTGTAAGTCTTAAGTAATAAGGCTGGATCCATCACACCGCACCAGACCCATGTGTTTCTCATGAGTGTGAATGTGTTATTCTGGATTTGGAATCTCAGTTCTTTCAGCTGCAGATTGCTTTGTCTTACATTCCTTTTATCTCTCACTGGAGTGATCCAGATACCATCTGTACAAACTACTAATGCCACAAATGTACATTTTTGACGGTAGTTTGGAAACGTTTTAATACAAGTCATCATTTTTTTATATATATTTCCAGGTCACCTTGAATTATTATTTAAAAAAATTTTGAATCGTTTATTCTCATCCTCTTCCACACAGGTGCTGTGCTGCTGAGTGTTTATGAGCAGCCATTGATTTTTGTAGGAAATCCCACATCCTGCTTCCCATAGGACAAAGGTAAGAACTCCTGATGTGTGTTCACTGGAACAGATAACACATGGTTTGCAGTCCACAACCATTTATTCAAATACTGTAGAGGAACCACTACTAATTTATTAAAAGTAATGTTTTGTTGTTAATATGTAATATGTTTATTGCTCATGTTCAGTTATCTATCTATCTGCCGGTCTGATACACTTGAAAAACTTTAAACTTTCTTTTGATAAAAGGGGAATAGAATCAGGACTTGCTGCAATGTATGACACCGCATTATATTTCTTGTTAGCATTTAGCATGTTATTATTAGTAATTTCATTGGCAGTGTCTTGCGAGTTTCACCACTGATTTATAAATCCCTCTTTCTCCTATAAAGGTTTCAATTTATTTATTTGGCATGCAATTTCTTACAAAAAGTCCTGTTTATTACCTGTCAGATAAGCCTCACAGTTACATTTGCAGGTTTTAAAGGAATGCATTTAGGGTCAAGCAAAACAAAAAAGAAAGAAGAAGTCTTAAATATCCAGTGCAATTAAATACAAGCAGATGATACCACACAGGAGAAGTAAACAGAGGGAATTATCAGGTCCATTGGACCGTGCTTATAATTGAAAATGTGAGACACCGCAAAAAACACTCTAACAACCCAGAACGTCTGAAATCTTGTGCAGCTGAGACCGCAAGCAGAAATGGATCTTGGATGTGATGTCTGTTGTAGAAACTCAAGAAGAAGAAAAGTCAAAGCAAGATGACTAATCTGTGGGCCCTGGATGTTTTTGTGCAAAGATAAATCAAGTGAAGCAATGTCAAGTCTCGTTAGTAAATGATGAATCAGGTTGAATATTTAGCAAATACGACCCGGAGCGGTTTCCTGGAAAATCTTGACATCATTTACACAGCTGCTCATGTAAACGGATCATCCTGAGCCTTTATTACACTTGAGAGCCCTGCGGTGGAGTTTCCTACAAGTGGTCAGGCTTCACCTTAGGATCCGTCAGGGAGGTGAAGACCTCCCACTGGCATCTGGGTAGAAACAGACCAAAGATAGACAGGACTAAATGTAAGATGATGTTTTAATGACATTTCCTAACGCTTTTAGCTGCTCCGTGTGTTTTTCTCATTAGAATTTAGACAAAGCTCAGCATTAGACATCTTCAATTCCACTCATTTGTAAAGTCTATTTGCTTAAGTCTAGAGGTGTCTAGCATGTTGACAAGTTGACAAAGAGAACTTTGATTAAAACAAGAACGCATTTGAGCTTTCCCAGAGCTCATCCGTGACTAATACCTAAACCTGACAACATATCTCTGTCCGAAAACTGATACTGATGACTCTTCTCACCCTTCCTGCATATTTCACACTCTTCCGTTCCATAGCATGACAGTCCCATGATCTTGACCGACTCACACCAAAGCCACAGTAAGCTTCAGACATTTAGTTACAGTCTTGAGGAAGTTTCCTGCAGTAAACTGTTGTGGATGACACTGGGTGCCATTGACGGTTCATTGGAGGTTATGGGAGGTGAGATAAGCCGAAGGGAAGAATACAAACTAAACACTTCAAAGAACCACGTGCCCTCTATGTCATTGTAAATGGCATACCGGGGGGGAAGAAGATAATGCTTCAGAAGAATTTGAAAGCTGGAGATAAAGATCTCATCAGTGCCTAATAAATAACCTTCTTTGGTGTCTGCTAACAATAAGATGTTATGGATGCAGCTTTTAAGCATTAAAACAAGAAAAGGATATCACAGATTACATGGTTCAGATATCAAATAGATTTATTTATTTCCCTTATTTCTCGTCTCGAGTTGATTTCATTCATTTTTCAAATATATGTATTTGTATATATATATTTAGAGAGCCTTATATTTTACAAGTTATTACATTTACATATATAATGTGTTAATGTTTGTAATTTACAGAAAGAGTTGGTTGGTTAGTTTATTATGCTGATTTATGTTGCCTTTTTGTTTTTGTAAGTTCATGTTTATTGCTAGGTTATCACTATGTCAATCTATTAGGGAGCAATATATTCTATTCTACTCTATTCCATTTTTTAATAGTTACAATCTGGCAACATAGCTGCCGTTTTTTGAAGAAAAAAAAGAGAAAAAAGAAAAGGTATAATTTATAAGTAGCTGACTGACAGTGCAGGTGATATATAATAAGATCCACTGTTGTTATTTATTGCAGTCTCACAGGCTGTGCTCAGTTAATGTTTTCTGACAGCACTTCCAAAATGATGAAATCCAACCTTTATGGCTCTGAAATATTCATGGCGATGCTCAATGTCTTTCCGCTCTGTAAGTATGCCATTCTTTGTTCATCTTGTTCCAATTTCCCTTAGTGAATAGGCCATCAATTTTTAAGATAATGAGGCAGATCATCACTCTTTTGGACTTTTGGGCTTTTTTGAGCTTTTAATAATCCAGTTAGGCTGTATTATCCAACCCAGTCGCACGGCAGGTCGTGACAATATCACGAAATTAGCACGAAATCTATTTATTCGTGTCAGGGTCACGAATATTTCATTATTTTCGTAACTCCAGCACGAAAACAAAACTATGATTCCATTGGATGCATCATTTCGTGCTGGATTCACGAAAGTCGAGTAAGAATCGTGTCCGTATCACGGGCTGTATTATCTGCTGGTCAGTTTCCCCCCCAGTTTAAATCCACAATCAGGTGTCCAACCAAACACTCATTTCTAAATGACTGTAATCTTGGTTTGTTCTTCACTTTAAGTGGTATTGAGGTTTCCCGGTTTCTTGTTTGTGTTTCTCGCCACACTCAAATGTCTAACCTTACTTTTATAGGGACAATTTGTTGCATGTTTGTTGTGTGAGAAATAAAAACTACAAAAACTAATTAAATATAGATTAAATGAAAGCAAATGGTTAGATTTATCATATTACTATTTTGTATGTTAGGAATAGTTCACCCAAAAATTGGGATTCTGTCATTATTTATTCACCATAACGTTTTGCCAGTGGAACAGTTTGAAATTTAAGTCATTCACTGAAAATCTTGATGGAAGGAAGAGAGGAAGTCATTTTTGGAACATCATTATGGTGATGACAGATCTTTGGGTGAAATATCCCTTTAATATTTGCTCCTGAGTTTATTTAAACCATTTCAGCCACCTTGATGTAGAAGCAAACGGAATATGATTTTTAAAAATGATATTTTAAGCCATTTAAACAAAGAAGAAAGCCATTTTTCTGTAACTGAGTAAAAGTACTACACATTTGTGGTCCACTGTTACTTATATATTATAATGTCTATTCATATTTTGAATTAGCCTTAAATTTTGTTTCTGTTTTCAATTTTATTTATTTTAAGTTTTAGTAATTTTATGTGCTTGTTATTTTTGTTATTTTATATATATATATTATATTGACTATACATTTGTGGTCCAATGTTATTAATATATTATAATATCTATTCATAATTTAAATTAGCTTTTAATTTTAATTACATTTATTTTAAGTTTTAGTAGCCTAATTGTATGGGCTTGTCATTTTTTGTTTCTTATTTCTTTTTTATATTCAGCAGCATGTCGGATTTTAGTTTACATTATTTTATCTCATTATATTTCATTTTATTTCAGCTTCATTTAAATGAACAAAAATGATTTTTAGTGTGTTTTAGTTCAGGGGTATAACAATGCAAAAATTTCCAATAATGTTTCAGTTGTTACTATTACTTAACTCCTTTAGGTAACATTAACTAACGATGGACAAATACTTTTACAGCATTTTTCATCTTAGTTAATGTTAATTTCAACAAGTTAACCAAAGACCTGTGAACAATCAATGAACAACTGTATTTTTATTCAAAAAACATTACTAAAACTATACATTGCTCATTGTTTGGTACCTTTTAGCTAATAACTAATGCTAACAAGTGACACTTTATTGTAAAGTGTTAACAACGATAACACCAGTGTGGTCGCCCCCCAGTGAATCTGAGTAGATTCATCAACATGATGAGCACAGGTCACAGGATCCATAAACCCTCAGCAGTGACGGAACAAATGCACGGCAAGGAGGTGAAGGTCAGGATAGGGAGTCACAGACACACAGAGTGATGCAAATCTAGCTACATCTCCTGATGCTCTCATGAAGTTCTCACAGTCGGTGGTTCATTATATTTAAGCATACTGGATGCGCTGAGGGCTCTTCTTTGACAGTACCAGGCAGAGAATGTCAACACTGGGGCAGGATGAGATTGAGGGAGCCTCTCTAGAGTAATGTTCACCGCGCTCTGGGAGTAAAGGCCTGTCTGGATGAGTAACAATCCTGTCTGTCTGAGACAGTCCAGCAGCCCCTCGATCAACAGCCAGAATTCTGTTTTCCTCCAGAAATAGAGGTCTGTGCTTTACGGATACTGTGAAGGTGAAAGCAGCTGGCACTCTCACCATTTATAGGTATGAAAGCAGCTCAGCTTGTGGTTATGATTACTGAGTCTTACTAGTGTGTTGTAATAGTATGTCATAACATCAGACCTTCTCTGCTTCAGCGTCAGTTCTTTCCCAAGGCTTTAGATCATGCACTCCAAGTGGGTTAACATTTATTGTCTATAAAATATGAGTTATTCTCATCCGGAAAGGCCACTGTTTCATTTATTAGCTCAGTGTGTGAAGCACATGATTTTATTTAGGTATGATGCATTAAATTTAGGAAAAATTACAATAAAAATACTTATAAATAAATAAAGGTGCTTTAATAGGTTCTTCTTCTCAGCAAAACCATGGAACAACCATTTTTGGTTCCATAAAGAAGCATTCAGTTAAAGGTTCTATATAGAAGCATCTCTTTTTTTTACCTTCAGGTTCTTCAGATGTTCTCTATGAAACCATTTAGACAAAAAAGTTCTTTGATGGAATCATGAAGCATCTTTATTTTGAATAGTGTACATATTACAAATGTTGTATTTCCAATAAAAGGAAAGGAAAGGGGGGGGGGGCACTTAATGGACAAATTAAAATGATTTCTAAGGGATCATGTGACACTGAAGACAGGAGTAATGATGCAAAAAATGTAGCATTTCCACATTTCCACTACAGGAATAAATTACATTTTAAAATATATAACAATAGAAAACAGTTATTTCATATATTTAATATATTATTAATAAAATAGGCTAGACAAGATTTTTGTCATAGTATTCTTGGTGTTTTGTTTATCTTTATATGATCTTTTTTTAAAGTATTTTGAATTTAAAGGACAGATACATCACATAATACTATTTTCCTATAATGCTGCATATATCTGCTAATGGGTTGAAGGCGCGATCGGAATGGAAATGAATTATTTTAACTATGAATGTTTGTCATGTTTTTATTATTCCAGACAAAACCATATCTCCTGAATGCACTGTAGAAGAAACACAAGAGGCATGAGAGGAATCCAGAACAATACTTTGAAACTAACGGTGCGAGCAAAGCCTGCAGACATGCCTGAGATGATTTCCTTACTTCTTCAGACAGGACTGACGTTTGTACTGGTGTGTAATTCATTACAGGAAAGGTTCACACGATTCACTCATCCTAATTTTCTGTCTAGAATTGAGCATTTTTATAAAGCTGGTTGCACTTTTCCCTTCAGTTCCAATTAACAGACAACATTTTCCCTTTTTACTTCCACTGAAAAAAAGCTGAGTTGACAAAGACAGAATTTTGAATATGTACTTTTGTTTTCACTATTTCTGTGTTTTTATAACTTTACTATAGCTGTGAATCTGTGTGTAAGAGATGGGCTGTACGTGTCACGTGGTGTTGGAAACGTGCATGCGCTTGGTGAGAATCATAAAACTTTACAGCTGCTTTCATCTTCCTTCACATTCTTTAAGAGTCAGGCACGCTTTGATTCTGGTGACCAGTAGAGGCTCATTTGAGACCGTACTACCTGGATGAGAACGTATGACTAAGACGGACCAAACAGGTTAATTACAGTTCATTAGTAGAATAGTGAGCGTGTTTCTCAGTCTCTCAGTTAAGAGGAAGTTTTGGGTGAGAGCACCACAGGAGACCTTCTGACTCAAGCTTTATTAGAATCACTCATCTTTATCAATGATATCAGATGTTCTTGACTCATAATTTACCTCACGAGGAACCTGTCAGTTTAATGAAGAATTAATAAGGAAGTTATCAACTTTATGACTTGGTCTTATTGTTTTTTTGGTGGTTTAGCAGGATCAGCCCCCTTCCCACATTAGAGATGAGGAACTTGCTTTAGTAATTAACATGTGTTGATGCCTCTCAGCTTTAGTCCTGCGTGGCTCATGTCTATAGGTTTATTCCATAGAGCAGTGACATGTGGCATACGTATGACCATCAAAGGATATTTGCGGCCATATGGAGAACTTGTCCTCTTCTTATCTCGCTCATCACTAGAAGATATATTTAGTGGATGAAATGTGTGGTATATGGTCTAAATCAGTATCAAAATATAGCTGCAAGCCACAATCTTTAAAGTCCAAGCAGATTGTGAAAATGAAGCTATATTTGAATGCTGTTTCGATGGTACATTATAATCTTCCTTTATTATAGCTGCACAGTTTTGAGGATTTTTATACAACTATATTACATATATAGCACAGATTTGATGAAGAGATGGAGTCTGAAAAATGATGTTGTCTAGACAATATGGCAGAATTTTGTTGTTGAAAAAAAGAAAGAAAAAAGAAAACCCTGTTACTTGGTATCTGAGATTTAAAGGAAAAAACTTTAATAGCAGCATATGAAACTGTGGCCAATTCTTAACATTTTATTTCCAAATTTCAAGAGTTGTTGCAGTTAACTAAATCTAAAAATATTTTCGCTGCTGAAATATTTATAAAAAAAAAAAAACTTCCGCTAGATGTCATTTTTTTCATATTTATATTCAGTTTAACTTTGTTTACTAAAATAACTCAAATAAAAATAATAAAAACTAAAGATAAAATACACAGCAAAATTGCTAAACTTTAAAATGAAAATAGAAATTATATAAAAAAAATTAAATATAAAATGTTTTTATTTCAGTGTGTATATGTGCTTTTTAGTAGTTTTTCAATATTTATATTTAGCCTTAATGGATGATTTTATTTACTTTTAGAAACTTTTTCAGTTGATTGCCTAGTTTTTAAAGTGTTCTTCTAATATATATTTATATTTCATTTTATTTCCCCCTCATTTCTATTATTATATTATCTAATAGATTTTGTGTGCTGTGCGCTGTTTTTCTTTGGGGATTAATAAAGTGCATCCAATACAATGAGCTAAAAAGTAAATTAAGTTTTATTTAACGGTAACAACACTGACTGCTCTGAAGCAGTGTAAGCACGCTGTCACCTGGCCTCAGCATTTAAGAGTAACTGAAAAAGAATGCCGTTGTAATGGAATATACAGAGTATTGTGTTTCAGCACGTTTTCCCTCTGTTGTGCTCTCTGCATGATTACAATGTTTTAAAGCATCTACCCTTTTGCCTCAATGGGCACAGAATCTGTTGAGGGACATAGTCTGCTAGCTTTGCATCACTGCAGTGTAGTTGTTGAACTTGAGAGGGCTGAGAGTTCAAACTGGAGCAACAGATGGAAGGCACTCGTTGATGTATTAAGGGGGAACAGAGTATATATGCACTTCAATACTGGACAGGAGATGTTTGTAGGACATGTCTGGTATGAAAACAGTGGAATGTCTGATATTTCGTATGTGGTTTCATCAGGTTAGACATTCAAGCGACCAGTGTTTGTTTATGGGTCAAGCAAGCCGTGTTATTGGAACTATTACTGCATAAAAACTCAGGACTGAAATGTGCATTTGGTAACTTTAAGGTGCATTCAAGCTAGACATGTTGTTCCCTGGGAATGGAACCCATTGCTATTTCCAGTGCATTTCTTTAGTGATTAGGAGCTGAAAATCGATGGTTTGATTATTATACAGCGAGTAACTTTATTATGATGTTTGTTGAAGTGGATTAATCAAAGCTGCAAGGAATTATTTGTTTTAGGGAAAAGAAGGAACCCTCACCCTCATTAAACTCCTCTGTATACATTGTTTATATTTTTGACATTTACAGATAGTTAGAATAACAAGCAGAACAGAAATGAAAAGCGCAGTGCGAACTTTATTACATTCAAGCTTCAACTGCTTTATTTTCCTAGACGACTCACACCAAGCAAACTGACCAACAGTGTCTCCTGCAGCTGCTCTGGTCTCTGTTAATGAGAGTGTTTATCAGGGACTACATATGGATAGCATTGACTCCAGTTTCTTCAATCTGTCATTGTGGAGCAGTGCTTACTGATGCACTCCACTAATAGTGCTAGTGTTGGGATCAATCTTACTTTTAATATTTATCAAGTGTGTTTATTAAAGATTTAATAATAATAATAATGTCATAAATATAAAAGACATATTTAATATGTATTATGTAACACATATATAATGTAGATTATAAGCAGATTAATTATAAATACTATTACTATTATTATTGTTATTCACAATTACAAAACATTATTATTCTATTGCATGTATTATTTTATTTTGTATTTTATTAATAGTAATAATAACAATGCAATATATATACATACATACATATACTAATGGAAAATGTAATAAAAATATTAAGATAAATAATTTAAATTATAATTTAAAATGTAATAAAAATATTGTGTTATATATTTAATACAATTTCTATATAATATATACTATTTGTATATAATAATTTATTATTTTGTTAACTATTAATAACAAAAACAACACTATTAATAATAATATCACCATCATTTCATGTTTTTTATTTATTTTATATACCACTTTTATTATTAATAAAATTAATTAATTTTAGAAAAATAGGATATTGGACAAATACGGGTAAAGAGCTGGATAATAAATATTTAGTTATGACTTAGTTTTACAGTTTGGAAAATTTGGAATATGGAAAATGTTTTTATATTATTTCTTTAATAATAATAAAAAAATAATAATTAATTAATTAATTTCTTTAATATATTGTTATATTGAAAATTTGGTAGTTTTTAAAATGTTTGTTTATATATATATATATATATATATAGTATGTATTATTATTTTTCATATGTATGTTTAACACCCGATTTATAAAGTTCCAAAGTTTGTACGTGTGAGCGTGTCTGTTTGGTTGAGTACAAAGGTAAGAACATATGTTTCTGTCTGTAGTAATGCTCAGTAACCTGAGGCAGTCATTGATAGAGTGATCCTGCACACACTGACACCAGTTCAAGTGTGACATTCAACCTCCACCTCCTGCTTGGGGAGGGCAAAGGTACTTCTGGTGTCATCCCGTCGATTAGCCGCCCTTGTCATTACTTGGCTCTACTTTTTGTGACCTCTGGATGACTGTGGCTCACTCACCCTCTTCCGACAACAGTATTTCAGAAATATCAGTTATACATGCTAGAAGCAAAAACCCATTCGCAAGACTTTAAAAAGAAGATAAAGAATCTAAATTCACTTACACTCTTTTGAGTTTATCAGTCTCAGTTGGATTTGCTTTGTTCTAAAGGGCCTGGGAATATTTTGGTCTGAAGTCTCCTCCTACTTAAAGCCACCTGGGCTTCATTTCCTCACTTCCTCTCCATACACTTCATATCTTTCACTGAGAGTTAAAACACCTGATAAAACGTCCTCCTGACACCTGAGGCCAACCAAAAGATTAATTTCTGAACGAAAACCCCTGAGGGGCTTTATGAGAATACATTTGTATGTACTATATGTACATTTATTTGAAATGAGATGTTTTGTATGACCCTACTTGAACAGTATTTTTCTTAAACTTTTCTTCCCTCGCCATAGCATTTTCTTAAACATTGCACTGTCCAGCGCCGAGGACCTTACACCCATGAGCTGCCGCTACAGCGATTCAGATAGATTGAGTTATCATTTATTCATCCCGTTTGCTTTCCCTGAAACTGGAACTAATCTAACCAATGCATTATTTACCATTAGTGAACACTTACCTAATGCATATTTCAACACCAGGCAGCTGGAGTCTTTGTCTTGGAGGTGCTGATCACTTAGTGCTATTGAATGAGCTTGGAGATTGTGGCAGGTCACAGGTTCAAATGCCCAGGGGTCAATGTCAGTTAAGGGTCTTGATCTGTCATGTTAAAGTCCTTGCAGAAACCTTTAATGCTCACCGATTCAGAAATGCATCAAATCAAATGCATTGTGTTAATAAAATCACTACTTTAGTCCAGTATGAAGTTGCTGCGCATTCAATAGGGAAGCACACAAAACATTTCCTTCTTTTTTTTTTTTATGGAAAGCAGAAAAATGTCCTGAAATAAGGGAACATTACTCTCACATTGAAGGCTGTCAGAGGTGTTAAACACTTCCCGTTGTGTTGCTGTTACTTGTAGCAGATGTGAATTGCACAGACATTTTGTAGTGCATGTTATGTAGTATACCGAATTGCCTTATTGGTAGCAAGCTTAGGGGCCCAATGCCATTCCTGCATAAAAATGCAGGAGCGGTATTGGAGTTTCCTCTTAAATATTGTCGTTGGCTTGTAAATTAATCATTAAGAAAATCTTGGATTAAATGAGGGCAAGATAAATGTAGGCTTTGAAACTGGCCAGTATATTTACCCATATTTAGCTTTCAACATAGAACTTAGGAACAAACAGTCCTTTGGAAGTTCTCTGCCTGAAACCCTCTCTTTTAGCTTGCACAGGGACACACCTGATAGAGAGAGAGAGAGAGAGAGCCCAGGCAAAGGTCCTCGCTGCAAGAAAGGTAGAATTTCACCCCCTTTGAAGTAACAGAGAAGGATTCAGGCCCCTCATTAGCCAGATAGAATCTACACTCAGACATGTAAGTTAGCGATTCAAATCTATTGGGACAGATTGAATTCCGTTAAATAGTGCTGTTTTTTAGTTTTCTCAGGCTCTCTTGGCTATCTCTTATGAGGCAGCAAACAATGAGAAACACTGCAGGACATTCAGTGGCAGAGGCTGGCTGGGAAAAATCCTCTGGCTGTCTCATATTCGCTCCTTTCACAAATCCCTCCATAGATAGGTTATCTCTGTGAATGGCAGTCTGTAGCCCCAGAGTCTCTGCTTTAATATGATAATGATTATTTGAGAGGACAAAAAAGGAAAATTTGGTCAGCAGATTTTTATTGACACTTTTTTCCCAAAAATGTCAAATCAAAATATAATCCATGAATCAAGTAAAAATGCATGCGACATGCCAGTTTTTAAGGAAACGCTTTCAAACTGTACTTGCAGTTGTTGTTCTACCTTGCTGTGAATTTTCTAGGATTTATCCGAATGTGTTACATGTGTATTATGTGTGTCTTAATGTGTCTTAAATGGTTTCAGGAACATTTTTCTAATAAGTTAATTTTTTTGTGACGCACAGCCAAACAATTTAACAAAATTTGATTATTCATTTAGATTATTATTATTATTAAATGTCTTAATATGTAGTGTATCCCATGAGATGCATAACTGTAAAAATGAAAATAATCACAGTATTTGAAAGAAAAAAAAACATGAAAACAAATTTGGTGTATTAGAAAATTTTTAAGTAAAACAAGCAAAAACATTATTTAGTTGATTAGAAAATTGCAAATAATGCAAATACTGATAATAATATTTGAGGAACTACATAATAGTAAAATGAAAGTTACAGCAACATTATGAAGTTAAACAAACAAAAACATTAGCTGGTGTATTAGAAAATAGCAAATAATGATGATGGTAATATCCCAGGAGATACCTAATTATAAAATATGAAAATAAACAATTATTTGGTGTATTAGAAAATATAAAACAGTGCTGAAAACAAATTGAAATTGAAATATCTTTAACAGGCATTCATATGTTTTAACAGGTTAATTAACACATTTTAGAACATACATTTAATCAAACACTTTTATACAAATGTATAAACCCTATAAAATGTTATCATCTATCAGTTGTTCCAGGGTGGTCCGACATTCACTAGAAACCAGAAGAACACCGAGTTCCTCTTTAAAAACCAATTAAGTGTGTTGTAATAATCAGAGTTCCCAGAGATCCCATTCTCCTGATTGGTTCCTTGTCCCTAGTGTTGGCAGGAAATGTCTGACAGAGGAAGTGTGTGATAACACTAAGGTGTTTGCAGGGAGACGTGAGATTAAGTGCTGAACCAACACTTCTGAGGACCCCGGGCACCGGGGTTAGACCAGCACTAGGTAGATGGAGCTCATGAGGGTTATGGGAAGAGGAAAGACAACTTAGATTGAAAATTCATCTTCAAACATGAGCTTTTGAGAGAGGATTAGTCTAGGGTTTCGGGTTTTCTCCTGTTGTTAAAGTTTGTCTCACTAGAGGGAACCAGTGCCAATGAAGTTTTGTTTCAACCCCAGACACAGCATCCCACATCTTTGCAATGATGAAAATGTCAGAAACAGTACTTTGAACTTGTGTGCTATAGAAAATAATGGGAATGATTTGCCAAGCACTGCTTTGTGCTAAACTATACGAGGTACTAAGTAAACTATAAATGAAATTGGCAAAAGTTTAATTGTTTCTCTGAGTGCATTGGAAATGTTTGTTAACAAAACTTCCTAAACTTCTTGACATTATATTAACATATTGTTTTATAAATGCATTCAAATGCCTGGAGCACAGTTTAGTTGCACTAACACATGTTTCTTTTCCCTCTTTTTTTTTTCTTTTTGCAGCCCTTCCCCCCACCCGTAATGAGTAAACGTCTCCCCCATATAGTGGTCCGACTTCCTTGCTTCGGTCATGATATGGTTACGCAAGAAGACCAGAGAATTTCAATAAATAAACTTTTTCCTTCAGGACACCCCCTCACATAATTCACATTAATGTGCTTCTCACACCTTCTCACAAGTCAGTACTAACTGACTTGGCTCTCGGCTGCGCTACAGGTAGGAATTCAGGACTGAAGATAAGCCCAAATATGATATGAATGATATTTACTTGGCAGAAGTTGAATTTGGCTCTGAAAAACACAGAGGGATGTCAACCAATAGGAGAAAAGCGGGGATACAGATTCTGTTGGACAATTTGAAAAGGAAATTAAACAACACACGAACCAGATGAGATGAAGATTGTGAGCTCTATCCCACGACAGCACTGATGTATCTTTTTGTTGTCGTAAATGCCCATTAAATGTAGTTTAATGGCTGTAAGACTTTATTAGGCTGCTGTAAACTGATTCTGAATGTGTATTGAAGGCACAAACAGTTCAGGTACATTGAGTCTTGTTGTTCCTACTGTAGGACAGAAGACTGTGGAGGACGGCGGTAAATGAGGGGAAAAGCGGCAATCAGCTCCAGGTGTCTCTGATAAGGCTCACATGCCATGGGGGGGGGGGGGGGGCGGCACCAGTTAGCCGTAGGAGA
>JAUCMS010000048.1:4087795-4111539 GCA_032357445.1 Enteromius radiatus
CCCCCCCCCCCCCCCCCGCAGCAGTTAGCCGTAGGAGACCTGTACGGGCCGACGCATGGGGCTCCCAGCCCAGATGGGAGGGAACGGGGTGGGAGGGGCAGTGAGAGAGGGAGACACTGAGAGTGGGTGAGGCAATTGGGAGAAACGGAGTGAAACAGATAGGAGAGGGGCGAGGAAAAATGCCCCTCGTCGCCTCTCATTCTGACGCACACATGCAAGCAAAACATGCACGCGCACACGCGGATCTTCAAAGCCGACTGCTTTTCATAGTCTCCCTATTAGCTAAAGAGATTACATCTGGGGCCCTGAACCAAATAAATAAGGTGAGAGGAGTGTCAGAGCTCAGTCTGCTCCACCTCAGGATCCTCTCAGCACTTCAGTGGTGAGCAGAAAGGAAACCCACTCTTAATCAGAGGGACACTGAGAGAGCTGGACACAGCAGGGATTACAAGTTTTTTTTTTTCCTACTGTGGATTGCTCTCGTTTCATCGAGAACAGATTCGCTGGCCTGTTGCATTCGGGTTGTTTTGCTATTCTTCTCCAGAACATTTTCCTTGCCTCTTTGCTGTCCTCGTTTTCCCCCTTGTCCCAACTGAGCAGGGGTTCTTGACTGGATTGTACGTGGGAGAGAGCAGGAGGAGGTGAAGCAGTTCCCCGCGGAGGTGTTTTGAGTTATGGATGTTGACACATTCCTTCTGGACACGAGGAGAACCGGATCCAGCCTGAGCAGCGCAAGCAGACGCTACCGCTTCACTGGGCTTCACCTCCTGGTATCACCCTTTCTCCCGGCCAGCTCTTCAGCATGTACCTTTCTGTGAGGCTCTTCCCAGTCTTCCGAGCTCCAGGACAATGTGCAAATGGAAAGTGACTAAGGGTGCCTCAGCCTGGTTCCGTCTGTCCTGTCTTTCCCTGCCGCTGCTGCTCCTGCTCCTGTGTTCGGCTCTGCCTGTGGCCTGCCATGACACCCACAGGGCTGTACGTGCCCCGAGGGGCGCCAACTCCTCGTCGTCGGCCGTGGTGGGGCGGCATGTGCGCAGCTACAACCACCTCACGGGGGACGTGCGCAAGAGGAGACTCTTCTCCTACCAGAAGTTCTTTCTCAGGATCGATAAGAACGGAAAGGTCAACGGCACCAAAAGCAAGGACGATCCGTACAGTGAGTAACGCCCGTTTTTTTCTCCTCTTTTCTTCCACATGTGGGTCCCATAGAAGAAATGGCACTGCTTATTTCCTGCCTCCTTTGATTTCGCAGTCAAACGTCCAGCAGATAATATAAACCTTACCTGATGTTGGTGGGCGCGAGCTGCTGTGCGTGGAGTTTGCACGCGTTGCTCTAAAGAGGTATTCAGCTCTAATGTCGGTCCTTAGGTTTCAGAGTGCAGATTTATTCCGAGCAGGTTTCCTGGAACCAATTTGAAATTACAAGGGGAGCCTTTTCTTTCGGTAAAATGCGCAGACCATTGGAAGTTACTCCCGAACATCACGCAGCCCATCACTTATCTTTAAGTGATAAATTTCCCTTGTCAAATGCCTTACATTTAAGAATTTTATTTCAAGTACATGTCAGGTGGTTCTTTTTTTCTGTTCTGTTGTTATCATGTTCATTTTACGAATAATCAGAAGAATTTTCATTTTACAGTTCGTGGTATATCCAGACCCCCGGCAGGGAGCTCGAAGCACCTGGCCACCACACTCCCAATTCTCCCTCTGCACTTTTTCGTTAGTAGGTTGCACACACATTGCCGCTAATAAAAAAGCCTCTGACATATGGGTCCCATGTGCGTGCTGCTCGGCTGTTTTAGACTAGGGTGTGCTGGAACTCCGCAAGACATGGCTGTGGGTATTTCAATTAGCCAAACTGCCTCTTAAATGTGTTGCACAGAAAGTCTCTTAATAAATCCAAGACTTGAAGACTTCTGGAAGGCTTTCAACTACCATCAAAGA
Organism: Enteromius radiatus; assembly: GCA_032357445.1. Lineage (NCBI taxonomy): Eukaryota > Metazoa > Chordata > Actinopteri > Cypriniformes > Cyprinidae > Enteromius > Enteromius radiatus. Next base: position 4,089,740 of record JAUCMS010000048.1, read on the forward strand.
GTTTGGCCAGAAAGCTGGACACCGCTAGGTCCAGTGTTGTAGACGTTAGATGTTTCTGGTTATATTTATTAACGCATGTTTGGAAACAAATAAATAAATGTAAATTAAAGAGAAATTTAAACATAAACATATCGTATGCCATGTTTTTGTACTTGTCCTTATGCCAGTGAACTCCATACATGTTAAAAGATTCCCGCCATTCCACATGTAAAAAATTGCACTGTCCTTGTTAGCTCCCCAATTACCCTTAGGCATGAAGCACACTGGTAATAATGTTCCGCAGGGATTCACTTCTTGTTTCAGTGCTGATGTATGTGGCTATGGCCTGGAATGTCTGCGGGAGGCATAGCAAAGGGGAACCACTTGTTGGTGAATGGATCATTTCTGCAAAACAGTTTGGACCTCTGCCATCCCTCCGCTTTCCCTGCGCTTTTTTGCGGGCACTATAATTGAATTTGAAGGGCCTCTGGTGCCCACAAGGTAGCAGCAGTGCTCCCTGCGTCCCGGTGAAATGTTAGTGTGCAACGTTTACGACAAGCGTGTTTGCTTGATTTATTCTGTAATCAGAGACCATTGTTGTTGCCGCAAATGCCCGTAAAAAGGGCAGAAATGAGTGGCTTGCTATGTTATGTATCATCATGTACTTGAAACATCAAAACATCCTCAAATGATTTAAAAGGAACCAGTCTCTTTTGCGGTATAATATTTCTCTCGAGCTAACAAAAAGAATATTCCCATGAACGGCATGGCATGTTATTGTACATAGACTGACGTCATGTCGACAATTATCTTTGCGTTTGAAGACCCGGTGTTTGAATAGAGCTGAATTTTATCAAGAGGGAAAAGCCTGTGCACAGATCTGAGCTGTCAAACTCAATTTGAAAAAATATATTTTTAACTTCCACATTTAATGTTTATGAAAAGCACATTTGCATTATGTTAAAATTAACAGTCGAATGAACTCAAGGTCAGTAGTTTTGGAAGAGTCACAGAATATACTTGTGGAAATATGCAAAGTAGAAGAAATGACGTATTTTATTTTAATGAGACATTAATGTAGCCTATTTACCAGCAAGGCACATATAAAATGTCACATCTTGATGCAGAATTTACATTTACACCCCCGTAAACACTTGCAGTAAATCAAAAGCCCTGTATTTTATGAGTGGGCCAATATTTGTTTTGCATATTTGATGTGGAAAAATATTTGCAGAGAGCCTAAGTATGATAGATTGTTACATTTCCCAGATTCAAACTCCCAGTCAGAGAGTCTCTTTGTCCATGTTTGAGTTCTCAAGTCCAGCCTTCTTTAGTTTTCATGTCCACAAAAGACCTGTCTATGTGCAGCTTGAAATCCTATCCCACCCATATTGTTTGATTTCCTTTCAGAATCCATCAGCTCAGTATCACTTTTGTCACATTGTGTCTCCCCCAAGACATTTTTTGGAAACGGCACCCTGTGCTGGAACTCTGAGCTGTCCTCGGTGTATTGAACGAGCCTAACAACAAGCTCACTGTGATGCAAAAGCTCTCACACGGACCGGCCCGAGTTTAATCTTTCTTTTTCTGTTTTGATCTTGTTTGCCTGCTCTTTCTCCTGCGCAATTGTTTTGTGTTTATCACACGCCGCTGATGAAAATGTCAGTTTCAGCAACATGAGCGCAAAGACCTCTGGTGCTGGCATGGCCAGAGGAAATTGTTAATGAGGATCATTAGTCTTTGACAGCTTTGATTGAGAGGATTTGTCCGATCAGAGTTCAACTACTGGTTGAATCGTAAGGTCTAAAGTGCGGGGGTCTTTCCAATCTTCGTGTCAGCTCTTGGGCAGCAGATCAAACAAGGGTCAGGCCAGCGGTCATTATACGTCTCTCACTCCATTTGGGGGTCAGTTTAATCTAATAGGGCTCAATTAAGAATACAGATTATTGCTGGTCAAATGAGGTGTTTCCAGGCCAAACTCCATTAGCTCTGGTCAGAGTGGCACACTTGAAGGCTGTTTTTCTTCATGAGAGAATATAAATTACTCAGGTGTTGAGCTTCTTTGTATGTGTTAGGCTGAACCTTATCAACTATATAGCAAACAAACCCTTGCTTTTGTTTGCTGAATGAATGTTAATGTTCATAACTTGTCTTTCCTCTTGTGTTCCATCAGCTACTGTCGGTTTACCTTTTATAAAAGCTGTTTTGCCATTTTTTAATGAGAAAGAAAGATGAATAATCCTATTCTGTTAAGTGTTTCTCAGAAACTAGCGTGGAAGGACACAGCCTGCTGGGCAGCGTTGCTCTGCATTGTTGTTATGACTTTACAGGGCCTGGTGTGACATTAAATCTTTCATCAGAAACAATAACAAGATAACTGCAAGCAGCTCTCAGCGTGTCTGCTGAGACAAAATGGAAAACAATCAACTGATGCTAGTTAGTAGGGAATGATTAGGCGAAAATGTCCCAAGTATTTAAAAATGCTATTAAAAATAAACTTATCATGTAAATTCTAACAAAAAAAAAAAATTTTTAGGTGCCACTATGAACTGACCTTAAGTATTCTCACTCACTACAACGAGTTTTTTGTTACTGATTATTAAATGCCTTTTCGTCGTTGCATTCATGCACATAGTAAACATGTCTGTAATTGGTCGTAGTGTCTAGCCACTGCAAACAAGACATTTTGAGACAGTGATTAATTGTGCAGCCTTACTAGTTAGTAATAATTTTGATATGATATCCGATCACAGATTTATAATCTATAATCTGCATGTTCATCATAACATCAGTTTATTTAGTTACCTCCTGCTTTGCAGCTTAAATGTAGTTGTAAAATGACTCACTGGTGTGAATGAACATGTGCAATGTGTGAATTTAAATGACATGTTGCCGGTTCTGGCCACATGGATGGCACTCTTCGGAAGTGTGTGTGCTTTCTGTGGTTACAGTGCCCGTTTATAGCTCTCGTGGGAAAACCCAACCACACAAGTAATAAAAATGACTTATGAGGATTGAGCTGATGTGCAAAAGGTTAGTGTCAGTGTTTCATTCTCTGTGACCTTGACGTCCTCATAGACTTTCTCCTTTCTGATTCATAAAAAACAGAGCTGGTTTTTACAAGACTTTTTAAAGATATATAACCTTCAAAAATGCTACATGCTGATAGCTTTGATTGTTCAATTATGTTGGTTCTATCTACACTACTGTTCAAAAGTAAGATTTTATTACTTTTATTCAGCTATTTCCTAATAAATAGATCAAGACTTTTGTGTAAATGTCTACTGTTTAAATTTTGTTCTTATGAACATTTTATTCATCAAAATACCCTTGAGGGGAAGAGGAAGGAGGGGATCCACAATTTTTTTTTGTTTTTCTACAATTATATACGAGTTGTGAAAGTTGTTTTAGTACTTCATGCTTACAGGAGCATGATTTTTAAAAAGCATGTGCCATAATGTTTTTTTTATAATTTGAACATGTAAAATGAGATAAAAGTCCATATTTTAAAGACTTATACCCACAACACACGTAGTAGCAGCTCGACATCTTCATCTAGTTAATACATCCAGTTTTGCCCTTCTGAAAGTTCAACTTGGAGGAGTGGAAGACCAGATGTATGCCTAACCTCTGACCCCATTACCTAAAGCAGAGCACCCATTTGTGCCATAAGATGTTCTGGGGAGAAACAGCACTGTCTATTTTCTGCTGTGGTCTGTCTGATTGCCAGCAGACGGTGACTAAAAGCACACTTGCCCACAAACCAGTGAGACAACAATCGTCTTGGAATCGTTTCCAAGAAAACTCTAAGCTTTGAGATGATCATTAAGCAGACAGGGTTTAGTTATGATAACTGAGATATCTACAAACATATGTTGTTCTTTTTAATGTTTATCAAGTCATTGAACAGAAAAGATTGAGGGAACAACTCTTTCAGTGTCCTATAAATCCGTTAAGTGTTTGATACGCTACAGCACAGGACAAATGAGAGCAGGGTGAAGCTTTCCTCAAACACATCTTCTCAAAAGCTCCAAGGGGAATTCCTAAGAGATGTGTGCTTGAACAGATGGCGGTGGTTCGCGCATCAAAGCACTGAAGAGAGACGAGGACCAGTGTGAGCAGAGATGCATCTGGCCCGTCAAAGAAGTGAGCAGGAAGTTTGAGTGGTCTTGCATTAGTTCCCATTAGGATGGGTATTTGCTCTGACATTTAGGAAGAGGTCGGAAACTGTTTGCCGCCACAGAATGCTGTCTGGATGTTTGGGTATGTTATGTGTGTGTTTGGGATGATGCATGCACGGTTGCATGTGCGCAAAGTGTTTCGGTGGTTTTATTGCCCAGGTAATGCAAACACTGTACAAATCCGTCTGTCATCAAAAATTAGTTAAGCACAAAATCTTCAGTCCTCTGACAGCATGCAGGGTGGTTAACAAATGCCTGGACAGTTAGTCAAACAAAAACATGATACTTAACATGCTCTGGTGGTCTGGAATAACATCTGTGCGTAAATGTAAATCTCATAACAACCCCTTTATATAGGGGCTGTGAATATGTAGAGCAAGAAAGAAGAATTGTACTCATATTCTGGCTTTCTCTTATTTATGTGCTGTTTCAATGAGTCACATTTTAGTAGATTTATAGCGGGAGAACAGCACTACTGTTTTCACTTCTCTCCGAGGACGCATTACGTAATATGAAATAGAGCTAGTTCTTGTGTTTTAAGCTCAGACTAAAGACATGCACATTTGAACCATATGCCCCTGAGAAACGTAATGTTATCATGTATTCAAATACACATCATCCATAGGGCAAGTCACTGGCCTTAAATCATGTGTCATTTTAAGCTTTTTAAACACAATCCAATGTTTTTCTTTAAGCCATGCACACACTACAAGACCGAAGACTGCACGCGCATGCTTTAAGAGTTACAGTTGTAAACCAAAACTGCAACATTTGACTTTTGCTTGCCACTCTCGCACCTTGTAGCGTGCGCTTGGTTTAGCTGGCATCTCTTTATGCTTTGGTATAGGATATGGATCTAGAGGCCTTAAGACAGATGTGCAGTGGAGTTACTGTAAGATAAACTGGTGGATGTGAGGGAGAACAGATTGCATCTCTCTCTTTACCAGTGAGTCTATTAGCAAATTTCAGTAGGAAAATCAGCAATGAAAGCCTGTTTATGAGGTGCTGAAAAAATGAACAAAACTGTTTTAAGAAAAATCATCATTCTTCACGAAGCTTTTAACACAGCCCTGAAAAAAATATAGCTGTTATTCTGGGTCTGTCTGCAGAGGCCACATATGCTTTCTGTAAACCATCTTGAAAAAAAAAAAAGTCATGGATTTTGTTTTTACGCTATCAAGAAGATAAAATTATCATCATCTGCTCTGTTTAATATAAAGTCATCTGCATTTCGTATTAAAAAGTTGCATTTCTCCATACAATCCAACAAACAATAAGCAGAGGTGCTGCATACAAACACTTTCTCAGTCTTTCTAAGTCTGAGTGCAATTTCTGAATATTCTTAAATCCAGATACATTTACTTAAGAAACATTAATAAGAAACACAATATTAAGTGACTTCATGCTTAAAACAAGAACAAATGGCGAGTGGGGTAAGAAAAATAAACTAGTTTTCCCTTTGAATAAACTGTATTTTTATGACCCCAAGTTTTTTCAGCTTTTTCACCTCGAGTCGTTTTGCCTGTCAAGTAAAAGTCTTGACTTAAGAATGTTTAGATATTTATACTGGGGAAAAAAAGAATAATTTCTTGTACTCCAGCAGAGCTAGGATGGGATAATAAGAACGGCCCCCCAGACCTGTTCACTGATCTCCCTGAGCCCAGGAGCCAGTGGCCCGCAGAGCCCAGATCAAAGGTCCAAGTCACTGTCATCACAAGCCAATGACGGGTCAGCAGCAAAGATGCCTTTTAATGGGGACCCTTTTACCTTTATGGTCCCGAAGGCAGGGGGTTAATTGAAAAGACATGCGTGTCAGAGGCGTGGCAGTCCGAGGTTCCCAGGACAATTAAGCACCCTGGTGTAATATATGACCTTACTTTTTTCTGTCTTTGCACCGGTGTGGAGAGCTGACAAGCAGCTGAGGGTTCCCGAGTGCAAGCAAGACTATTATTTTGGAAACGATCCAATCTGAACGCTGCTAGGGAAAAGTCTGTCTGCCTGATAAAAAATGTTGTTTTCAAACACGTTTGAAGTGGATGGGGGTCTCTTTCCCTCTCTCGCAGCCTTTGGTGGTGATGCAGGTTGCATGAGGCTACAAATAAGAGGTTGTGGGGTTTTTTGTAATTACCACAAGATGCGATAACCTGAATTCTGTCACCCTGCCAAGAAAACATTGAACGCCGTTAAGCGGGAAGGGGCGGGGGGATGGCCACCTACAGAGCCTGGGGCAAGAGCCAAGTCTACTGAGGGAAGATCACGCTAGGCTACGGGTGGGACTCTCTGGACCACCGTCGGGCCATGGGCAGTGTAATGTCACAGACACATGGCCACTCACAGGCAGGGTTTGAGTAAGGTGGGGCCAGGCTTGTTAAAGCGCCGAGGCTTTTAAGTCTTTGTAATGCGAGCCCTAACGGGGAGTAAAACAAGAATACTTGGAGGATTAGGTTGCACCGCAAAAAAAGAAGAAAATTCTCTCTCTTTTTTTTTTTTTTAAGAGAATGTCTTGGCTAGTGCTTTGAATAATGCAGGCAGTGAAATTGTGTTTGTCAGAATACCGGAGCGCCGTGATATAGATGTAACAAAACACTGGGTCTGCCAGGAAAACTGTTTAAAAGTAATCACGCTCTTATGAGTCAAGACTTTGCTGTCTCAAACTGTGCAGTAGTTTTCTGGCTGATAATATAAAATAAATAATAAATAAATACAATATTTAAAAAAAGAATATTTTTCTGTGAAAACGACTGGCTGACATAAATATATATATATATATATATATATTATAATTGATAGCTTATAACTAGCAAAAGCTTTATTATTATTTAAAATATTACTTTTACATTTATAATAAAAATACACATAATATAAATAATAGTATATCTTCTAAAAAAAGCTGAAATAAAATATAAATATTAGATTAAAAGTTACAATGAAAGTTAGAACTGTTGCCTTGCCAAATAAAATTTGTTTAATCTGAAGCATTAAAGTTATTAAAACTGAAATAAAAATAAATTAAGCATCTTGAAAATAATTTAAAAATATTATTATTATTACTGATTTATTAGTTATATGAGTGTTTTCAAAGTAACTGTTCAAAACTGCAAGTAATAGTTTTCATGTCGTTGGGGGTTTCTCTCAGGTGTTCGGTGGTCTGCAGTTACTGATTAAATTTGTGAACCACTACTGTAGAGGTTTGTTGAGGTTTAACTCTTACATGACTGTGCGTATACGCACTTTAATGAGCCAAATAAAACTGTAACAGACTTGTTGCACGCACAGCTGTTGTTCTTGGTAATGTCTTAAAAATGTTGATTAGATAATGTGCGCTCAAGAGCTTACTGCGCTTCAGACACTTAAAACAATTCTCTGTACTTTCAGGTCAAATCTCACATTAAATAACTGGTATTTGGCAGAAATCTGAAATGAAAGAGAGGCAGATCTTAAATGTTTATGGTGTGGAAGAAGAAAGCATGCAGAGAGACCTGTTGCTTAGATCCCTCAGAGATGTTTTGGTTTTGTAAATCCAGCCTTTTGTTGCAGACCTGCATTTCACCTTCAATGCAGACAGGAGAAACACTCCTGGAACTCACGAGGGAGTCGTAAAAAAAACAACTAAAAAAAAATCCAGCGTGTTGTGGTTTGACAGACCACATCAAATAGCCAAAAGCAAACAGGTGCTTTCTGCCAGACTTTATTTTCAGGCTTTATTTTGACATAGCGTGCTTTAAAGAGCAGACACCAAATTTACTGTAGACATGACATGTTGTTTGCACACATGACATCACTCGCATAGGGATGGGTGATAGGTGTTTGGGATTTCTGGTCAAAATTGATAAGCGCTTATGTCATTTTAGGCAGCCGTTCCATTGCTTTTGTCCACTCTATTACTCTTTGATCATGGATTATTCTGCCTTAATCCTACCAAGCCTGTGATCCCATCTCTGAGCCCCCTTCTTTTATTCTGTTGCTCTTGTTCATGAACCTGAGGCAAGGGAGGAGAGAGGATAGAAGTCTAGGTCTACTTACATCTTCTCTTGGTGATTGCAACCTGAGCTCATGTGGAGTAACTACCTTCAGATCCACTTAATCCTACTGTTGTAGCAGAGCTTGCGCTCCTGATGCACAGGTGTGGATTCAGTTCCTCTGCTTCACAAAACTCAGATGTCAATGTTAGGCATTTACAAACCATCCCATAAACTCACGCTATTACATAGTTCTGAAAGTAGATGTGTAATATTTAGAGTTTTTGCTGGAGTGGGCCATCTGACTGACATATAAAACCACAATTTGTTTAGTATATACAGTATATGTCAGTAGATTTGTAGCAATAGCCAACAATACATTGTATTGGTCAAAATTATATTAATACGAAATCATATTTTTTTATGCAAAAAATCATTAGGATAGTAACTCAAGATCAAATACTGTCATATTCTAATAAACTATACATTAATGGAAAGCCTTATCCAGCTTTCAGATGATGTATAAATCTCAATAAATTAAAAAAAAAGTATATATAAAAGAATATATAAAAAAATTAAATATAAAAAATTAAAAATGTTATAAATAAAACACTGACTTAGGCTATTTGAAGTAGATTATAGCTCAGTGATAGATACAGTATCAAATTAAGCAATCTAAATAATTATTTAAAAATTGCTAAAGTAAATGTAATTATTTTAGAGTATTTATTGGTCTCCAAAAACAACAGAAAAATAAAATGTATATCCACCTTTCAATGTGGAAATAAGCAATGGGTGAGGTCTCTGGTTCGTTATAAGCTATAAGTAAATAACAAGGAGAAATAACAAATATACAAGATAAGACATACTAATTTTCAATAAGCAGCAAAATGAACTGTTTTGTACAGCTGAAAATAGCTGGAGAGGATGAGACCGGAAGCTAGACCCATAGAACAACAAATGGCTGCACCAACTTTTACATCAAGAAAAAGGTGCATAGATTCTGTGATTAGAATTTCTGACCATCCAAAAGAAAGAAGTGGATTGGTTCTTAGACATTTAGCCAATGTAAATAACTTAACCAGCATGACTTCCTAAATCAACCGGCATAACTGTGTTCCATCACTAGCTACTGTAGACCAGCACTAATTACCCTAAACTAGTTGCCGCTCACTTGCTTTAGAAGCTTATGTTATTACACTTTTGATGTGTTGTTGAATAGTTGCAGATAAAAGCACTGAATTGACTTAAGCAGGGAGGAAACTGAGTTGCTCGTGTTCATCAAAGGCCAGAAGCTGCAGGCAAAAGCTCTTTTAACCCCATACACAAACAACATAGGATCATATAGCCCTGTTTGCTACTAGGACAAGCTTTGGTCTGGGACTAATCCCATCTAAAGCATGATGCCTTTATGGGTTTACATAATTGCCTTTTAAAAGGCAAAACAGTAATGGTTACCACAACTTGAATCACTAATGGCTACAAAACTCTGCCAGCATGCCTTTCAGCTCTGAAAACTCCAACAAAGACAGCAAAATATGAGTTTACATGTCTTAAATGAGCAATTTTGAACACAAGTACTCCTGCATGGGAGAATTTCTGACTGTACTGCACTGGGGTTACGAGGTGGATCGTGGGTAAAGTTCGAGGAGTGATGTTTACCTATATTACATGTTGATATTTGTTACCTGTTCTATCATTTTAGGCTTGCATGTAATCCATGTCATTATGCAATTACATGTTTCATACGACACCAGCAGTGCACCTTGTTTAATGTAGAATAAGTATTCGCATAATTCTGAAAACTCTAAAACCTGCAATGTTTTAATGTGGACATTATGTAAATTATACGTTTATGTTTGTTTTCTAGGTACACTCGAAATCAAGTCTGTGGATGTGGGCATCGTTGCCATCAAGGGGATTCAAAGCAATTACTACCTTGCAATTAACAAGAAAGGGGTGGTCTACGGGGCGGTGAGCATCATTTTCTCTTCATTTCTCTTTTAATTATAGTTAATGACGGGAATTCTTATCAGGAATTGTTAAACAACATTCAGAATTTGTAAACTATTTATAGAAATTCAGCTCTTTACAAGCTTCCAGAAAGATCCGTCAGCCCTCGGGTCCCTCTCAGAGGCTTTGATGTCAGAGAGCCTGCTCTATTTCTCATGTCTCGGGGCACTTAAAAAGCCCGGGGTTGTTTTAAAGGACAGTTCCACTCCATTGCCTGTAAATAATCCCACAGCAAAAGTCGGCTTGAGCAAAAGAGTTCTGTCATCTTTGAAAAAGTAAGCCGAGAAGGCCCTCTTCCTTACACTGTAGTCTCTCCTCCAAATACTGCTCCATGCATGCGTTCTCCTCCATTCACAATCCAGCCATACAATCCCCTGCTCGCTCTTTGTTCAGAGTTCTCTCCAGCCACATCGCCTCTCATTCATCCGCTCTCATGAATGGCAAATGTTACCTGAAACAGGCAAAAATAGTGCCGTACTTTTCCCAAATGTGAAATCAACAGAGTGGAAGGGGAAAGTCCTAAAATGCAATCACCTGTGCCTCGGGTCTGCCGAAATATCAGTAAAGTGACGTACGCTGCTATTTATACTATGGGAAAAAAAATTGTTTTGTGATGTCAAAGAATAAAAAAAAATATTATCCTTATGGTGATGCTGTGAGTCAAGGAAAAGGAGTGGCGGATACAAGTCATCTATAATATATATTCGTTCTGAAAAAAAATTGTCAAAGAAAAATTAAAAAAAATATTTGGAAAACGTTTTGAAAACTTACAGATGTACAGATTAATCCTTTTAATGTTTGAATATTATATTTATAATATATTGTTTTTAAAACAATTAAAATTATATACAATATTATATTAATTTCGTGAAATAATTTTTTTTCTTGTGTAAGCAATTTTTATAAGAAAAAGATGAGAGTTTATCAGTTTATATTATAATTAGTGTTGTCCAGTGATTAATCACAATTAATTGCACCCAAAATAAAAGTTTTTGTTTTACATATTTATAAAAGACTATAAATATATAAATGTATAAACAAAATATATATAAATATATTTTCAAAATATACACTGTATGTGTTTTTATATATACATAATAAATATACACAGTACACACACATATATTATGTAAATAAAAACTTTTATTTTGGATGCAACTAACCGCAAGTATGTCATCTTCTTTCAGAAGGATTTTGGCATCGACTGCAAGCTGATAGAGCGGATAGAGGAGAACAGGTATAACACATACGCCTCGGCCGAGTGGAGGAACAGGAAGAAGCCCATGTTCGTGGGCCTGATGGCCAACGGGAAGCCGATGAGAGCCAAAAAGACCCGGAGAAAAAACACAGCCACACACTTTCTCCCCATTCCTATCGTGTAGCTACAACCCCACCAAAAGGGAACATTTAACTGCACTGAGGAAAGACTTGGAATTTGTGGACAGTTTGGAGAAGGCACTATGTAAAGGAACTAAGAGAACTCCTTTTCACTGAGTCCGATTGTTGTCACATATTTGTTTTTAAGTTATTGGCACCAGGGAAAATATGGGACTTTTTTTTTTAATGCCAAACCCTTTTCTAGCAAAAGGAAAGGTTGGACCAAAACCTACGGAGAGGATTTGGACATTGCAACCTCCCAGAATGAACTGAAGAGACCTTTCACAGAGTGTATTGCTTGTGTGTATTTGTGTGTGTGACCTTTGGATGCAGTTATTTATGCTGTACTAACTCATACGAAACACTCTAACAGACTCTCAAACTCTGTGACTCAGTGGACTGAAAGTTATGCAAACACTTACTGGAAGCACTTGCTCAAGGTGCAAGACTGAGAGGGCGAGACGGAGACCCCGCATCCTTCATCCGAATTTAGTCAAGCTAGCATCATAGCATAAAGAACTCTAACATTATTAACATGCAAAAGCCACTGTATTTGATATCTCCATTCTTTACCTGACTGCTTTGGAATAAATTATTTATTTTATGTAATATTTAAAGAAAAACAAAGGCAAAAAAACATGGAATGGACATTTTTTATCATTTATGCTCCTCTTTTAAAAAGCTATTCTATCGGTTACACATGAATAAATAAATATATTTCTCCTTACCTAGCAGAAATGTCGTCTGTGATGCTGAGAAAAGCTCATTTTCTTCTTTTATTCACTTAAATGCATCTGTAAAACAAATGATCTTGCACTTACAGAGGGAAAGTGTGACACAGTTAATTCATTTCCGTTACTTTTAAATCTACTAGCTTTAGTGATTTTTTAGTCACTGTTTACATTGTAAAATACCATAATTGATACCATGCATCACTGTTTCATAAAGACATGAATTTTAAAAATCCCAGGGATAACTATGAGCTCATCTCTAAAGGCATTCAAGAATTCAAAACACACAGTCTTCGGTCACTGCCACACATATTGTCCTAGTACCATGTGGAAAGAACATTGTGCCTCAATATTCTTTAAAAGCCCCAAAATGTCTGGAACTCTGAATTGAAAACATTCATCTTTGTATATATTTCAACTATTATCAAATCCCACATATAAATCTATACCCACACTCAATGCCCTTTTGCCTCACTTTCAACTTTCCCTGCAACTTTCAATCATCAAACTCTGCTCTACTAGCCCACTCACTTCAAAGAGTCAATGTGAAGGGCATGTGGTGTGTATGTAAATATTGGCAGTAGATTATGGGCTGATTCTGATTATCTCTACTGTAGGCCTAACGCTTTCCCCACTCTCAAACCTTCGGCGTAGTTCCAGCAATTAGCAAATAAAAACTTAGATGTTTTGGGTTGAAGTCTCACCTTTTTATCATAATCTCTTGCTTTTTGCTTTCACATGACGTTGACTCATCGACTTTCCCAGGCAGTTCTCATTGTTTCAAGATAGGAGTATTGATGTGTTTGTTTGGAAGTTCTTTTGGGTTTTGTAAACATCTTTTCATGTACTATTACACCGAAATGGATTCAAGATAGGTCTGGGAACAGAGAACCAGTTTCATTTTTTGAGTCGTATTCTGTTTGGTTCATTAAAAAAATAATTCAAACGTAATCATGGCTGAAATTAGCACACAGTTATTAAATGGAACGGTTTTTATAGACGGTTTCATCGGGCGCACGCGCCTGGACCTAAATTAACTTCCGGTCTGTTGGTTAGTGCCGCCGGTGTAGTGCCGAATTTTGATCCCTGCCAGATTATAACTCCCCTAAGTATTGGTAGGTTTAGTGTTAGGGGTGGGGTTAAGATTAATATTGATTTCAAAGAGGGGAGTCAAAATTCGGCACAACACCGGCTACAACCACGTAATGCACGTTTAAAAATCAAACCGAGGCGTGAATGGTTTTATATCACTGTATTTCTGAAGGAAGATTGTCTTTAGAAAATGTCATTTTCATTTCATCCTGCGTGTAAGGCAGCGTTTGTAAGCTTTGTCTACTGCCGTTACCGGGGAAACCTCACGTTTCTCGTACTTAAAGCACCTCCGGCTGGCAGAGAAGGGGTCTGCATTTTTACTAAATCCGTCTGATTTACGCTGCGAACATATTGTGCTTGATATCAAAAACAATCTACTCTAGATAGAAAGAGAAAATACCAGCACATTAGGAAAACATTTTCATCAAGTTGACAACACAAGTGCTGCCAACCTCACAACACATGAAAACCAAGAAACGCGCTGCATATTCCGCGGACCACAACGGAAATGTTTCAAGGGGACCTCAAAAACTGACGGACCAGCTGCAATATGGGCCTGATGCACAAGATGGCGCCGGTGAGCTTCGGCTCGCATTTACTGCAAGGTAAACTTGCATACGAAACTTGGCTAATTAATGTTTTTTTTACTTAAATAGCGGATTTGGTATATCAAAGACAAGAAATAACATCCTCCCTACATTATTGCGTACCTCTGTGTGAAAATTCATTAAGATACAATGCGAAGAACGCCTTTCGTTGTATGATTATGCGTTCAATAACTTACTGTACATTTACAAAAGTTGATTTTGTTCTGACTGCTGTTTATACGATTGTATCTGTTAAACTGAAGAAATTCTGCATGTGTGCTTTATTAGTGGATAACATAACTGTAACTGCACAATTAAACATAATGTAGCTTATGGTAAGTTGGCATTAAGTAAAATATCGATGTTTGCATTTCCCTGTGTGTATTTTTAATCTTTATCTTGTAAGATCTGTTGCATAAATCATTATCTCTATAAGCAGCAAATGTTTTTATCAATCTTAGCCCATTTCTCACAAAGTAAATATATAATTTAAAAAAATGTTTCTCATCAATGTTTTCTTAATGTGCTCATGTGTTTATATATATATATATATTTTAATGGAATCATTAGCAACCAAAATCATAATTCTTTACCATGCCCAACCATTTTTGTAAATGGCGCTTAATTTATGTACAGTTCAATAAGAAAAATAGAGATTTTCTTGATAACTACATTAAGACATCAATAAAGAAATAAACAAGGAAGATGAATACAAATACCTGTTGTATAAGTCTGCAATTCCCTGTTGACTCATGAAAGAGCCACAGAGTCATTTGGCTCTCGCAGGCAGAAACCGATTCAGATGCATCATACATATTCAGTGCGCAGCGCTGAAGGAATTCCCATTTGTTGGTTTTAGCTGAAATATATATTGTGACCTTCACAGCTTCACAACTTCACTCTTTCCCCAAAGGAATCTGTGGCTTGTTGACCAAACCACAGGAGCAGCTGTGAATATTTCATTCCAGAAAGGTTGCTTGGAGAGCAGCAATAGACAGGGCCGATTTTAACAGCCCCGAGGGTAGCAGCACCGCTGCATATTTTTGGACCTAGATGTGGTGACATTGAGCCAAGCCCAAGGAGTTCCAGTAACAGAGGTGCTCTCCTATCATTAGCGATCAACAGGTCTCCGAAACCTTATGTCAGCTAACATAAAAGAGCAAAAGTGCTAAATATAGGTGGTTTTCAGACTGCACTTACAGCACGTGTTAAACACAGGGCCAGTTCAGGCTCAGATTTGGATCTGTTATGATCTCTTGAGGTTTCCAATTTCTGTTCAGCAGGTGTGTCAAACATTTGCCTTGGCTTTGGCTGAGATGAAGCATGTGTTTATCAATTCAGCTCGAGTGAGTGAGAGAAACAGAGAGACCAGGCGCCTGCCAACTCCGACCCTTCAGGAGAACAGAGAACTGAATTTACAAACTAATACGAAGCCATACCCTGCATTTGAATGTAAGTTAATACAACCAAAGCGGGGGTGTGTTTTTTTTCTAGTTTTTTCATCCGTACTGGAACAAGACCAACATTACTTGTCAAATGTGATTTGAAAACATGAAAGTATGCAATTGAGATGGCAAGATAGTACGAGACCTTTCACAGACGGGCCTTTCTTGCCCAAACTAAAGCGTGTGTGTAATGTTCATGTGGGGTTTGGGAAACATGCTGCTAATAAAGTTGGTGTTTATTTGGTCCGTCAACCACATTAATGCATTTTATCCAATAACATTGTTTTCTAGAACAGCAAATGAGCTTGATTAAAGACAAATGTGATCTGTTTTAAGGGGCTTGAAAAACATGAGATTTAATAGTGGTTGAGGATAAGTGGTTGCAAGTACACATTGACCTTTTCCTCATAAAAGTTTTTCTCTTTCAGTATAGTTGCATTGCATTTAAGCATAAAAGTCTATAACTAATCTTGTGTTTCAGTTTCGTTCCTTTTAAAGTTTTGTGGCCTACAGAGAACTGAGCAAATCGCAAATGAATCGAACATTTCACCTGTGAATCTGAATTCATCAAACTTTGCCGCTGTACAATCAACAGTCGCTTCAGAACCACGGACAGCTCTGGTTTAGTCTTTATGGAAAGTTGGGCTGATTTGAATTGACAGCTACAGTATATGTACAGTAGACCAAAGACTAGATGTTCAAGCACTTGTTGAGCAACTACGAGATTTCTTAATAGATTTTATGTAACCGACCGTCTTTAAAGTTAGTCAGAATGTCATTCTGAGTCACATTCTGATTTCAAAGGGTTACATCACGAACAGTTGCATAAGAACATGATGCATGAGACGTTTAACATGAGTGCAGAAAGCATCTGTAATTAAGTCCCTTTGTGTCAAGATACAGAAAGCATTCACATCGGCCAAAACAAGTCTCAGAAATGAGTTAAAAAAGCTATACGGGCTATATTATTGATAATGACGACAAGTTCTTCACCTGCTGAATGAAATGATGTCAGGATAACAAACCCTTTTCATTCGTTGTGAGAGATAATGCCTTAAATGTGTGAGGCGAGATAGTTCCCGAGAAACCCTGAGCCCACCTGCCAGCTCCTCTTGCTCACCATCTGAAGGAATCTTAAAAACTGAAATTGGATCAAACGTGTCAAAAAGTGTTTAACCAAACAGACAGAAGAAACACAAACAGATCTGCGGTGTTTGAACACAAATTCTTTTGATTTGGTTAGTTCAAGGAAAGTGAAGATATAACACATTTTCCATGCAATATGGTTTGATTAGGTTTTGCTGAAAAAGAAAACTTTTTTTTGGGCGCTCCGTCCACAGCATTCCATCCACATGCATTATTTTGTTTTCCTGTGGGTAATATCTGGGTGGGCTGGCGTGTTGTCACACATGGCGTGTGTATGTGTGTGTCTCGGTGATGAGAAACCTCAGGGATTCTGCCTGCAAGCCTTGGAGGACTCTCAGCGGTGAGAGGTCTGGGAGCTCTCGTCTTCAAGGCCGCATTGCGTCATTACAAAACGCTAGCGCTGGACATCTGGCCTTGACATGAAACTTCCCCTTTATCACCTGCTTATTGGACAGAAAAACAAGTCTGGTTCCTCTCAAAAGGACACATGTCTTACCTTACTTCTTACTGTGTGGAAGACTTGGAAGTTTTTCAAGTCAGAGACTGCCGCCTTTCGGAGTGTTTCAACACCTATCCTCCCTTATGATCGACTATCTGTGGTTTTAATGGCAGAATTTCAAAGGAATCAACGAGAGTGGATGTCAAAAGAAAGTTTGCGGTGTGTAAAATGAACATTTTTGAGGAGTTGGAGTTGTTGGGAATACCACAAGTAATGAAAAAAAAGAGTGGAAAAGAATAAGAATTTGTTACTTTTGTTGGATCGGTCTTTGGTATTTGGGGGCAAGCATATTGTCTTTAGACCGCAAAACGTGAAACACCACGGATCCTTTTATTTTCAGATTATGGAGAATTTCAAGTTATAAAGTGTGTTTAAGTTCGGGTTTCACAGGACAAACTCCTGTTACAATAAAACTTCTGTCACCGTGACTTTTATTCAGAAATCCTGATGTTCTATCAGTCTGCCTACTGAGACGGATATTGAACAGAGCTTCATGGAATTTGAAGTTAACCCTGGCGTCTATCCAGAGCTGTATGAATAAGGCCTGACCTCCCTGAGACTACACACCAAATGCTAATAATCAGGGTTTTGAAATGTCACAGTCAATTTAATGGGTTAGTGTGTGATAGTTCAACAATATCAGTCGGACTCGCACCGCCTCGTATAACGTGACAGCGCAATATCCCAATCCTCCAAAATGAAATATCATTTTAATGATTATATCTGGCAAACACTCTGATGTGTTCACTGAAAAATAAAGCAGGCCTTGCAAACTGGGCGCCTCGCTCGATTTCCTTGGAATTGCAGCAGTTGTGGCAAGTACAGGGTTAATATTTCATTTTCATTTTAAGTGGCGTGACTGCCAAACGCTTAAAAATCTGCACCATATGTTGAATGTCCAACAGTTGAGGCTTAACCTATTGAAATTATGAAAACTGTGAAGAAAAATGAAAAAAGTGGTTTTTGCTAGTATTTGGCAACATCTTTTAAGGGCTGAGAAATTATGAGGTCCATTAATGCTGCTGGAACACTATGTGAATTTTTCATTTATGCCTGATGTGTGGGAGGATCAAACATGTGCTTAGAAAAGCATTCATATCCCGTTCAAAATAAGATTTAAATAGCGCAGATCATTCTGCCTTAAATATAAATTTCAAAGAAGAAAAACAAAAAAGCAGGTGCCGTCTTGTGATTACATATTGGTTTACCAAAATTTTACATTCTGTAACATATGTATATATATATATGTATATAACATTTTATAACTTATAAAGCCATCACACAACCATCTGCACATCCAAATAATACGAAATGTATCGGACTTCTTCATCTCCTTGTCTTGAGACACTTTAGTGGTAAAATTACCCAGAGAGTACACATTTTAAAAGCCTTTTTGGAAAATGTAAAACACATGCTTTCCACATATGCAAGCAATAAACATCCTCTGGCCCTATGTCCCCAATTTCAGCCATCACACAAGTGTAGATAATAGCTATAAGGAGGGCTCAAAACATTTTTATTGCATTTAGTTTTTTCTTCTTTTTCTCAAGGTCAGTAAAGAAAGAACTAATATTAATATAACTCTATCTGCTTTGTTCAGTAGCGTACCATTAGTTGTTGTTTTTTGAGTTTGTTTTGCTGTGTTGTCAAAAAACAATAAAGTCAATAAACTGACTTTGAAATTGCTGAATTGTTTCTTTTCATGAAAAATATTTAATATTTTATATGCAAGTAATATTCTACTCAGATTTATTCATATTGCTGATCATCCAATCAAAAACCCAGTGAGATAAATGATTAAATTATAATTTATATAATTTGATATTTGTTATTAAAATAGAAATATTATTAACAATATATTAGAGGACCATATCAAATAATTTCAGTATAACTACTTTTATTAGTGTCATTTAGTGTAACTTTTTTAATATTTACGCCTTCAAGTTTGATCAGTTTAACTACTTTAAACTAATCGCAAACAATACTTTTGAAGTGAAAACATACATAGGTTTTCAAGTCAATTTATTGGTAAAAAAAAAAAAATACTTGCCATAGCAAACTGTATTAAATAAAAACAAGAGACATTATTGAAAACAATGCATGCACTACATGAGATCTCTAGGTTTCACTTTTTAGGCATTATAGCCTCCTACTACAGAAAACTAGTTCCACAAAAACATACCTTTGAATAAAAAGTGCCTACTGCAGTCTCATTCCCTTACTAGTGCACTAGCAGAAGCATACGTTTTGTGTGGTCATTCTGTGGAAGCTGCATTTCAAGTGGCACGTATTGATCTCTTAGGAGCGACTGCAAGTTATTATTTTTTCTGGTCTAGCAGTTTATAGAGGAGGGCTGACTGACACAGCATTTTGTGTCACACACACAGTTTGATGGGTGAAAGGTTAAGAGAGGGATGTTTCATAAAGGCCTCCTAAAGACTGGCCTGCAACATAGGTTTGTTTTGAAAGAAACAGTGACATGAGACAGAGGAAAGGACCGCTAAGCCTTGCTCAGGTCTCTCTCGTTGGGTTCAATTTCCTTATCTCTTCTCCTCTGGTTTCTTTCCAATATCCTTCTTCCATTTTTTTTATGGTGCCTCTCATGCAGGATTCAAAGTCATTGCAACAAGCACTTTAAAAACTAACATACTGTCTGGCCAGTCTAACAAATCCCATATGTTTCTTTTTTTTTTTTAGATTGATCAGAGCAATGTGTCGTTGAATTCTGTACTTTTAAGCCTAAATATTTTAGACCCTCCAGCCGTCCATACTGTAGAGTTTAGGCCAATCACATCCATCATGTGTCTTTCATTACATATATACCGTAACAAATGTTCTGCCATATTTTGACACAGGTGACATCAAACACGCAGCATACAGACCTAATCATGCAAACTTGTATCTCAATCACAAATGTAGTGCTTTGCATTATTACCTGTAGGCATTAATTATAAAACGGTAAGTCCCTTTCCTGTCCTGATATGTGATACATTTATCAAAACCTTAAATCAGATTGCCCACTTTAATGTCCGATCACAAAACTGGCTCTGAACTCACTCGTCTGCCAAGAACCCTTTTTATTGACTTCCTATGTACCAAGAAGTGGATTTTATCTTGTACTTTGTCAACCAGTCTTGGGGGGGGGTAACAAATTACAAACGCCACAGTAAAAAATAGATTACTTACAGATTTTTCATAAAAAAATGCACACTATAATAACACAAAATATACCATTATGCTCTAAATTGTTCTAAAATGTATTAAATGTGTAATTTCTGCAACTCTGATTGCTATATAAATACACATATGCTGCATTTGTTATTACATGCTATGTATTGTAGCCAATAAATAATTGTCTAGAGTAAAAACAGAACTTCATTAGCAAGTCAAGCTTCAACTCTCGAGGACAAAGTCTCAAAGTGTGAAATCTAGTCATTTAAATAGGAATTTGGATTCAGGACCCGTATTTACCCAATTATCAATAAACTCTTTAAAGCAGTCTCCTATAGCAGACGGCCTCCCCTCGCTTGTCTCTTCCCCTCTTCTTGTGAAATGTGGACCTGCGAGCTCTGTTGGTCTGTCTTTTCTCACCTCCACTCATTTGGGCCTTGATAAGAGCTCTCCAGCTGGGGCTCAGCAGGGCTGCGACGCTTCATCACACAATGTCTTAGTGCACTGCTCTCATTTACACACGCTCCTATTGGCCCACGGCATCACCCTTGGTTTTTACAAGAAAGGCACTTTTAACCACATGTACACAATACAAATTAAGTTTACCTTGGCCAGCAAGGCTTAAAAGCCAGTGTCCTCAACCTTGCTTTAAAAGAGCTAAATAACTGTGGAGGGTCTGACATCAAACAAGAGAGGAAACCAGGGGGAACGGGAAAGGGGGGATGTCTGACCAGACTTCGGGCCTTCAGTACCGTAAGGGAACAGAAGCTGGGTGCCATGTCATTTAATTAGCGAGAGCGCCTACTCTGTAGTTTGCTAGTGAGTTGCAGTCACGGAAGAATTACATCTCCAGGATGTTTGTCATTGTGTTGTTTGCAACTATGGCCCTACAGGTTGAAATTAAACGGACATCATTTGCTTATTTTTGTCCATTTAAAAGGCAGAATTACCTTGATGCTTCAAACAAACTCACCGACAAAGTAGGGTCATGCTGCTTGACTAATCAACGGTTGTCAAATGTTTTTTCTTTCATTTTGGTTTTTAATGCCAGTGCCAGTTAGCATTCTGACACCTCCATAAATACTATATATTCAGAAAGAAATCCTTGGCTTTTGTGTTTGAGATTTTGAGAGTCTCGCAATGATCTTCAAGATGACAAATATTTGCAAAAATGCTACTTTACCTAAGATATACATCCAATCAGTTTAATTATTCAAAGTGCAGTGCTGTACCGGGTGAGCTATCGAGCAAGTTTACCTTGTTAGAAATTCCATATATATGGAACTTGTTACGTGATACAAACCTTTAAATTTAATTTATTTTACAATTAATGGTAAGCATTTTGAGGTCAGAACATTGCGTTGTGCAAAGAATCATGTGAAAATAAGTCTTTCTTAATTGATAATCTGCCATGTAATCAAAGAGCTGTTGATGTTTTATCGCCATTATTGTTCGTTTCAGCTGGAAACATAGAGAGAGCTCTAGACTAACTTTTTGCACTGGTTGCACTGGTGCGCCTAACTTTTTTTTCTTAGGTGCACCAGCACAAAAGTTAGGTGCACCCAAATTTTCATATAGGAAATATTGACATGTAAATTATTAACTAACACCGTGTTTAGC
>JAUCMS010000048.1:4124188-4141143 GCA_032357445.1 Enteromius radiatus
TCCAAATAAGGCAAAAACAGACTGTTTCATTCTAGGGTCAAAATCTAGGGTTGTAAATGGACCTGTAAAACCGTTTCGGTTC
The DNA here is from genome assembly GCA_032357445.1 of Enteromius radiatus. Lineage (NCBI taxonomy): Eukaryota > Metazoa > Chordata > Actinopteri > Cypriniformes > Cyprinidae > Enteromius > Enteromius radiatus. Next base: position 4,124,271 of record JAUCMS010000048.1, read on the forward strand.
CTAATACATACCTTCTATGTACATATCAGACAACAATTTACAATATTCTCTCAGTGCATTCTAGGGCACCTTTAAACTCAATGATTAACAAAAATCATTAAAGGCTGGAATCCAATACATGACTTTTGGCCAGATTTTTGCCTCAGTCGATGGCAGTCGATCATTTCCATACTGAACAGCCAATGTTGACCGAAAATCATGCAGTTAGGCACATTTTTAGCTTCAGACTATGATTCCATCCAGTTTGATCACATATAGTTCTATTGTGACATGTTTCTGAGGTTTCATAATGATTTAAAAGTTCGGTCTGTGAACTTTTTATTCTACAGTAGTTTTTCCTCTCTTCTCCATTTACAAATTCGGCCAGTGAATGATCCCTAGTTTTGAAAATCTGTTCTGCCTTAAGTGAACAAGGACCACCAATGGTGCCCCTCAGAAAAAAAAAAACAAAAAAAAAAACTTATAGATATAGGTGCAGGACACCAGCAAGCCAATTGCTGGCTTGATTTGTTCTATAAATAAATGCGTGGCTTATTAGAAAATCTTCTCTCATACTAGAGAGCAGTAAACATCACTGCTGGGAAGATCCAGTGTAAGCTCTTCACGCTGTCTCAATAACTCTGACGTCCTCAGAACCTTTTAACAGCCTCATCGCTTCTCATTTTATATCTTCCAAAACCTTTGATATCATATCATATGATTAATCTACCCATATCACAAACAGCATAGATAAAAACGTAAACGAAGCATGATCTAGCGGCTAATGTGGACTTGTTATGGGTTTTATACTCTTTCTTCCCCCACACGAGTAGTAATCTATTGCTGAAATGTTAACTCAATTTGTCAGTATTATCTTCATGTCAACAGTTTCCCTTAAATATTTATAATAGGCTCAGAGCTCTGAGAACCAGCAAGCGCAGGATGAATCTGAGAATGTTAACATGCAGGACATTTTTTCCACAGACTCTCAAACTTGGGAAATGTGAAATGTCTCAAGCAACCTGGTGAAGAGAAAACGTAATCCCAAAGGTGAATCCATCTTGCCTCTCTCATTAGTGCTTTTCCCCGTGACTCATTCTAGCTTTTCCTCCCTTCATTATTCAAGGGAGAATTCGCTTTTCCAGACATTAGGATATTTAGGATGAGCCACAAAACCGCAAGCGCTTTACAAACACAGAATGCTAGGGTCAGCTAGAAAACTTGAATGGCACAAGTATGCGATTTGAAATCTGCAATCCATAACCAGATTATTTCAGTTTCACAAAACCAACCACTTCAAGAATTCTTTTCATCAGTGATAAAAAAAGGATGTCATGACCCAAATCTACACCCATGACGTTTATCTATGAGCCAAAACATGAACTAACTAACTGTGAGCAGTGACCAGCACTCACCCGACACATAAGTAGTCTAGAAGTCGGTGTCAACAATGACACTAAGATGGTAATCCCTTTAACATTGGTGTGGTGTCTTAATGTACCTTTAATGCATCTCAAATGTATCTTTTATCTGCTGAAGACCTTGAGCAGTAGCAGACAGCCACAAGTTTGGGCCCAAAGAGGCCAGACGTGTAAACACAGTAGTGTTCTACTCCCGCTGTACATTCACCATCATCCTGTGACTCACCCCAGAGACCTCTGACGTATAAACAATTATCAGAATGTTAAGTTTATTTGACGGTACTCTCAGCTCTCTGTGGGCTGCTTGTTGGGGTTTGAACTCCAACTTTGTTTGTTTTCGAATTTGGCTTTGCTGTGTCACAGTAATAAGTATTGCTTAACCATTTTTGGAAATGGCCGATTTCACTTTTTCCTGTTGTGACCTTTAAGATGCCAAAGAAGAATTTCCACATCTTCTCGTAAAAAAGCAAACTATTTTATGACTCAGCTTTGTCTAATTTAATTATTATTTGGGTTACATTATGAAAAGGAACTATGCAGTCCAGCATGTACTGTAAATAAAAAGGTTATCTGGTTCTATTTCCTTGTTCTATTCTATTTCTAACAAAACAAAAGTATATGGAAATACAATAAAATTATATTTTTGATATAAATTATATTCACATACAAAATACATTTCAGAGTGTGGAAAACCAGTGCTTACATTTTTCAGTATTGTTCATATTTTGCAGTATGGACTGTAAAAAACAAAAAATATATATGACTCCACTACATTTTTACATGCAGTAGGTTTATTGAAACTTAAAGAAATCTCATTTTATTGTTGACATAGTAACCCATTTCAGTAACACTTTACAATAAGGTTCAATTATTAACACTAGTTAACTACATTAGCTAACATGAACTAAGAATGAACAATACTTCTACAGAATTGATTAATCTTTTGTTAATGCTAATTTCAGCATTTACTAATGCCTTTTTAAAATCACAAGCTGTGTTTGTTAATATTAGTTAATGCACTGTGATGAACTAACAATGAATGAGTATATTTTTATGAACTAACGTTAACAAAGATGAATAAATACTGTAATAAATGCATTAATTGTTTGTTCATGTTAGTTAAGACATTAACTAATGTTAACAAATTACACCTTATTCTAAAATGTTGCCCACATGTGATAATATGTAAGAAATTTGTTTTGTTTTTTTAAATGGCTATTGGATGTCTTGTTATCTGAATGTTTATGTATATATATTTGTCAATATATTGTAATATATTAACAATATATCATTCTGTATATTCAAAATACTTTAATTAATGTAATATATAGATTGTTAATACATGAGGAAATGCATCTTTTCTTGAGTACGGGATAAAAGACTGAACAAGTGTTTTTTTTTTTCCCACATTATAGAAAAAACATAACATTGCAATGTGACGAATCTCAAACTTTTAAGATTCTGAGGCAGCAACACATGGGTATATCATACCAGTCTGATTACAGCAACCTGGAGTTCAGTTTTAGTCGTTATTCAATCTTAGCCGTTAGATCCATTCACATTACCTGCACTGCTAATCATGGCCTCATAGACCTGGATTGCATTTCAAAACAGAATCAGGCCGGGGTCAGTTCAAGGTATGAGCTGCCCTTATATGGTCAACACATTGAACTGAGACATAAAATGACTAAGATCTAGTTAAACTGAAGAAAAATAAGTGTGGGAAGGATGGTGATTTGGAATGAAGCAGAGTCATCTGTCTTGTCTATTAACTAAGGTCATGATCTTCTTAATAATGGAGCTTTATAATGAAAATCAGAGTTTTAAAAACGCACAGACTGCCAGCACTTGAGTGATGCAGCATATCCATTTTCATCCCACTTTCTACCTTTTATCATTGTATTATTTTTCCTAAAAGCAAATGCCTCGTTCGCATTTCACTTTAAATGCACTCTTGATAAATGACCCATTTGCCCGGATAAAACCATAATCTTGCACCACTTGATGAGAGATGGGATCAATTTCAAAGCTAGACCTGGTCATTAGCTTCACCTAGGGCAATAAATACAGCTCATGATCTCCAAAGGGAGGAGACCTTAAGACCACCACATGCTGAAATACTACCTTACAGCATTGTTTTTCCTTTGATATGTCTATTGCATTGCATGACAGAAATTGCATGCAAAATTTCATTTCTGAGTGATATCCATCTGTATTAGCATAGAGATTTAGTACAAGAAAAAAAAAGTGGTTTGGTTGGTCTCTAGAGCATCTGCATATTTTACACTGCAATGGCGCATGTGGGGAAAACAGCTTGAACGATTAGCTTTGATTGGAAACGTGAAACTAATTATGCGACATGTGTGTTTGATTGCGTCAAACTATGTTTGTGTGATTGATTGTGATCGGTGCTGGTATTTCTGCTCATGTTACGCACATTTGATTTAGCGATTAATCAAAGAGAAATTTTAGATCAGCGCGGGCTTCCAAGATACTGACACAATTATTGCGCGAATCAAGTCTTTAAGTAATAACCTCATTTGGGGTTAAAATGAGGCTCTTAAATGCTAAAGAAATCGCATTAATCAGTCGTTCGGTGTGTTCAGCTACTTACAATTGACAGCATTAGGTCACAAACCCTTAAACCGTCATATTTCCTACATGAATTGAGAGTTTATACAGTAATCTGCTATTCTGCAAAAAAATAAGCGAGGGAGCAGAAAAAGCAGGCGGATTAGAAATGAAAACATTTGCACTTTGAGAGAACTGATGTTGAAATACATTTTTGGGACAAAGTGGCAAACATAAATCTTTAATGTTTTTGGCCACTGATGTTTGATTTGACTCTGCGCCTATAAATACGAATACCAAACTGTATAATCTGTCAGTCAGTCTGATTTATGTAAGATCATAGATGGGTTTTTTGCATGAAACGCATGATGTTTTTAGCTTCTTGTGATGTTGGATACTCCAGCACAGCTGAGGAATATCTAACACCGTCTCAGGAATGCCGACCCTCTCAGGTTATGACCTGTAATTAATTGTTTTGAGGGTCTGGCTCTGCGTTTGGCAGAGTTGCAGTATGGGAAGGGTATAGCATTCTCTCGAAACGACTAAATTAGATTTTCACTGTTGTTCCAGCGGTCACCGGGCAAATTGAGAGAATCCCCCTCCAGCCTTGAAAGCGGTCGATAACTTAACGAGACGGCTAGCTATGACACGCAAACATCTGAGATGCAGCTCGAGCGAATGTAAAACATAACGTCTGATGGACAGCCGGGACTCATGAGTGATAAAGCACAGGCCGGGGGTTTTGGAGTTGTGTTTTTCTATTTATTTTTGGAAGGTGGACAGCCAAGACAAATGTTCTAAATGCAATTCAATCTTAAAAATTCAAGGGAGCTTTTGCTTGGACCATCCGAAGCAAACCGTACAAGCCCCGGGCCAAAATGTAAATCTCTCTCTGACAAATAGTCAGTGACTCATCGTTTCTCAGCACATAGTTAGCGTGGGTTTTGATTGGCAAACGCATAATTGTAGTTATTTAAATGTTTCCTACTAACAGACGCTTGAGAAGTTGGCTCTCCGATTTAGTTTCTCTAAACGAAGATGGATACGTTACATCCGTGTACACGCATTCACCTCTTAGATTAGTACATAATTCTATTCTCAAAATCATATTTTAGTCCTGCGTCTGACTTAGATGCTGGTATGGCATGACTTGCAGCAGAAAGTGTCTGATTAGCTCTTGTGTTGTGGTTACAATCAGCCATTGGCAACAGAACATCGTAAACAAACAAATTAGACCTATTATGCGTGCATATGTGTTGCGTATATGTGCGTCTATGTTAATCCAGCCTTGGATGAGGTGGAGATCTCATTCCTTTGTGCTGTGTTCATGAACTAAGCCTTGCATGCTGAGGGAGGGACGCTCTCTTTGCATGGCACGAAAGCCTATTGTCTGTCCCCCACCTCTGAAAGAGGCCGACAGATAACCTCCCCGCACACGAAAGTCAGGCGCGATGGGGGCAACACAAGCCCGGCGGGATTCCAAGCTTGCCTTTGGGCCGCTTCAGCTGCCCACAAACAGGATCAGCTGCGATAAAAGCAATGACAAGTGTTGTTTTGGTTTTGGTTTTGAGCGCCCGCCCGCCCTCACTGACTCATCCTTGACCCTTGGCTCATCAAAAAACAGCTCTTTCAATTAAAAGCGACACAAATGGATCCAATCACTCAGTATAGTGGCCGTTTCAGAGGATACCATCAGTGCAAATTCCACTAGCGGTGTCACACTATGACCCGCATGAGGGGGCCGAGTTCTTTCACTGCCTGTGAACAAAACAGACGGAGAATGATGTTTTCCTTTTCATGGCCAGGCTCTGAAACCCCATCCCTCTTTTCTGGTGTGAGTCGCTCTTTTGTGTCGGCCAGCGGTGGCTCCCTTTGACAAGGCGGTGGTTATCCTCTTGATACCTGACTCCAAAGAGAGTCGACTCATTCGGCTCTTTGTTCTCCCATCACCTTTACTCCGGCCTGTATGACTGCCAGCTGCCTGCTGGAAAGATCCATGTTAAGCTGGTAGCTGGTGATTAGCTGGTCCAAGGTGATTACTATCTGGCCTGGATAGATTTGGTCATTAACTGGCACAAGCTGCTCATTAGCTGGTCTAAAAAGGTTAGCAACTTGGTGAGAAGCAAGTACAAACCAGTCAATAACTGCTCCACTTTGGACATTAGCTGGTCCAAAATGAGTACTATCTGGACAGATTTGGTCATTTACTGGCTTATGTTGATGACTATCTGGTCTAAAATGGTTAGTAACTTGGTGAGAAGCAAGTCAAGCTGAATATTAGTTTATACAAACCAGGCAAAAACTGGTCCAAGACTATCTGTCATGATTTGGTCATTAATTGGCTCATGCTTATCACTAGTCAATCCAAAAAGGTTATTAACTTGGTGAGTAGCAAGTTAAGCTGGATTTAAGATTGTACGAACCAGTCAATAACTTTTTCAGTTTGGTCATTACCTGGTCCAAGTTGATTACTATCCGGACAGATTTGGTCATTAACTGACTAAAGCTGCTCAGTAGCTGGTCTAAGGTTGGGAACCTGGTGAGTAGCTGGGCAAGTTGGATATTAGCTCATACAAACCAATCAATAACTGGTCCAGATTGGTCATTAGCTGGTTCAAGATGATTACTACCGGGCCAGATTTGGTAATTAGCTTGTCTAAAAAGGTTATTAACTTGGTAAGTAGCTAGTCAAGCTGGATGTTTGCTTGTATTAACCAGTCAATAACTGGCCCAAACTGGCTATTAACTTTAGCTTAACTTGTTCAAAATGTTTAGTAATAGGCCTGGTTATTAACTGGTACAGTTAAGTCATTAGATGCTTCGAGATTATTACTACCTGGTGAGATTTGGTCATTAACCGGCTCAAACTTCTCATTAGCAGTTTCAAAATGATTAATAACTTCTTCAGTTTGGCCAAATTGGTCATTAACTTTAGTTTTGCCTTTAGCTTGTTCAAAATGGTCATTAATTGGCCAAAGCTGGTTATTAACTGGTCCAGTTTGGATCAAACACATCATTAGCTTACCCAAATTGTCCGTTATCTGGTTAGTGCTGGTTATTAGCTGGTCTGAAATGGTTATTAACTGTTCAGATGTAGTCATTAGCTGGTTAAGCTTAAGACGCTCAAGCTGTTTTATGCAATTTTAACGCTGTTTTACCAGGTAATAACTAATGTACAACACTTAAAAAGCAGCTTAAACAAGTCAGCTAATTAATAATTAGTGTAAACCACTTAAAGCCTACTTTGGGCCAACTAATAAGCAGCTTTGACCAGCTAGCAACCAGGTTGGATCATTTTAAATTACCAGCTAATGAGTAGCTTAAATCAACTAAAAACTAGTCTAAAATTATTTTAGACCATTGAATAACATCTAAACCGGTCTGGAGCACCTAAAAATAATCTGTTCCAAAAAAAAAAACAGCTACCAGTTTAAGCTAGATTTTCCAGATGTAAGAGAAGGAAAAACAAGCAAGGTTATGTATTTGTTGTTTGTGCTCAAAGCTCTCACCTACAACAACACGGAATGGAGGTCACGTCATCTGTTCCACTTTACTCTTTAAATCCACCGTCTCAAACGCACGCACACACACATACCTGAAGAACAGACACAAAGGGTGCTCTCCAGGCCTCCCAGCTACAGGATACCTCTTGCAGATAATTCCTGTGGGATTTCGACTCATTCCAGGGCTTCTTTTCAGGCATTTCTTGAGGGATTCTCACAGAAATCTTCTGAACTCCCCAGATAAGAGGCACCTCTCCTGACAATCCAAAGTGGCTGCCATGTCACGGAATGAGATAAGGATTGTGGAGATGTTGCTGAGGGACAGTGTTGAGTGATGGCATTGACTAGAGAGAGCTAAACACTTCACAGCTCTTTTAACCACAAGACTCCAGCATTTCATCTGATTTTCACAATGAGCACATTGTCAAGGAATGTCTATCATTATTCATCTCTTACAATGCGTAACTAGCAACCATTCAAGAATGTCAAAAGTTATGTAATAATGAAAGATATGGATGTTATCTATTGAGTTTTTAAGGAGAGTAGATGGAGACTAAAAGGGAACTTGATTTAAAAAAAAATATTATATTATTATATATTATTTATTACACAAACTCCACTTAAAAATGACAAAGTCATAATAGGATCTTCACAACATTGTTTAGACACACTAAAACACCCACTTCTAAATGAAAACATTCCCTACTTACTGTAGCAGTGAAGAAACTTTCAGTTTATCTCGACCACATCTGGAAAAAGATGCTATCGCAAAATATTAATATCATGACATTCCTCAGATTGTTATTTCTGTTCATCTAGTCACTGAGGCAATAAAACAAGCTTGCCAATTCCCGAAAAGATCCATTAATCCTTAATACACTTTTCGTATGAGCGGTTTTATAGAGTCTGGAGCTGATTCAAACAGCTGTGTGGTTAACTGTGGCCTGTTTAAAACACCTCGACCCTGGCGATCGACTCTTCACTACTGTACAGATCCAAAAATGAAGGCCTGTATGTGAGGAAACCAACACACGGTACTGAGAAAAAGATGCCTCAGTCGCACTTTGCATGCTGGGATATAAAGTTATCATTGTGAATTACCCTGCTTGTTTCTGTCATAATGTACATGAGCTCCTTGACAGTAAAACACAAAACAGTGGGGTTTTACTGTTGTCGAGAGAGGCTGGATTGCATGTACATTTTAAGTGACTAATCTTGGATTTCAGTGTCTTTTTAGAAATTATTTAAATAAGAATTTAACACCAAACAATCTGTACACTTTCGAAACCGGCTTTAGATATAGATATATATATATGAAACGTCTAAATGTCACAACTGACATTCAGTTACTGTTTTGATCTGATATTATTGATTATAGTGTGTATCGAGCTAAAACACACTGTCAATGTAACAGCCATCTGAGGAGCGACTCAACAAAAACAGCTCAGAAACAGCACTGCCTGCTGGTGAAGGCTCAATATAACCACACTAATATGGGATCATTAATTCAGTGACATTCTCATGGTATTCTTAATAAATTCTCAATAAATTTATAGTAACTTGGCATAGTCGTGACTGAGGTGTGTGTGAAGGTCAGTCAGGGATGCTCTCTGAACTAACATCGCAGTGTGGCTCCAAGTTTAAAACAACCCTAACCCTACTGGTGTAAATATTTTGTCCCTGGCTAATACTGCACAAACACACTTTAAAGACCAGGAGATTTGCAGCCTGGACATTATAGTCCTGATCCAAACTTTACTGCAGCTGTGAACATCCCCATGACTGACTATACATAGCCATCTACGTACATAAACACAGCTATATATACACATACTGTATACACAGTACCATTTAAAAGTTGTGTGTCAGTATTTTTTTTTACTTCAATTCATGTATTTATTTGGTCTATAATTATTATTTGGTCAAATAATAATTGAATTTTATGCATGTAAAGATAAAACCAATTGCAGTAAAGACTTTCTGTACAACTTTGGATCTTTATATTTCTTTGAGAAACCAGAATTAATATTTTTGTCTTTCCACATAATAGAAAGAGTAGAAAATCAGCATATTAGAAATATTTCTAAAGGATTATTTGACACTGAAAGACTGAAAAATAATAAAAATATTCCATTACTTGCGATCAAATGACTGCCACCTTGATGAGCATACAAGACTTAAAAATATGAATAAAAAATCTGATGTCAAAACTTTTAACAAGCTACTACTACTGAAAATCTTTATATTTAGCATTTTTCTAAATTAATTTACAACACAAATATTATCAGCATAAACATTTGAATGCAAAATTCTCTCATGAAATACCCGTTATCAGAAAATATCTGCTTTGATAACTGCCTAACCTCCACAAACCTGATAAATCATGTAATACAGCATTATTTAAAAATGATCCAAGATTCCTTGAGCTTCAATAGAAGAACATTTGACCTTTTGTTCAAAGTGTTATAAATATGCTTGCTCAATTACCATCCTAGAAATAGTGCTGAATCTTACATCATAACTAAGTAATAAAACATTTAGTCATTTTCAGGTTCAAATTACATCTAGACTCCTAGATTTTCAACATAGCCTCAAGCATGAAATTCAACAGTACCACTGAAGTAGGTTACTAAAATAGACTGTCCTCATGGCACCTTTACATACGTACATTATGTGTACTACAAAGCGTTTATATTAATAAAACAGTCTGCTATTAGGCGGCTCAGACAGCAGATTGAAGAACACACATACTGTAGTAACATATAATATCCTCTCCACTTCTAGTATACAATCTCACATACACCCTATTGCTGATAACAGCGCTGCCAAATACTGTGTGCTGTTTACTAAAAGCTCCCTCTGTACAGCAGGCCAGCTCCTCTGCAAAACCTCAAAAGCATAAAAAAAACCCTACATCTTTGACATTAACCGCTCCATTTTTACCAAAGCTTTGCATTCAGGGAATTTAGACAATAAAAGGATCTTAAAAGGACACTCGAACAGTTTGTGTTTCTTAAATGTCAGGCCTAATAGCAAGGATACGGTACAACGAGGGTTGTGCCTTGTCAACATTTATCTTTATTTTAAGAGTGAAATGGCTTGGACGAATGCTTTTAAGAACGTCTGCGCTGGAGCTTAGAGGACGGCGTCTGGAGTTACTGTTTGTGCACGGCCATCTCCTGTGTTTTAAATCAGAGTAATGTTTAGTCGGCCAGATGATGAAAGGGATTTGCATGCGCTGCATCTGGTGCTCTGTGTACTTAAACTGTTAAAAGAGGCAAACAGGTGGAACAGGTGGGCATGATTCAAGACATATATAGAGAGATGATCAACTGTTAGACATCCCTTTTATCTGCAATCGCAGTTTCCTCTGGGGATTAGGAGAAGATGCCACCATACAAACAAAGAAATTCGGTGCAGGCATGACATTTTTCTACTAATTGTCACCATTTGCTCATATCAACAAGAGTCACTACAGACATGAATGATATGCTAAATAATACATGCAAATACTTTTTTATATTGATGGAGTATTAATCTGTAAATAACCACCTAGAAACCACATGGAACATCCTGTCCACTAATAGAATAGAAGCATCATGAATAGATTTAACCTTTTGTAAATTCACAAATTTACTTCATTAGTGATCTAAAATATTTTTCCTATTCATTGTACGTCATAACATTAAAGGCCTAAAATCCTAAAAGGTTTTTGAGGTTTAAATTTGATTTAGAATACTAGATTATCAACATCCCAACAGAAAATTCAGCTACCTTTGGACATTAATGTCCATAAAATTGTGCAACAATTATCTAATTACTGAAGATTTACATTATACTTTTTTGTAGATTCGCATGTAAACTTACAATTAGGGGTGCACCGATCCGATAGTAGGATCGGATATCGGCCCCGATATTGAAAAAATAGCTGGATCGGGGATCGGAAAAATTAACAGATCCATGGGCCGATCCAGTTTTTTTTTTTTTTCTTCTTCCTCCGTCGCAGCCATTTACTGTAAATATAGGTCGCAGCAGATCCTACATCATTCATTAGCAGCACACGTGTCGCATGCTGGAACAGTTGGAGCATAAGCAACATGGAGCGAGCCAAAGAGTCGGCTGTGTGGAGATACTTCATGGTATCGGAACGGTTTCGGGTATCGACAGATATACAAAGCCCAGGCATCGGTATCGGGACTGAAAAAGTCAGATCGGTGCATCCCTACTTACAATATAGGTTTAGAACCACTGGTGTGCTGGAAACTGTGACCATAAAGCCGTGATCACGCTTTGAGCATGCAAAATTTGTTCGGACACCACAATGGTCACTAAAAAAAAAAAACATTCCTACTGTAAGTCACAGGGGTATATTTGTAGCAATAGCCAAAAGTACATTGTATGGGTCAAAATGTTCAATTTTGATTTTATGCCAAAATCATTAGGCTATTTAGTAAAGATTGTGTTCCACAAATATATTTTGGAAATTTCATACCATAAATGTATTCAAACTTTTCAATTTTTCAAATAGTTGTATCTAGGCCAAATATTGTCACAACAGACAATATATCAATTAAAAGCTTATTTATGTAGCTTTCAGGTGTTGCAAAATTAAAAAAAAAAGTACCCTTATCACTGGTTTTGTTGTCCAGGGTCACAAATAATAAATCCAAAAGGTTAAAACATACAATCTACTTCAATTTCCTACAACACAGCAGTTTTAATTTTGTGTTATGTTTTAATATAGCTACAAGGTGCCTTGGTGCATTGATTTTCTATTGGTCACATGGCTTCACGTTCCAGTTTGTTGAACTCCAATCTGTGAAACTGCAACTAAATTTCTTCACATGAGCTTGTGTGTCTGTTCTCCCACATCCACACGCATATATAAACCAAAGTCAGTTGAGAACCTCCTGATTCAATTCAAAAAGTTTATTCCAAATTACTTTTTCCGCATTTTTTGAATTCAGCTGTTTTCTGTCAAATGTCTTTTGGCTCTACAATTATGCAGGCCACCAAACTTTGTATGCATGTGAATGCAAAAACAAAAAGAAGTTTCCAGTAAAGGTTTTGGTGTGAGTGCGCCTTTAAGCTTATTGAACTGCTCTGTCTGCAAAAGAGATGTAGGTTATCAATGCAAAGGAGCATCAGTTATGATCTCCAAAAATGCAGATTTACTCACACAGTCCAGCAGGGGGAAAAAAAAGCCACATCCTTTGACATCACAGACAAACCACACAGTAATTGTCACAATTGTGGTGAAGGAACACAGTGTGCACAGCTAGCTCCAGTCATATTTCATCTGGTGTTTTTCAACGCTTTTACAGCTGGAGATAACTTGCAGAAGTAATGAATCGGTCATGAAGACCCATTTAATCTGCTTTCAGCACTGTTACACAGAACACATCAGGCACATTCATTAGTGTGACCACAAACATCTACAAGACCCTGCAGAACGCTAAGAGAGATAAAGCGCTAACTGATAGACGGACCAGACACAGAAAAACCAAAATGAATGAACCAGCAATGGCTGGAATGTGTTTTTACCATTACGGCAGAAATGGCCCATACCTTGCGTCAAAATAAATGAATAAAAGCTTGTTTGGACACTTTGAAGCACTTTCCCAACAATCCCTCACCTCTTAAGAGAGATCGGGAGAAGGTGAGTGAAGATACCATCATGTCTGAGTGCCACTTCTTGCAAAGGTGAAAGAACCCACATGGACTTAAGATCAGAGCAAACATCTCCACCCTCAACTCCAGACATAAATGTGAGGAAAAACTGACAATGGGTAATCACTGTCACTTGTGCGCAGATAGTCCCTCATCAGAAGATGCAAGTGGCTTCTACAACAGGCCAATCTAGGCATTGTGCTGCCCGCAACACTGAAGGCATGCGATATTGAGAAATGAATGACCGTTCGTGCCATCGGTTCTCTTATCAGGATGTTTATTAAGAGGGATGCGCTGTGATACAGTGGAAAGAGAAAAAACATTTCACAGTACGACATTAATTCCTCACCATGGCACAATGAAACATTTGAAGACTCGCCCTCTTCCCTCCCATGTATTGCAACAAAGCAGAATTATTTCTATGCAAGAACCCGTCTATACAAAAAACATCCTGAAGGAGTGGGAGGGAACTCAAAACTCCGTATTAACCCCAAACCAGAGTCCGATAAATACTTCCTATCCCTTGATTCTCTTGCAATGTACTTCTTTTTCACATATTAAAACATTCCTGAATGTGATGAAACTCAGCATCTAAATTGAAACTTGATTGCGAAAAATGGTGTAACACCTTCCTGCATCCACAAAACCTACATCAAACTACACGCACCCCAGCTCTAGACCAACATAACAGAGGAGTGTGTGACTGGGGAAGTGAGGGATTGTTTTGGTCGAGTTGAAACTGTGGAGAGGTAGGGTTGTTGTAATGGTCTTGACTTGGTTCCTGTATCTCGTAGGATCTACTCCATTAGGTCCCAGTGGGAAAAGTACAGTACATCTGTTTGAATCCCTGTCAAATACTGTGGAGGATTACTGCTGGGAACAAATTTTGAAGGACAACAGGGCAGATATACAGTAACTACTCATGCTAAGCTCACCGCTACAGTGACATTTACTTGAATTAAGAGTGGTTAGGGAATACAAATCATTTCATGGAGGAGCCACAGGTGTTTGGGATTCTGGGAGTAAATCTTCAGTGATATTCGCTAGGACTTCATCTCGGCAGCGATCCTTCAAAGCTTCATGCTATTAAGAGAAAATTTGCATTGTTTGGAAATGGTCCTCTGAAGCTGCGTCTGAAAAAAAAACGTTGATGGATTCTCATCTTGGAACAACACCATATACCACCAGCTGGTCACTTAATGCACATGGTAAGTTCACAAGGAATAAACAATTTAGCAAGAAAAAGGGAAAAAAAAAGCATACAGTTTATGGCTTTGGAACAAATTAGTCATATGTATGCTTACGCAAGCAAAAAACACAGGATTTAAAAACAGATTGCTGTGCTATATAAAACCTGATCTATAATACATACAAAACCAGATGATAACTGGTTAGGTGATTTATTAATGTTAATTAATATGATGCTGTAATGCTTTTTTCCTTTTAACTTCAGTCAAATGGGGGAACCAAAAAAAAAAAAACCAACATTTAAATCAACAGAAAAACAAAAGTTCTGGAAATACTGAATAAACTACTTATCTACAGATTAAATGAAATGGGTGTCGTTAAGAGCTTGATCCTATTAGTGCTAATTTAGATCTAAAGGTTTATTAGGTTTGTTCGATCTCCTCGTCTCTGTGACTCATCTGGTCCAAAGCAAGGTCAGATCTTCTCTTTCCTCTCTAGCCCTCGCGGACCTTGGCAGACAGAGCATCACAAGTCTTCTTGGCATCTCCCAAAAGCATGGATGTGTTTGGTTTGTAGAAGATAGGGTTGTCTACAGCGGCGTAGCCAACTCCCAGAGATCTTTTCATCACGATGACCTGGAGGGATGAAAGCAGAGGTTGAAGCATTTAGTCTTATTCCGAAACAAAAGGTAGCTGGAAAATTCACATAACATAAAATCCTGTACGTTGCCCTTAAATTACGAATGGCTTTTTCCACTGAGCTGAGCCAGCCAATTTAAACTCTTCAACATTACTCCTGTAATAACACTGCATGCACCTGCATGTGAAGTGGCAGAGAATGGTTTTAGGATTCGTACAAGAGGGTGCAAAAAGATCCCGAGCTTCCAACATGTAATGGTTATTTAAGTATCAAGCCATTTACAAAATTAAGAGTCATTAGTGTCTTGAACACCAGTTTTTAGGCTGAGCAGTTTCTGGGAAAATCATCGAGAGCAGTGCTTTGATTGGGAGCATCTGTTTGGGAAGGAGGAACACTTGGTAATTGAATAAGTAAAACCAGAGAGGAGAGCCTTTGCCGCTGGTCTAGCTTTAGTGTTATTCAATACACTGAAAGATATTTGGAACGAAATGACCCTCATCTTGAGACTTCAAAATCAGCAGGCGGATCCTTTTAATATCATCATCTGTCCCTCAAAAGCCCTGCAGATGTTCAATGCCAGCCAGGTGATCGGGACAGCTTTCAGACACACTCATCTCATCTTCTCAAAGAGTCATGTGACTGGTTTACCCAGGCTCAGCATCCCCCAGGACAGGACAACATCCTTTTGTTAAATTATTCATAGGGCAGCTGGTTTCATTTGGGAATGAGGTTACACATGAAGGTCTTTAACAAGGCTGGGAGCAATCAGTAGAGTGGATGTTGCACGAGATTGAGGATATCAAAACCAACGGAGACAATCGACAGGGAAACTTCGAATTCGGCTGCACCATCATTTCATCAAGAGCGTCAGTATGTTCTAAGCTGGTCAAGTTCCCTCGCTGAGACTTGGCTACACTTGCAAGTTGCTACAAATAAGGAAGGCTCTTGTTCAAAGCTCTAGTGTTTGCATAATTCCATATGGAATTATGGAACAGGTTAACAAGCTACACGCAATTACTCGTGAGAAAAGGTCGACGTATTTACACATTCACAAACGTCAAGCCCCAGTACTCTGAGTGATTTCCCTAGAGAAGGTCTGGCCGCAATGGGCCTGTCATGTGGTGAGGCACACCAGCCCCACATTTTAGGGAAAGTATCGGTCGGATGCTCTGAAATGTCATCATTCCAGAACGAGCGAGTCAGCGCTAATGAAAGCAGCGTGAGGCTTGTCTTGCTGGAGATACACCTGGACCGAAGCGTGGTTACAGTGGGAACCAGCTGTGGGGATGGGACGGAGATTTTCATATCGCTCTGGGTGGGAGAATGAGGGATGGTCTGTATTATTATGCTTGAGGGCAAATGCTGCAGTCCTGGTTTTATTCCAGTTAGGTCATAAAAGTATAGCCTGATACATATGGAGTATTAAGTATGTCATGTACACTTCAATTTCGTTCTGTTCAGGTTTTTTTGGTCAGTCACTTTACCAAAGCTGCATTCTTTTATTAAATTTAAATCACAATACTGCTGTTTTTATTTTAACTGTGATTTATTTCAACATTTTAATAATGTGATATATTATTGTGATGGCTAAGACAAGCCATGACTTCAGTCTTCAGTGTCAGGTTATCCTTTAAAAATAATTTTAGTATGTTGATTTGGTGCTCATTTTTTGTTTGTGGATATATTTTATATATAAATTAGGGGTGTGACGAGACACTTATCCCACGAGACGAGACACTGGGCTTTTAGACAAGATTTTTACACTTTTTTTTTTTTTTTTTTTTTTAAATAAATCCTTATATAAAAATTCATAAAAATCCATATATTATATATATATATATACACTATATTACCAAAAGTTTTCGCTCACCCATTCAAATGATCAGAATCAGGTGTGCTAAT
>JAUCMS010000048.1:4144776-4155835 GCA_032357445.1 Enteromius radiatus
TGACACTCAAGATGGATTATTAGAATAATCGATTATTTATCTATTTATTTATATTTTATATATGCTTTATTTTATATAAATTGTTTTTTTTTCTTATCACTATCAGCATCCTTGTAATTGTTTTGTGCATTGTAGAACAAATTAATTCATTATGTAGGTGTGTCTAAGTATTGTATTGTATGTGATATATCACATATTTATAATAGAACATAGATTAATTAATTATTTGACTTAAATAAAATAATTAATCTATGTTCTATCATAAATATATATCTGACAATTATAATAAACCAAACAGCTTGAAAATCGGTTGACAATTAAGCAAATGATGATGATTTTAATCGTTGCTAGTTCTCTGCCAATGTTAACAAATGCAGAGTAGACGCGGCTTCCCCCGACACAAGATGGCGGCGAGGTTGACGCATCATTCCTATGGACAGCAGCGTCAGAGGGCGCATCTAGTCAGTATAAGATATCTATGTAATTATATAATAACTTAAATAATTATAATTACTTATATAGACAAAGTAAAGGAAACATTTTACACACACACACATATACATATATATATATATATATATACACACACACACAATACTAATTTTTATATATATATATATATATATAAATTAGTATTTTGTGTATATTTAAAACATTAATAAAATTAATTTTAATTTAAATATGCATAGCAAACTTTAAATTGTTTTATAGGCACTTCAATCATACTTTGTAAATGAATACAGAGATTAATATTGATATCAATGTGTTTAGAAACTTTACAATTTAAAAATGTATTAGTAATAGCAAATGTTGAAATAAAAAATAAAATTAATTCAAATTAAATATGGCAGTCACACACTAGGCAAAAGAACTGCACTAGTTCTGACAATCGAATAATCGGTAAAACTTATCAATCGGTCAACCTCTAATTAGGGCCAGTGTCCTGCAGAGTTTAGGTCCAACCCTAATCAAACACACCTGAAGAAGTTAATCAATGTCTTCAAGATCACTAGAAAGTTACAGGCAGGTGCGTTTGATTAGGGTTGGAGCTAAACTCTGCAGGACACAGGCCCTCCAGGACCGAAGTTGCCCACCTCTGGTGTAGCATGTTCTCATTAATATGGCAAATACTGAAAGCGCATGGTTGTAGAAGCATCTCTAGTGTCAGGCACACCGTCTTTCCACGCCCTGCAACCTGAGAGGTGTCGCGGGGACTGTGGAAAGTATTGCGTAGCCTGCACCTGTCGCTCTGCTCTTCACCGGCTCTTTCACAGCACTGGGAGGCCTGGGGTACTCTGTGCTCTCAGATCACAGGGCAATACACGTACACTGGAGAGGCAACAAAAGCCCCAGACAATAGAGCAACTGAATGACGATATTCAAAGGCACTCTTTGAAATGGAGGAGTCCAACATGCAGAGAGAAACAGAGAGAAGCCTGCCATTCAGAGGTTCCCCAGACTGACCTGCAACTAGCGAGTTCAAACACTCACCCAAGCAGCACTGACAAGACTCAGACCCCCTCAGTTAGTGTTATTTATATATCAACTTATTTATTTGTTAATTTAAAAAATACATTCACCGAAAACAAAGGATAATTTAATAGATAAAATAAATTTTTCTGTCTTCGTTTTCTCACCCTTGAGTAGACCCAAACCCGTATAATTTTCTTTTTTTTTTTTTTTAACTACTATGGAAGTTAACGGTGACCAAAACTTATAAACAAATTCATACAGGTTTGGAATTACTCAAGAGTGAGTAAATGATGACAGAATTTTCATTTTTGGGTGAACAATTCACCCAAAAGTTTAAGAAACATTTAAGAAACAGTTCATGCAGTGGGGAAAAAAAATGTGATTAGGAATTAGAAGTGAAGCAAAAGAGAGGAAAAGAAAGGGGAGATTCTAAGTGTCATCCAGTTCAATAATTCATAGGATAACGGTTTACTAATTCTTCTGGTATCCTGGATCTTGTGGTGCACATGTGGCTTAAAAAAGGTGTTGAATAACAGTTAAAACGGTTACGATTTCAAAAAACGACTGTAGATTTTTGAATGTTTCTTACCTGATTTTCTTGCCCTGCTCAGTCAGTGACTTTACAAGATCAGCAATAGGATACTGAGCTTTTGCTGCACACAGACCATAACCTGAAGTAGAAGACACAGCAATTAAGAGGAGGAACACAGCTAAACACACATGCAAAAAAAAAACCCTATTAATACATATAATACACTATTAATACCTTAAGCCTAAGAAACTCATTTTTATGATTAACTCTGTATGAACCAGCCACATTTTTATATTTTTAGTAATCATACCTCACCTATTTTTAAAATCTGTCATGTGAATTGATTTTACCCCAATAAATAATCCTGCCGTATAAACAATAGGAAAAATCTGTTTTGAAAGTAAAGCAAACAAGAGACCTGCTCCCACTCATTTGTAATTCACAGATGAAATAATTAAAACTTGAATGACCTGCAGGATTATAAACAAACAGAAAAGAGGAGGAAATTGCTTCATGTTGAAATACATCTTTAATTAATCTAAATGCAGCGCTAGAATTTGTAATCATATTTCACAAAAGTGTTTATTTTTACACCCTTGGTGTAGTTCGAAAGCAGAACAGAATTAAATGAACTGGAAAAAAAAAGCACTGTGCAGAACCAGTGCAGAAAGACAGAAAGACTTACTGATGTGTCACCAATAACCAATTTACCACTTACAATAAGGAAAAACGAACAAACTCCTCACGTCAGTCATTTTAAAGCCTCATTTACTGCGGACACCTTTTGATAGGCTTGTCACAACAGCCACCAAATCGCCCTGCTTAAACAAGCATGTCACGGTGCGTGCCGGCTAACTCTCCTCGCTCCTAATGATTTCTTTACAGCTCTTTTTTAAACAAAAAGACATTTCTCCTCGGGAAAACAGCCATGGTTGGCAAACTTCAAACTTAAACAGAAAAGTCTTAAATGTTTTCACAGCTGTCAATCAACTAAACTAACTATGACTACTTAAATTATACGAAAATGCGGAAATGAAAACAAGGTCATTGCTTACTCAGTGTAAAGACTGAGCAGTCAAGGGAACCCAATTCAAAATACACCAAAAAGCACTAACAACTCAGTGGAGGTTGATGGATGGATTTAGCGGCTAATAAAAGGAAAAGTGGGATCAATTGTGTTATTTAATTATTTAGTCCAGGACTCAGCAAAAAAGGATGCACCTATCGTGTGACTGGGGAATATAGTGTTAAAAAAAAAACACTTAAAAAAAAAAAATTATTACCAGACTATTATGTTCACATTTGGTGTAAAAATGAATTTTTATCTCATCAATTTGTGGCTCATACCAGCAGACCGCGGTGCTCACGATGGTCAGGCCTTTGTTGTCAGTGAACATAGCGCTTTCTCAGACATCTTGGCAGTGGCTAAACGGGCAACGGTCAAGAAGGAAAAATCTGGATGCCTCAGAGCCTGTTGGACGGCCATTTGTTTTAAATAAAAGGGCCCGTCTCTGTTGTGCTTGGCCCTGCAATCTTGTTTACTCTGGAACACGTGTTTATTATCATTTCTGCTTTTCTTTCTGTTCATATTCCCGCATCTTATCGCTCATCTTTTCCACTGTCCTGTCGCCTCCAAGGTCTTGATCTTCTCGACCTGCTGTCGGACCATAAAACACAACTATAAAACAGTCCACTGCAGAGAACAAAGCAGCGTGAGAGTCGCTACCATTGCTGAAGGCCATTACGGAGGCCCCTGCTAAGAACCAGCCACAGAAAATATTTAAGTCCGACTAAATATTTATTTGCCAACTGAACTTGTATTGAAGGTAAACAACTAAAGTTCATCTGACACATCCTGCTCAAGCAGTCAGCTGTATCTGGGCAAACGAAACGTAGCACGACCCTGCCAGAAAACCTGACATCACCCTCTGTAGCTCTGCTCACACGAACAATGCTATGGGGGGCCAACCGCAAAAAAAAAAAAAAAAAAAAAAACATACTAAAGAGGAGTCGAGCCCAAACAGACAGATAAAAAGTGCACACGAATGAGTCTACGGCTTTAAAAAAAAAACTGTGAGAATTCAAGACCACCTTAGAACAAGCCCCAGCAGGCCTCAGGGTGCATTCTGGGGGGTTTATCCCGCACAGGAGGGGTCAGAAAATTACCAGTGATGTAATGGGGGTGAAGCAAGGTTGCTTTAACAGACATAACATAAAGGATCGTTTGAAGTCGCTGACGGTTCGCTCCAGATCTAGTTGAAACGAAGTGTTTCAGATGTGCGAGGCTACAAAGGGCCTCCATTACCTGGAACGATGATGATATTATGAGCCTCCCTGATCATCTCCACCGACTGATCCACGTTGACCTCAGTGTGGGTACCTGTGATCTCCATGGGCTTGCCTGTGCCGGTGGATGAGGTGCCGTAGCCACCCAGAATGACGTTTGCCAGTGAGCGGTTCATGGCCTAGCGTGGAGAAGAAAAATAAACAGGAATCAGGATTGCAGAGTATGAAGACTGCCTCCAAGAGAAATAAAAAAAAAAAAAAAAATACAGATTGCGTAAAGAAAAAGTGTGTCCATATGACATTTAGACATTATTAACAGGATATTATGAAACGAGCCAAATGATTCAATCGGAATTTGCATGTGAAGGAAAAATAAAAATGGGTACATGTAAAATAATACCATTTGTCCAACTTAAAACTCAACTGTGGTGCTGAATTCCCCAAGTCACACTGGGGTGCAAGCCATGGAAATCATTATAACAGGAACATTCTGCCTTTGAGATCAAGGCTTTTGGACTCGCATACATGTGTTCCATAATCTAATATTAATTTAAATCAAAAAATGATTTAAAGTTACATTTTAATGGGTTCGATAACAGTCTGTGTAATGAATTGATCCACACATCAGAACTAATTATTTGCTCATTTTAAAAAGTTTTTGCCACTAAACAATAACAAAGGTGAACCTTGATGACACTACTACAGAGGATGGTTATGGATGAGTAATTAATATTTTATTACCTGTACCTTCCAAATGTATTCAAACAGCAAATAAATTACACAGAGAAAGCAAGCGAAAACATTTACATTGTCGAAGAACATTATGACTGACTTCGGTCTAGCGTGAGTTTTAAGCACTCTCGAAAAACTCTGTCTATACATGGTTTTATGAATTATTCTCTTGTATCATACGTACCACCTACATTTAGTTGTTTATGATGATAGAATTTGCGTGAGTGCTGAATTTAGTCAGTGAGAATGAATGCCTCTGATTGGCGACTGCTTTCATTAGCTCAATAGACTCATATGTGATTGGTCATAAATGCGCAACACTGTAAAAACGTGTTTAAAACATTGGTGCAACATTGAGCAGACCTAAATTTAAAGCTGCAGCCAATACTTTAATTTTATTTGTGACAGCTGTAATCTTCTACAAACTGATGATAGCGTGGATATTTTGTCATTCATAGGTGACATGACCAGGGATGAGACATTATTTAAAATCTGAATTTACAAATCCAAACATAAGTGGACAACTGCATGAAATATAAAAATCACACTTTGCAAGTAGTTTTTGGATATTTTATCATGAACATTGTACATATTGTGCATCTAAAGTTATAACTGAAATAGAAACCATAACATTACTATTGGAAGCAACTAATAATTTGAAGTATAAGTAGTCCACTTTGAGAAAATTGCATTAAATTGAGTCATAAGAAGAACATTTGATACAAAAAAAAAAAAAGGTCCATTTCCATTTGTTTTTATTTTCAATTCAAACTAACACGCATGTATTCTTTTAGTCAAACTTTACATAATATTTGAAATAATATTTAGAGTTTGTGGGTTGGAGAAAACATTGCAACTGTTCATTTTTAAGACGGATGACAAACACAATGTTTAGACCTCCATTCAACATTCCAAATACAGAATTAAGCACAAAACTACTTCATAAAAGAGGTGGAACTCCAAGACTGTGGACTTACCACACACATGATGTAGGAGAGGATGGCTCCAGAAGACCCAATGAGGGCACCCACAATGGTCAGCAAGTTGTTATTGAGCAGGAAGCCTTCAGCGCACAGAGCCCAGCCGGAATAGCTGTTTAGCACTGTGATCACCACGGGCATGTCGGCCCCTCCGATAGCGGCTGTCAGGGTCAGGCCCTACAAAGAAAATGAAAAGCGGGGTCAGAAAGAGGGTCAGAGAGAGAAAAAAGGGTGGAGATCAAAGGTTACGGTGATGACAAGTGAGCAAAGCGCAACAGTAACTCGATTCCATCGTTTAAACAAAAAGAAAGTCCACCAAAAGGAAAATCACAAGCCTGAGGTACGAGCACTGTATACACGGTTCGTTTTTATAAAACATTGGCTTATGATGCAAATAGGAAATGTGATATAGTGCACGCCAGAGCAACATATTTCACACAGATTTGGTTGCAATGGGCTTAAATTAAGGCATGAGGTGTTTGTCAAAACACGGTATTCCTTTCACTCGTCCGTGATATCATCCCTTTATTATTAAACAATGTACCTTCCTCAGGGAACGGGCCTAAACAAAGCCAGCTACCATGCATCATGTAAAAAAATACCTACGAACAAGCAAAAAGACGGAGACTTGAAGAATAATCACGGTAAAAAGAGCCAGACACCATACTGCAGGTGATTGTTTATCTTTATGGAGGTAAAAGGAGCTGTATAAAAATGTCAGCTTCCTGATTATTGATAAATGATGAAAGCCCCATGACGCCAATGTTTACCAGGACTCCAAAAGCTGTCCCTTGAAATTTCATGATTGTGGTTTACTTCTATCTGTCATCGTATGGTGGTGTGCTCTTATGGATTATATAAAATCAATAAATAAAAGTAAAGCCAAAGGGTTTTGGGTTTCATGAGCTGCAGGGTTTAACTACAGTATGTTGTGCTGTTCTGAAAGGCTGAACAAAGTTGTACAGGCTATGGTTGCACTCAAGCTTTTCAATCTCTGACCTCAATCGGCCTCTACATCCTCATACCACCAGTAAGTGTAATACTAAGCAAATGTGCAATTTTATAAACAACTGTCACTACTTAAGATAGAGGTAGGCCAGTATATTAGCCCATTATCATGTTGTATTTGCACATTGTAACATGTCTACAGTCTTGTCAACGGATAGTGCACATCATATATTGTTGAGTAAATACTATGAAAGTCAGTTTTTTTTTTTAACTGTGCACATTTTAATGGCTAAACTTTATATTTACACAAATATTATATTATATTATATTATATATATATATATATATATATATAACATTTTGGCCAAATGCGAAAACAATTCTAATTTCAAAATATTGTTATATTAATGCTATCAAGCTATTTACATGTATGTGCATTTACATGTTTATATTCTTTTATATTATACATAACTATATTTATATAAACATAACATATCTTAAATATATACATGCATGTGTTTGTATTTATATACATAATAAATATACACAGTACGCACATTTACTATGTAGGCTAAAGAAAATGATTTTGGATGCGACTAAATCGCGTCTTTTGTTAATTTTTATTTTTGTATTTTATTTATTTTATGTAAACAAAAACATTTATTTTGGATGTGATTAATCCTTTGACAGCACTAATATATTAATAACATCCAAATTAAGTTTGTGTTTACTTAAAATAAAAATGAACAAAAAGAAATAAAAACCAAAAAGTAAAAAAAAGGGGGAAAAAAAGGAAACTAAATAAAACATTTCTGAACCAATCAAAAACATTCTAGGGGGAAGAAGAAGAAAGGAAAAAAAAAAAAGGGATTTTGGAAGACTGTGTGAATCCCTTACCATGACAGCAGAGAGTGCAGACACAGAACCCAGGCAGGTAATGCCAGTGGTATAGCTTGGATCCAGCATGTAGGGGATCATGCCGCCCACACTGGCTGCCATGAGGGTAGCGTTCAACGCATGACGACCAGGAAGCATAAGGGGAGCTGAGTTCAGGAGACCTGCACGAGTCAAGTGAGAAGAGCAACACAAAAAGTTTATTAGCACATACGTCAGAGACCATGTGCTCTTTGGGAACACGATACGTGAAATAAAATTAGTGTGAGAACTTCTTGGAAACGAGAAGCTTGTTTGAGTTGAGTTTTAAACAAAAGTACACAACTGCATGTCATGTTGTTAAAGTGCACTTTAAGCAGCTGCTAGCTTTCTGTAAACTATAATAATATGTACGAGACATATCATCAGCACGAGACAAGTATGTGCGCACAGGAAAAACTCAGTAGGAGTCAATAACTCTTCAGCATCTGCCGCGTAACAAGTCAGCGATACACTCGGATTGGGCGATTATGTACAGTACTCTACACCGGCCCCCCTTTTAGGCTGAAAGAAAAACTCACAAGGATAAAAATGAGACTTCTAATCTGCTTTATCAGTGTAGGCCTGCAGGCTTCAGAGCGGTGGTAGTGGTGGAGGAATGGGAAAGCTCCTGAAGATAATGCGTTCCAGCTTTGAAAGACAAGTGGAAAATGACTGGGGGGGCGGAGGGACTAATTAGTGCCAAATTCTGAGAGGTTCCGCCTGGCCAGGCTTTAAACATGAGGCATGTGTGGCACCGGTGGGCCGATGAGTTAACAAACAAAGCCGCACCAGACAGTGAGGACCTAGACCCATGACATTGAGACTTCTAATAGGGCTGCATGATTAATAGAAATAATTAAATGCATGCATTGCATGTTTGAAAGTGAAGCGTGGCACTGTGTTCTTTTACATGTAATCAGCTCATGATCCTGTGTTTTTCAGTATCTCAGAGCAGTTCAGTGAGCAGTAAACGAACTCCACACCAACTCGTATTATAAGGGAAAATGGTTTATAAACCACCTGTTGCCAAAAGAAAATTTAAAGGGGTCACTACGGGTTTCCTCCAAAATAAAAGCTCAGTGGTTTAACCTTTAAAAAAAAAAAAAAAAAAAAAAAAAAAAAGAACAAGCAATTGTACAGAAATAAGAAAAAAAAAAAAAAATACTATTTAAAAAAAAACTTCACTTGGAAAGTCAGTATAACAGTAATGTTAATATACTTGTATTTAATAACAAGTATTATTATTAATTATACTGATATATTAGGTTTAGTCTAAAGCTTGCATTCCTATAAACAACCTTTTTCTTTACTAACAAAAAAAATTGCCCCAAAATTAAAAATAATCATTTGGGCCCTCATTTGGTCTCAAACCTGAATGGCTTGTGACAGAATTTAGTTCAAGGACCAATTCTCACAATTAATGAACCATTAATGAAAAATATTTCTTTAAACTCCTAATTTGCTGCTTATTAATAGTTAGTAAGGTAGTTATTACATTTAGGTATTGGGTGAGTATGATTATGAATATGTGCTTTATTATTGCTAATAAAAAGCCAATATTTTAATAATAGGAATACTAATGAGCATATCAATAAGCAACTAGTTTATATTAAGAATTGGTCCCCATCCACCTTTTCTTGACTCTGTTGCGTCTCACCCATAGGCTTACTTCCACGTTGAGGAAAAAGGTGGATACTAAAGTGTTATTGAACTATCCCTTTAACTGTTATTGTATATTCCAACAAGCAGGACCTTGAAGTTTGCCATAGGCCACCAAAGATCCGCTGAAGGTGACTCCACCGATGTAGGTCCCCAGGTAGGCCACAATCTTAGTGAGGTTGGCTGCAGGATCGGTTGCGAAGTGTGGATACTCCACCATGTACTCTGCAA
Organism: Enteromius radiatus; assembly: GCA_032357445.1. Lineage (NCBI taxonomy): Eukaryota > Metazoa > Chordata > Actinopteri > Cypriniformes > Cyprinidae > Enteromius > Enteromius radiatus. Next base: position 4,154,533 of record JAUCMS010000048.1, read on the forward strand.
CGCAGGTGAGAACGGCTGCCAAACCCACCAGACTGTGGAAAGCGGCGACGAGCTGCGGCAGGTCCGAGATCTGGATCTTCTTGGCGATGGTCAAACCTGCAAACAACAAAGGAGAACTCAGGCCTGCTGGTAAACGGGTCACTTCCGATGAAGCGGTGTGTGTGTTGATGTGAATCTGGGGCGCAGGTTGGGGGAAGTGTGTGTAGGGGGCATGTTTGGGGCGGGCTGAGACCTCAGGGTGGAAGCATCTGGAATCAAGCAGACTTCTGGTTTGAGCTGGGGCTGGTCGGGACGGTTTAAACTATGTTCCAGCAGGTTTCCAGGAATAATTAGCAATTTAGATTAGAGATGACTGGCTACAAAGTGTGATACCGTGCTGTGTGACTCACACGATCTGATGACCATTACCTGGTTTTGCGGGGAAAGCACAAGGTTATTTACCATTTACACTGACACACTTGGAGGTTCAAAGGCCGCTGACTAAAGAAGAAACTGATGAAGGCACAAGCATACAAGTGTACTCACCAGCAGTGCCACCCACCGCCATGGCCGCACTCATCTGTGCCATGAGCTCAGGAGAAGGTTTCAGCGCTCCGAACGTAGCAGCGATGCCACCGGCCACTCCGATCATGCCCAGGGCGTTACCGAGACGAGCCGTGGACTGGGTGGAGAGACCCGCAAGAGCTCCCACACAGCATAACCCGGAGCCCAAGTACATCATCTGAACACAAAGAGAAGGTTTACAGGAGGTCATTTCTCTACAGAACAACTGCAGTATATAACCAGAATTTCATCATGGACAGGTAGTTATAATGATGTTCTGAGCTGAATTTATCATGTTGAGATGCATCTTATGACATTCTGGTCACAAGATTTATCATCACTCCTTGATTTTATTATTATTTTAGTATGCTACAACACGTATATTATACACACACACAAGATATTTTTCCAGTTTTGATTTCACATTTCATTTCAAGTTTAGTTAATTTTTTTTGTCGTTTAATTTGAGAGCTTCTCTCATTATTATTATTATTATTAACAACAGCCTTAATATATACACATTATTTTTTTATTATTTTAAATTAGGGGTGCACCGATCCGATATTAGGATCGGATATCGGCCCCGATATTGAAAAAAATAGCTGGATCGGGGATCGGAGAAATGAACCGATCCACGGGCCGATCCAGTTTTTTTTATTTTTTTTTTATTTTTTTTTTTTTTATTACCGACGAAAACGAGACGATAACGAACGAAAACTAATTTGAAATGACAAAAACTATGACAAAAATCTATTGGCAT
>JAUCMS010000048.1:4173951-4208290 GCA_032357445.1 Enteromius radiatus
TTTAGCGCCAATCAAAGAACCGGAATCACTGATGAGATGCGCATAATATATCGTACGATATATATCGCCCAGCCCTATTTAAAAATATGAGAAATAACCGCGTATTTTGGGACAAGTAAGAAAATAACTAAATAATGAAGCGATCTTTAAATTAAAAAAAATTACTTGTATCAACACCTTTTCTTTTCTGAAATATATAACAGAAATCTCTGATTGGACATGTACAGTAATGGCAACTTTTTGGACTTATCGAGATTGACATGTCCAGCAGAGGGCGGTAGTAGACAAGGACAATACTTCAACAATGAACTCAAAAAAAGGAACAAGAAAAGGAAAATAAAACTGAGAAATTTTAAGAAGGGACCTCCAGATGACTAGGTTCTTGATTTTTTGTGCAACTGCAATTCTACATGGAGTTTGTTCAAAGGCAACATTCAGCCTATAAAAACCCCTAATCACAGAAGGTTTCACCTGGTGAGGTTTTTAGCCTGATAATTTCTTGCTTTCTTAACCCATAGACAATGGAAAATGGGCTGAACAGAAGGTAGTTAACATTTGGTCATAAATAATTAAAATGATTCACACAGCAGCATAACTCCAATGTTTTTAAAAATCCTAAAGTACATGTAAATAAAAATCGAATGAATCATTCTTTTGCACTGAATAGACCGTTTCCATATGTTCTATGAGTACTGTCTGGTGCTGTTTGAAGTTTCCCCTGTGTTCCTCATATGTTTCTGTTCAACTAAATCCATTTGTGGAATGTCTGTGTTCTATGACTGTTAACCATTAACTTCAACCCAGATTGCTACAGCCTCTTCTCACAATTCTTCTGACACCTGGAAAAAAAAAAAGCTTTGCACTGTAGGTCAAATAAAAAACACAATGCATTAAATAAAACAATGCTTTTATTATAGTTATAGTTATTAGTTATCTTGTAGTACTGTATGTTATAATGTAGATTTAGATGTTAAATGCAAAAAATGTTGTTTTAAAGGTACAATGTTTAACATGTTTTATTTTATCATGTTTTGATCATATACCTTATTTTTCAGTGAGTCTGAGCAACTTTGCTATCTACAGTTTTATCTAAAAATATTAGCTTTACACATTCAGCCTTTTCTTTCACTTTCAAGCTGATAACATCACTTGTTTGACATGTATTTCTCTAACCAAATGTGTTTTGAAGTGCAGCAGTTTTAGTGTCTAAAACAAGGTGATGTTTATTTATTTTGATACAAAAACAAGTATGGATTTGCATGTAAGCCTCACAACAAAAAATACGGTTAGATTTTTGGAGCTCTGGTCCTAATCATCATAGTTTTGATGTCTGTTTTGCAGATGCATTGAGAGCAGCTTGTTATTCTTATTCGATCTGTCATATCGAAAACATACTAAAACTGTCAAGATACACCCTCTGCAATGATACTCTCCACAATAGCAGCAGCCAAAGTTAATGAAATGTTGACAACTGAAATCAAGTCACAGTGAAGTTGTAAAGGGGTTGGGTTTCATCCTGCCCTTTCATTCTTCTCCTACAACAGCTCATCCTCCAGGCAGACACAAAGTTATGAGGCGCAAGAAGCTGCTCCGCATGCCACACAGCTTTGAAGCTTAGAAATTCCAAGAGTTTCCTGCAACAAGGTCGAACTCTAATGTGAACCAGAAGCTGCTATTTCTCCCTCTGCTTTCTCACTCAGTTGGTTAGTGGAGAGTGTGAAGTGTCGATATGCCTCGTCTGTGGATCTTCCTGCTTCTGTTGGCGCACTGGATCAACAGCCCGGTGCTTTCTGCAAAAGGAGGCAAGAAAAAACACCAAGTGAAGAATCAAAGTGGCCCTGCAACTCCCAAGGACGACGTTGGGTCAGATGGAGCTCCCGAGAGTCCATCAGAGTCTGACTTCTTGGCTGATTTTGCTGGGAAACACCGCTTGTGGGTGATCACCGCACCATCGCACAGTGACAACTATCTGCGTATGATGGAGAAGCAGATCCAGGAGTCTGAAGGACTGAATTGTCGCTTGGCAGAGAGAGACACGCTCATCGTCACTATTATTCAGAATGCCATGATGGAAGGCAAAATCCAACGTACGACCTTGCTAGGAGAAGCCACTGTGGAGGTTATGGACTCTGAAATGGTAAGCAAACTTCTACATTACCTTGAGCTGGAGGACCATACCTTCTCCATGCTGGTTCTGAAGAAGAACATGAGGGTGAGTGAACGATTTCCTTACCCGGTTCGCGTTGAGGCCATTCTTGAGGTCATCGACCAGCTACCTGTGCGAAAGTTGGAGAAAGTTGCAAGAAAGGGGTTGCCGGTGAAATGCAAGATCACTAAGAAGAGGTTAGTGGTGAAGAAACAGGGTTCTAGCAAGCGTAGGACCTTCAGCCCACAGAGGCATGCGAATACCACATCCATCTTTCTGACGCAGAAGACACGTCTTGACAAAAAGGAAACATTGAGAAACAAAGTACAAGATATTTTGAGCGGACGTTCGCGATTCGTCATCCGTAAAAAAAACACTGGCAGCTCAGGCAATGGCAAACCGTCAGCTAAAGCAGGTACAAAATCTGGATCTAGTGGAAATGAGAGGCTGAAGCACGACGACCAGAAAAAAACTCCAGACAGTGATGGAAACCCAGAGCTGGAAACAGAAGTGAAAAAAGCTTCGGAAGCAGATGAAATGCATGCTGGTGCAAAATCCAATTTTGAAACCCTCAATGAGGAGTTTAATGGAGAGCAAACCGTTGACCATTCAAGCTCCAAAAAGAAAGGCAAAGGAAATGATGGCAAGAAGAAAAGGGGGAAAGAAGGGAGGAGGAAGTCACAACGAGAAGCAGATGATAAGGAAAAGGCAGCTCTAAAAGAATTCATGCAAAACCTCAAAGGGAGAAGGAGACTTCTTGTGAGTTCTTCTTGATTAGATACATATTTGTAGATATCCTGGGAAGAGTACATATAATTATTGTTTTTTTTTGTTTGATTTGTTTTGTGTCACATAGGTGATTTCATCTCCAAGTGATGTCTCAAGTCAGTACATCAAACAGAGAGATGATAATGAGCTACGTAGTTGCGAGTTTTCCCAAAGAAAGGTCTCAGTTCTGTCCATCATGGGCTCTGAACGCAATCCTACACTACACATTCAACACTACCAACAAGGTAATGTATAAATACCTTTTTGTACATTGTACATAAAGGGCTGTGTGCGCAGTTCCATCAAAAGAGCATGGTTGATAACACTGCATATTTGTGATAATATGGTTTGAATTCACCAGTTGATGACGTACATGTTGCTTCTTTTGAAACAGATTCTGAATCTCCACAAGCATCCCTGCCAGAAAAGTTCAGAAACCCTGAGTTAATCAGCGAGATCCGCAGAGAATATGGGCTGGACTCCAAAAACTTCTCAATGGTGTTGACTGACTATGACCTGATGCCTAACGTAAGAACACCTGTTTTCTCCTAATTCACATTGACTTTGAAAGACTACCGAATCCAAAGCACACTTCTTGTGGTTTTAGTTTAACAGGGTTTTCAGCAAGCCAACAGCTCCTTCCGAATTACTGGATTACATTGACAACTTTCCATCACGTCAGTCAGAGAAGGAAGAGGAGAGAAAGCATCCATCATCCTGCTCTAAAACAGAAACGAACAATCAAGAGGAGAACTCGCTTCTGAGGTAAACACCATGAGTTTCCCCAATGCTTTAAACTATGATTACTAATCATTCCAACTGTTCTGATTATCGTATGTACATTTTCAGGTTTATGTCCAAACGGAGACTTCTAATCATCTCATCACCTACTATAGATGACTACTCCTTCCATCAGCAGCTTCAGGCATTCAATGGACAGGAGTGTCCACTGGGTACTGTATGCTTCATGTTCTCTGAGCTTTTGTGGATATTTCTTGAAAAATGATCAAATTAACAGTTATACACACTTTAGAAATAAAGGGTCATTATTGGAGTCAATGGCTTCATGAATAAACTTTAATTTCCATGCCAAAAAAGCTGATTTTATAGTGGAAATCTTCCTTTGGGAGCTCAAAATGGTTCTTCTATGCAACCATCTCTGAGAAAACACCTTTTTGGAGCTTTTACTTTTTAATGAGTATGTTATATATGGCAGTGTAACCTTAAATTGAATCCACATGCACAGGTATTCGTCATTTTGCCTTGTTGAAGATTGTGGGTACTGGATCAACAGCTTCAGGAACAGTGGAGTTTTTACCATTAAATGGTGAGTTTTTTAAATGGAAATCTCATTTCCTCAGTATTTCTTGCAAGTAACATCAAATACTTTAGAATGGCTATTGAATATTTATCCTAACTTACAGGGAAAAGTCAACCTGAGAAGGAGACGCTTTCACAGGATGTGGTGGAGAGTCTCAGAAATCAGTTGAAGATAAACCGTGACTACTTCAGCATGTTGGTAGTGGGTAAGGATGGAGATGTCAAGGCCTGGTTCCCATCACCAATGTGGTCCCTGGGAAGCATCTATGACCTTGTGGACTCTATGGAAATGCGACAACAGGAACAGAAACTGCAACAAACTCTTGGAATTCACTGTCCTGAGGAGAATACTGGTACTTACCACGGTTACACAGAAGAAACAGAGGACAGCTACTTGTACCACAGATCTGAGGACTAGAGGTCATCAAAACAAAGACATTAGACATGCATATAGTGAACACTTGTACATTTATCATCCCCATATCATGTGTTTATCTCAAATCTTACCTGTTGTTTGCTGTGTCCAGTAACATTTAACTTCCCTGCACTTGGTTGCACACGCTACTATGCTTAAGTATAGCTAAAAGACATTGCGTGCAATTCTTGTTTTTAAAAAGCTGTTGACAAGGATAGTTTTCTAAGCTGTAGAAAATTAGTGTTTTTTTAAGTCTACTGCTGCATCGTTTACTTCCCTACTATATAGTACCCGAAAAACAGTATGCGAGGCGAGTAGTATGTAGAAATTCAGTAGGGGAGAAGTACCCGGATGACCTACTGCTTCCATCCGAATTCTATAGTAGGCATACCATGGAGGAGGCGTCATATTCGAAAAATGGCGGAAAGTTGAGACACGGCTCATTTCAAGTGTAAGTACCTCAGGAAAAAAAACTTTGTTTATTGTGATTAAATTACTCTTGTTTAACACAATCTAAATAAACGGATGACTTTATTGAAAGTTTAAATTGTCGCGCTGTTGTGACGACGCATGACACGTGACATCATCAATATGGCGGATGTAGTACGTCTGAATTCCATTCATACTATATAGAACGTACTGTTTTAACGGTCGGGTAGTACGTTCAACTACAAATGTAGTACCTACTGTACATAAGCAGTATGCGATTTCGGACACAGCATATGACTATTGTTGGTAATTGGTAAGTTTTTTTTAGTGCTGTACAATGATTAAACTTGATTTATCGCATTCAAAATATTATTTATGTGAGTGTACTGTGTAAATTTATTATGTATGTATAAATAAACATACTCACACATACAGTGTATATATTTAGAAAATATTTACATGTATATTTATCCTTCATATAATTTATATATATATATAAATACAAATGTTATATATATATTTTTCTTAATATTATACCAGAATATAATATACACATATACATATTATGTAAACATAAATGTTTATTTAGGATGTGATTAAAACATGATTAATCATTTGACAGTACTGATTTTAAATGTTTTTTCTCCATGATGGAAAATGTAATTTTTAAAATTATGCTTTTAACAATCTCTAATTTTCATTCTAGTATATTGATGTGGTGCTTAAGAACAGTTACAGTAAACAGTAATCATTAAAACTGTAATACATTGTTTTTTATGGATTCCTTGATGAATGCAAAGAACAGCATTTATTTGAAATGGGATTCTTTTGTAACATTAACAAAGCATTTGTCACTTTTGATTCATTGATAGCATTCTTGCTAAATAATAGTATTCATTTCTTTTAAACATTTTCACTTACCTGAAATATATATATATATATTAAATGTGAATATTACTCCTGTCAGACAATAAAGAAATAAATAAAGAAACAATACTTTTCGACTGTTTATGTGTTTTTGTAGTATTCATTCATAATGCTGAGCAGGGACACATATGTGAGTATAGAAAGAGCAATTGTGCAGTACAGGATAGGCAAATAGATTTGATGAGGAGAGAGATATGGCTTCCTGTGATGACAGTGCAGTGGTTGACCAGCGGATAGGGGAAGTAGCCAGGAGTGGGCAGGCATTTACAGTCACAAATAAACTGAAGCAAACAGACACACAGTCATCAGTCCAGTTGTGAGCTAGCAGTCCATGTGAACATCTGGGAGAGGATTTTTTTGGGGCTCTACCACCACCATGGTGAGTGCTCTCTCTGGTTTTATCCCTGAATTGTTATTAACCAGTGTCTTTTACTTTGCAAACTTGTCAGTTTTTAGAGAGACTGGTTCAGAGAAATATTATATTACATCTGAAATTAGTTTTTGTGTCCATGAATTGTCTTTCCTTGCACACTACGTTTATCCGATAGTTTGTCTACTTATTAACTCATGTTACTTTTCACCTATAATAATTATGTTGTTCATGCAATATCACAGACTTTGTTTGTTAGATAAATAAGTAAAAGATAATATGCGTAAAATAACCTGCAATTAAATAAATGTTGCAATTGTTACAAAATTTCACTGGAATTCACTTTTTAAAATGTTAATCTGGGGAATGTTTAGGGGATGTTATCATGTGTTTTTGCAAAATTAGATTGTGTAAAAAAAAAAGATTGTGTAATGTTCGGTCAGTTTTTGCTTCACCGACACAACTCGGTTCCTCTTCATCTGAACACACACTTAAGTTTCTCTTGAATTCCTCTACCATCTGGTTTCATTGCCTAGATGCGTCTTACTCTGCTCTTTTAAACCAAAGGTAGATTGTCAGTTTAATTTTAGATCTGGGTTTGCTCTTAGTGGTCACAGAAATAGTTCACCACAATAACAAAGTGAAACTATAATAGGACACCTGTTTTAGATTGCATCACAGGCACAATGTGGGATCTCCCAAATGACCTTCTCATGGTCATCTAAGGTTCTCCACAACCACCTGAAAAACACACAATAACAATCCACTGGCTCTTTGTTAAGCACGTGTTAACACATGCAAGATGTCATATTCAAAACACGCATTACACAAATCATCTATCCAAAGAACGGAACTATGGGCTTTTTGTGAGACTGCTTTGCATGTCGGGAGCCTTGAACAGTATAGCTGTTGTTAGTAGTAACGGCCATAAATAAATAAAAAAAATGGATTCTGTATTTACCTCAGTAGATGTTCGAACCTGTTTATGTATCCATTAAAAAATAGAATAATGGAATAACATGACATATTCTCTCTGATTACTAAATGACATTTTAAGTTATTTGTTACACACGTGCTATAGCGATTGTGATTTTGAAATCAGAATAAAGAAAAATGTAATGCATGTTAATATACATGTAACAAAATACACAATAAACTTCCTGTAAAAACACTTGCATACAAACATGCACTTATTTTGACAATTAACTGAATTACATTTACATCTGAGTCTTCACTTCATTTGATTGAGCACTCCTGATTTTTCAAGTTGCAGAGACCCTGAGGCCATGTCTGAGTTTACACAGACATCTCTCTAATCTATTCATCTAAGTGGATCTCAAGGTTTTTGGTGTAAGTTCACACAAGCAGAGTAAATACAAGTTTTCAAATATGGACATGTTAAACTAACGTTTGCAACTAAATAGTCTCGCAGTCATGGTCACGTTAAATTATTTAACCAGGCAAAATTACTTTAAATCCCGCAACAGTGTCTGAATTAAACCAGAAATGATAGATGATAGGCCTATCTGGCCTCCCATCATGGACACTGGTATAATGATTAGTCAACTGATCAGAAAGACCATAATAATAATAATATTTAGCGCTATCAAACGATGAATCACATCCAAAATAAAAGTTTTTGTTTAATATATATTTTGTATATTTATTATGTATGTATAAATACACACACATGCATGTATATTTTAGGAAAAATGTTACGTTTGTATATTAAATATATTTATATGACAATTTATATGAATATAAATATATACACATAAATATTTTCAAAATATATGATGTTTGTGTGTGTCTTTATATATACATAGTGCATACACATATATTATATAAACAAAAACTTGATGCATTTAAACATTTGATAGCACTAATAATACTACATACTAATAATAATAATAATAAATAATTCCTGACCCTACTCTGCAGTGAATTCTTTTTGTTGAGCTAAGATATGAAACTGTTACTACATGATTTCTGATCAGAGGGCATAAAGTACTGTTCCATTTTCTCACGCAGGTGCATCGAGCAAAGTCTAATGTCACACCTTTTGTCTTCATTTATAAAAATCTTTCATCTTACCACTTAAAACCTAACAAACTTTTAAAAAATGTAATTTCTATAACAACAGAATGAACTGTAAATGTATTGCTATTTTTTACTGTAAAAATGCTACAGTAAAAACTTTAACTTGATTAACTGCAAGTGACTTCTTTAAAAAAAATTGTTTCAGTAACATACCTTAGATTTTTTCTTAGATATTTTCAATTATTTAGTTAATGTTCATTGCATTACATTAATATTTTGTGAGTTACTCTTGTGGTATTTTGTCTATAGTGTATGACCCTGTCTATATATATATATATAAATATATATATATATATATATATATCACCTACAGTCTATACAAAAGTGCTGTATGTATTATAAAACAACTGAAATGAATTTGTGAGAAAAGACTACAGTGCTGTTGTGCGTCAAGACTATAATGATATTATAATTGTTTTTACCAGTGTTAGTTCCTGTGTCTAACAGTTTCTCTTTTTTCGCTCAGCGAGTCAACAGCACAGTGTGTACCTCAGGGTCAGGTCAGTTAGAAGCTAGTCCAGAGCTTATCAGCTCTTCCTGGTGAGAGGTCTGTCCTCATTCAGACACTGGTTACCAAGGGTGCGTCACACACATTGCCCAGAGTTTTTGATGTATGGCTTGGTATCGCTAGACATGCTCACACTGGTCCAGAGGATTGTGTTTCTGTGAGAACAAAGACATGTAGCTTTGACATATCCAGAAAAAACAGTTACACACCAGGAACATATTGCAGACACATAAATGACGTTTTTTTTTCCAGAAAGAGATTTGCATCCAATTGCGTGACATTTGAATGATGACCAGTTGACAAATGGGCTTTAAAAGCTAAAGTTATTTTATGGATATAAAATAACATTTCATTTGCTGTTTGCTGCATTTCACTGTGACCTACGCATCTATTACAAATTATATATATACTGTTTTCGAAAACAAGTATTTTCTTTTCATCTGTTTATTCTTTTGTAAATGAGTATTATATAGTGAGATTAGCAACTTCCTGCTAGCTTGGTATAAATGCTCTCAGTTCCTGTGTGATCACAGACAGTTCTCATGTTCAGTGCAGTTGGCTACAAACAGCTTTGATGGAGAAATCAAGTATGCTAAGTTGTACTGAAGACCCAGAATCAGAGGTAAAAGATATTTTGTAGATATCTGTAACATGCAATATGACGTACGTTTTTTGTTTGTTTTGTTTTACATGTTTTATTCGATTTATTGGACAAACAGGTTCAGGTGGCTTATTCTAAATAATGAGCATAAGTCTGATAAATCTTTGTAGAGAATCAATTGACAGTTCAATACAACAAAAGATATACACTTCCTAACTGTACTTAACTCAACTTAAATCTAACTCAAAAATCTAAATCAAACACACATTCACATTCAACATTTAGTGTTTTTACACTGCTCTGAAGTCAAGTTTGCAGTACTTCCAAATATCACTCCTAGTATTCACATTATATATAAATATATATGTTTCAATATATTTTGAAAGTTGACAGATTACATTGTATTGTTTTTTTTTAAGTTTGTACATAATTAATTTGCTTTAAATTGACAACCAATCCTAGGCACGCTTGACAGTGAACAGTGTGAGCAAAATAAAGAGCTATGATACATTTACTTTTTCTTCATTTACTTTTAAAGGCTTATAAGAAATGTTGACGCTTCATCTAAATTAACAAATTAAGCAAAACCGGTTATGAATTGTAGAGGCCTGTATAGGAAGGAAAACTCTGAAAGAGTTTTACAAAACATTGTTACCCAACTGAACTATGCAATTGCAAATGAGCGACACAGTGGTAATGCAGTGTAGATTAGTTTCGGTCAAAATGAAAACTGTTTTTTTCAGAGCGTGGGCTTGTAGTACTCATGGTGGTACTACAAGCTACTACTACCTTCTTTTTGTTTTTTGCTCTCAAAACAACACTTTTCATGGAGCCAGGGTCATGTTTTTTGAATCCAAGGGAGCAAACGTTAAATTCAGTATTGTATGCAAAACTGAATATTATGTAAATCGTTTTGGATAAAAGTGCGATAAAATACATATATTTAAGTGCTAAAGTACACAAATACGGATGTATGCACTCTACCCAGGTTTGCCTTGGTTCCTCAAACTCTGACTTTCAATCTTTACTTGCAGGACAACAAGTCCGACGTACGAGCTATCATGGCTCGTTTCCAAGCAGGAAATGTATCTACGGAAGGGACTCCAGGTGTTCGTCCAAAAGCACCTGTCCAGCCCACTTTGTCTTCAGGCCCAGCAGTGCCTATTAAAAAGCCGCTTCTTGAAAGTAGCCTATCTAGTGGAGTAAGTACTACCTCAATTGCCCCTAAACCTAAGAGCACAGTCAACACAGCTAGAAGCGCTCCAGACATGCACGAAGCTCCAAAGTTAAAAGCTTTTGGGACTAGGTTTGAAAACACGCAAGAGAACAACAAAATCAACTTTAAAGTTCCCGTTAAACCCAAACCACCAGACTCGTCCCAGGACTCTGAGACTCCAAAGGTCTCATTCCCAAAGGTACCACTACAGAAGCCTCCTTCAAGCATCATGGCGAATGATTCGAAGGTAACCAGTCCAAAACCAATGACTCCTGTGGCAAAACCACCCTGGGTCAAAGACGTCCCGAAAGCTGAAGACAATAGCACTAGCCCTAATCCCACTCCTCCAAAAATGCCATCAGCACCCAAACCGAAAAGCTCTATAGCTATGCTACGCCAACAACCGGAGGAAAGCAGCAACGCAGAATCTGCTGTAAAACCTTCCATAGTATCAAATGTGAAACCATCAAGTTTCCGAGTTAAAAATAGCTTCATCAAGCCAGAGGAAGTTGTCAAAGATGGTGCTAAAGTACCAAGTGCTAATGAGACCATCTCAAAGCCTGTAGCACCTAATAAACCCAACGTGCCAAGAAAATCATCTGGACCTCCTGTACAGACAGCCAACAATGATCCTTCGGCGCCCAAGAAGAAACCTTTACCCAATACCTACGCTTTGGGCAGCGCTCCTGCCAAACCCAACAGACCGCCCAAAGTCATCCTTGAGAAGTTCAAGAAGGGCTCAGAGGCTTCAACTTCAACTGAAAGTGAGTACTGCCTGTCTAGCACAAAATACATTACTTTTTTTATGGCAACAAAAAATAAGCAGCAAACACTTCATCAGTCACATCAAAGCCGCAAAGACTTTGTACGCAAAACAGCCACTGCTCATGCACAAGCACAGTAGAATAGACTTTGGGCCACAGTGGTTTTGGTGGTTTTGCTTGTGACTTCTCTGACTGTTAGCAAGACTGCACAATATAAACACCATAAAGTCATAAAGACAAGAAACTGTGAGCAGATGCACATCTTAGTCAGTAATTTAAGTCCAAATGAGGAACATCACATGACTATCATTTATGCACTTTAACACAGTGCAACATACTTGCCTTTGATCTTTAGTCAGTTAACATATATTACATATTTACAGCAGTTGAATCGCCATCAGAGCGCACCATTGTGAAAGGAACCTTCAGGTGCATGAGGTATCAAACAGCATTAACAAAACATTGGAAATTCAAGATTTCCTGCATGCCCTGAACCAGCTTCCTCGTTTGAGTTTCTCTTTTCACTTGATAGCTGAAGTCAGTGAAAAAAAAAACAGGGAAGCTCATTCAAAATAGGAACATAGTTTTAGAGATAGCTTTCATTTTTAACTTGTGATAATGGTGAGATCCTGTGCAGAACTAGATTTTCCCCGTAGTACCGTGTGAAACTTCCAAAAAACATACACTATGTTGATTCAAACCTGCACAACTTTCTTTCTTCTGTGGAACACCAAAGTAAACATTACAAAGTATGTGTTTGTCCATACATTGTAAGCCAGCAGGGTTCTTTTGCATTCTGTGACTAAGAAAGTCGTTCAGGTATGAAAAAATACAAATGATCACACAACTGACATTTTGGGTGAACTGGTCATGAGGTTAACTATTTTCTTTCAGGTCCTGGACCAAAGAATGTAACTCCCCCTCCCCCACCTGCCGCTCACCCCAGTATTCAGCCACCTCCACCCCCGCCCTCTCAACCATTACGTCCCAACCTGCCCCCGCGACATCCAGGACCTATGTGAGTACCACAGAAATGCCTCACTTAGCACTGTGACTGAATGATTCAGGTTAACATCTGAATTGTAAGATAATTCAAACACATATCTGTCTGCAGAATTCAAGATGAGAATTATGATGATGTGGATAGCTTTAGAATGGGTAAGACCTATACACAACAATACTTACAATGCTAAATAAAAAAAAAACTTGAAAATTTAAAGGGATGGTTGACTGTTTTTATAGGGCTTGACTGTATTTATGGGCTGTAGTCTAACATGCTTCATCAATGCTAGGGTTTTTGTTTGTTTGTTTGTTTTTAACATGACTTTTTACCTATCCAGAAGCAGACAGTAGTTTTATTTTTTCTGGAAATTTATGACTAACTTGAAACACAAATATCGTACTTTTCACTCCACTACATTTCTACCAAGGTCCTCAAAGTAGAAAGTCATTTCTATGTAGCATCTTAAAAGACAGTGGGTGATTTATTTGTTGTAAATGTGATTGGTGTTTTTACAGGTGATAGACAGCCTATAAGTGACCTGTAAGAAACATTATCATTGGTTTCAAAACAAAATGGTTTGCCTACACCAGGGGTGGGGAACATCGGTCCTGGAGAGAGCCTACCCTAATTTAAACTCACCCGTCTGTAGCTTCCAAGTAACTGTTCAGATCTTGATTAGCTCGTTCAGGTGTGTTTGATTAGGGTTGAAGCAAAATTCTGCAGGGCTGCAGCTCTCCAGGACCGACATGTGTAGTTAAGTTAGCAGGTTGGAATTTTTTTAAAAGCAAGTACTTCTATACTTTCACATAAGTACAAATTTGTGCTGACAAGTTTCACTTGTAATGGAGTAATATTTGACCAGTAGTATCTATACATTTACACAAGTAATGGATTTGTGCATGTCTGCCTCTATCTATCGCTTCTCCTATAAACACACTAATAATGTCCTGGTTTTATGAAGTCAAACCTCCAGTGCGTGTCTAAACATCACACCCTTCACCTCAGCTGCTCGTGCTCTGGTGTTGTATTGTAAACAATGGCATCATCAATTTTGCTTTAGAACATTGATTTTGAAACTTTTGATTCCATCAGAATCACGATTCATATATGAAGTTTTTTTGTGCACCCTAGTTTTCTCTTCCTCTACTCTAAAGCAGTGCAGCTTGTTGCATGTTCCCAGGGGCACGGTAAATTTTGTTAACTCTCTGTTGTCTCTACAAGTTGTTTTTGTGGGCATTAAACCGTCATAATTTCAAAAGAAATTGAACTTTCAGCATTGTAACTTTGCAGATATTGTTGCTCAAACAGCAACATCTCACACTAATGTTAAAAATGTAAAATCACAATCAACCACCCCTTTAAATGTTTAAAATAACTGTTACTCTAATTTTCAGTGTCACATAATCAGTTGTATTTCATAAAAACAGTTGTATTTCTTTTTGTCAAAAGAAGTGCAACTGAAATAGTGACCCTCTGTAAATGTTACTCTGACTGACTATATATATATATATAAAAACTCAATAATTTATGTAATCCAATTCTATCTATTTTTTTTATCATTACAGGCCAGAAAAATGAGGTAAGAAACATAGTGAAGGCATACAAATACTTTTTTTTTTTTTTAATTCGTGGCACACTGTCTCATGTCTCACCTCTTTTAGGGAAGTGGAAGTGATGGTGAGATATATGAGGATCTTGATGAAAGTAGGTAAGACGTTTAAGTTCTATTATTGTTGACATGGTCAGTGAGGTATAGCGGTCACATCATCCACCTGGAATACAGTGGCACAAACAATGTTAGCTGCTACTAATCAAATAGTTAATTTCATGTACTTGTTTTTTGTGCTAATAAATGCTTAATGTTTTACCACAGGACTGCTCCAGAGCCGAGTCAACCACAGAAAAAGCAAGAAAAAGATCTTAAAAATCAGAAAGACCGGGAGAAAAAAGAGAAAGATGCAATTAAGAAGTTTAAAGTAAGTAACATGTATATTTAGCACTTATTACACAACAACTAGTTATTGAGGTTAAGAATTGTTTACCTGGTTTGTTTTTTCCTCAGATAACAACACCCCTGCAGGTTATTCATCAGGTAAAAGCTAAAGCTGATTGTAAGGGTGGGAAACATGACCTCTCCATAAAGAAGGGCGAGTCAATTGATATAATTCGAATCACTGACAATCCAGAGGGTAAATGGTTGGGCCGGAGTCAAGATGGATCATGTAAGAGTTCACACTAAAACAAATATTTATATATTTGATGTGAACTGGTCACTGGTCCCCTGAGAAAAGATGACGATGTTATTTCTATATTCCAGTTGGCTATGTCAAAACGGAAATGGTTGAGATTGACTTCAGCGTCTTGAAGAATAAACACCTGTCTCCTCCTCAAAGCTTAGAAACTGAAGAGGTGTACGATGACGTAGAATCTATGGACGAACAATTGTAAGAGCCTGTAACACTTGTTGTAACAAAATATTAACACGTTTAAATACTCCAAAGACCTTTATTAACTAACAATGTGAAAAGGAAGATTTGATCTGGATGCCACTTTAAGAACTTTTCTAGTCTCTAATCCAGTCTAGAAAGTCAAGAAACTTTAATTAGAAGTTGCACAGTAAATATTGTTTTTAGCATTTAGATGAGAATTTGATCACACTTTAAGTTTTTTAAACTCAAATCCTCACTATTAACAAAAACTCAATAAACTTCTAATTTGCTGCTTATTAATAGTTAGTAAGGTAGTTGTTATATTTAGGTATTGGGTATGATTATGGATGTATAATATGATCATGCAGAATATGTGTTTTATAAGTGCTAATAAAAAGCCAATATGCTAATAAGCAACTAGTTAATAGTCAGAATTGGCCCCCATGCTAAAGTGTTACATTAATATTTCTCTTTCCTACTTCAGGAATATGAATGGGCAGCGGGGTAAGTTTTAATACTACAAATTCCTTTTCCAACTAATTGACTGTAAGGTTTGTTTAATACTAAGTAGAATCTGTGAATGCATCTAAAGTGAAACTTGAACAAGTCTGCCCTCTGCTGTTTACAGTTGTTTTACCCCCACCACCAGATGATGATGTGTATGATGATATACCAGATTCTAATATTAATCCAATCAGGTAAGAACAAATAATATAATATAATATATAAGGTTTGCAAACTGTGTGTATTATACTGTATGTGTGTGTCTGTCTTACACGGTTTGTTGTCTGGCCACTCGTATTATGGATCTGTCTCACCTATAATACATTCCTCTGAAACCATAGCGCTGGAGATCCCAGGTCTCTCATAAAAACACGCAACTTCCTGGAAATGCTCAAAAGCTCGGTTGAAAGAAGAAAAAGCCAACTCCAAAATAATGAGTAATTTTTACATTAGTAAGATGGACAATCAGACAATGCTACTATTTGATTTCCAATCACAATTGCATTTATAACTGCAACCATTTGTTCTAACAAAGCAAACTGATTAAATGGGTCATATGATGGTTATAAAAACATTATTTTGTGTATATTATTTTGGCAGGTCAGTTTGTAGAAAGTTCATCATTCTGTGATGAACTGCGCTATGACACCAAAACAATAAAACACATTGCAAACGAGGCATTTGTTGCATCCAGTGAGGACAAAATTACAGATTATCATGACTTAGTGCTGTCTTTTTTATGTATCGCATAGCATCGCACTTCGTAAACATAACACCATTCATGATGGGAGAAACGACAAACAACTAGCACTCCACTGCTCAAACTTTCTTTAATAAGAAAGCGTTAAGTTACTTAAAGGCTGTGAGTCAGAAGCGTCGGACTGTCCTTGAAGAGGTAGAATTGCACCATTTTATAGTCTCTGTTTTAGAAGTTTAAGATGTCTGTCCTCTGTAAATCCACTGAACACACTAAAATATATGGGTTGAACTGTTCCGGACCAGTGTTGTGAATACAACTTAACCACTGATTTCTAGTCGTGTCCTCTTTTGGAAGTAGTTTCACTTTCGCAATGAAACACAGCAAGTCCAGCAACCGGCAGAAACACTACAGCGAATCTAGTAGCTCCGCCTTCTTTCTTTGTGTAAACATTTGAGATGTGTGATTTGTGTGTCAAGAACATCTCTTTCTTTGAAACTTTACAGATCTTCTGTATGCCCCAAGAGTTTGTTACACTCTAAAGAGAAAGGAAAATTTGAAATAGCATCATGTGACCCCTTTAATGGTTCATTCTGCAATCAATCCGATCTGTGCGAAAATGCCAAACAGCTCCTTCAAGGAAATTCTTCTGAGCTCCCTGTTATTAATGCTTTTCTAATCATTTCTAACTATAACATTACTATATATTTTAATGTGGATGATTTAATATTGCTGTGTCCTTTTCCCAAGACTTTAATCTCCCTTGATTTTGTTTTGTTTCTTAAAAATTTAATCCCAAATGAAATAACTATAGTGGCTTTTGCCCATAAAATTATATTTATTTTTTATTTTTACTTCTAACAATCTGTTTCAGCATTCCTCCTCCTCCACAATTTACACCGGAAGGTAATCAAGGTAAAAAAAAATACAATTTCTACACCACGCCTTCCAATTAACTATGAAACCAACTGTGAATTACTTTCTCTTCCAATTACTTTACCACACAGACGCTTCCCAAGACATATATGATGATGTTGATTCATTTCCTTCTGCTCCATCACCTAGCAGGTAAATAGGTATTACATGAAGTGACTTAACATTAATGTTGTAAAACAAGATGATGTCATGTAAAGAATTTAACTCTTAAATGTACTATGCTACATTAGCACATTTAATTCAGCCCACCTTGATGATAATGATATTTCATTATTGCAGCCTTCCTCAAATGAAACCTAAGGGGGCCAAAGTGCCTGAGGACCCAAAAAAGCAAAAGAAGTTTGAGAAAGAAGAAAAGGAATTTAGAAAAAAGTTTAAGGTGTGTATGAAATAACAGTATTATGCTGAGTTATCTGTAAACACAGAGGGCTTACTTTATTGAGGTTATAAGCAAACGATTGGCCATTTACTTTATCCAGTATGATGGTGAGATTCAAGTGCTTCATCAAGCAACAATTGCCACCAGTAAGAAGGGAAGTGGGAAAGACCTGACTGTACAAGCTGGGGAGACTGTGGATGTCATCAGCAAATCTGACCCAGACAAATTCATCTGTAGGAACAAAGAGGGCAAATGTAAGTGACATTATATGTGACGACTCCACATGAGACTTGATCTACACCAGGACAAGCATTAGTAATGATGACACTGTAAACTTTACTTTTCAGTTGGATATGTCTCAGCCAGCAACATCCAAACAGAGTAAGCTACGCGTAACTGAATTGTGAATTGTATTTCCAATGTGTAAATATGCAAAACTAAATTTTATTTATTTTTTTTTTTTTAGTGATGAGGTCTATGATGACATTGGAGATGGTAGGTGGCAAATTAATTAACCTAAACATTACGCAAAAATGTTTAATATTAATTCTCTTACTAGTTGGGATGTAATTTAAAACTGGTGAAGACTATATTAATAAAACAGATAAATAATCTGTTTACACCTTTTACAGACTGCATCTATGACAACGACTGAAGACCTGATGCCATTATCGTCATCTCATTTTCTGGTGCAGCTTCCTATTTCTGGCCCTTGATTGTTGATGTTGAGTGTATTTATTGTATAGACATATGTAGTATTAGGTTTAAATAAACAACCTAGTGTTATCAAGACATCATAGTTAACTTGCCTCAGTGAAAATAAATGGCTTTTTTCCCAAATTGGCCTCCAAAAATAGGTTTCACTTTCACATTTTCTTCTGTCATGCATTTCATAAAAAAACAGAAACGAAGTCTAAGATGCATTTTTGTTCCTGAGTGAAAGGCAGTATTTTGTAACCAGTCTTAATTTTATCATTTACTTTTTTTGTAAATACCACACTGAAAATTTTCATTACTTGCTAATAAATGAACACATTTGCACCAATTTTAAATTCAGCATGCTAATTACGCTGACTGATAAATAATTTGTTGTATTGAATTATTTGTGGACGTGTGAATGTTTTTAGATCTGTGGAGTAAAAATATTATTTTTATTCAAGTGAAGGGCCTGAGTAGCATTTTGTGTCATTATTTTTTCACTTGAAACTAATAGGCTAGGCCGTGACCTTGAACATTGGGGTGCATATGGGAGCAACGTGGAAAATTTGTATCATTCTAAGTTAGTTCATTTTGAACTACTTTGCAAATATTTTTAATATGAACATTCACTATCATTTGTAACGTTATGTCTGATATGTCGCAAAACGTCTAACGTTTCATCTCGTCACTTTCAGTTACTTACCTAAAAGACACAAAAACGACATTATTTGAGAAAAATGTCCAGCAGCATATACCCTGTCGGTGGTGTTAACTTTTCTATAGTACAACAGCTGTTGTAATATTAGTTGTTTTGATGTTACCTCTTACTTACCTCATTCTTCTTCAACGCTAAAAGCTGGCTTCTCTCTGGCGCGCTCTCCTTCTGTGAACAGTAAGCCCCGCCTACTTTGATTTGATTGGCCATCTTAATCATGTTGGCATTGTCTAGTTTATTTGCTTTATTTTTTTACATCTTTTTGTCATCCTAAGAACAAACATATGGTTGCGCATTGTAGTGTAGCAGCGCTTCTGAAGGAATTTTCTACTTGATTTAAAATATCTTATGACAATTCTTTGTCAAATTTAGCCACAATTTAGCTGTATAAGAACTAGATTGTATAAGAAAACCCCCACAAACAAAATAAATAAATGAACACAGGTTTTATGCCTTTAAGAAATTAAACAAGTTTCAGAGCAAACTTATATTTAAAAAATATATATTTTATGGAATATTGCAGTGTTTATTAAATAAATGATATAAGTGATTTATCTGTGTACTTGTAACATTAGCAACCCCTCCTTTTCACAATGACACACGCTGAGTTTTAACAACAAAACACAGGGGAGACAAAAGAAAGAAAACAACAACATGGAAACCAGCCTTTATATTTGGTGTTTCTGTGGTTCTACAATGGGAAAGAATAACTTCTTTATAACTTAGAAAACAGTTTGTGGATTTTACATGGAGCACAGTAGCCATGCACAATGCACAGTAAATAACGTAGGATACTGGTGACAGCTTGTTAGCTTACAAAAATAAAATATTATGTACAAAAGTTTTTCAACTGTTCACAAAAACATCACACGTATTGCAGATTCTCTCTCCAAAAAGAAACATTGAAACAATGCACAATAGTTTCTAAGTATGAATCAGTTCTTATAAAAAAAAGGTCTCGCTTCTTTTGTCCTAATGTGCACTTTTTATGTTCAATATAATTTAGACAATGCTTTTAAAGAGCATGTACTGTATTAAATTTCTATCAAATAAGTTAAGCAGATATGCTTACACAATTTACCTCAAGAGTGAAAACATCCTTGGCTGAATTACTGCACTAGTACCATTTCTGTACAACCATCAATATTCCTGCTCAAATGTATCCAAAACTGCATTTTATAGGAAAGTGTGAACGTGCAAGAAACTATGTGACAATCTCCCAGATGGCTGATATTTGTATCTGCGTGCTTGAAATAATATCCCTCATGCTATGGAGTATGATTATCTGTCTAAGAACAAGTGAATGTGGAAATAAAGAAAAATATTTGAAGAAAGAACAATAGATAGATTGAAATCTATCTTATATCGGTGGTTCAGCAAAACATTTTTATATCTTTGGCTGCAATAAAATTATTTGAAATGTCTGCATATCTCTATCCAATACTAACGCAATGTGTCTATCTGTGAGCAAAAAGCCAATAAATAGATTTATGCCCCGAAATTCTGTCCTTTTATGCTTGATAAGACTAAACCTCTCAAAAGGCCTGGGCTAGTGCATTTATTCATTTATGTCATTTTATCATCATTTTTGCATTTTAGAGGCATGCATTTAAAGTACAACATCATTTAAAGCATCGGTCTAACATCTAACCTCGCTAATCAAAGTCTGAGGGAAAACAGTGTCCTTTCGCTTCCATTCTCTGTCAGCTTAACCACTCGGGCACCCAGCAGCACAAGATGTAGTTTCAGTCCAAGAGATGCAGCAAATGGGAACTTCCAAGAACTTGCAGAAAAACGTCTGGTCTCATATTGAACTGAAAGGCTTAAAGCGATGAGGAAGGCTCAGGGTGACTGAAAAAGCTTTAGGTGTACATAGACAAAAACAGGATGTCAGTGCAACAGTTTCTAATACTTTCAGTTCATCGTGTGTTGGCAGTCGGAGCTGAACACCTGAAAAAGAAGAAAGTAAAACA
The DNA here is from genome assembly GCA_032357445.1 of Enteromius radiatus. Taxonomy (NCBI): domain Eukaryota; kingdom Metazoa; phylum Chordata; class Actinopteri; order Cypriniformes; family Cyprinidae; genus Enteromius; species Enteromius radiatus. Next base: position 4,194,851 of record JAUCMS010000048.1, read on the forward strand.
GAAATTAGAGATCTTACATTTAATTGATCTATTAGATTTTACAAAACTTCTAAATATTATACCTGTAGGTATATCCTGATATGATGGCCTCCAATGACAAGCTTCCGTTATGAACCTTCTTTGCTCTTGTCGGGTATCCAGCGGTCCATCATCCCCCTCAGATGTGGGATGAAGGACAGAGGCAACAAGAAAACAGGGCGCACGTGTGATATAAGATACAGGGAAAAGAGGAGCAGCAGTTTGTGGAGGCCATTCACAGGCAGGGAAGTGCAGGTGAAGTCAATATCATTTATGACTGGGGCTGACCACAGTCGGGGTTGGAGGGTAAACTAGTTCGACGTTGACCCGCTCCGAGCCATTCTTGGGGCAGATGATCTCAGTAAGTCCCTCAGGTCGCGGCTGGCTTAACAGCTCACCTATAATAACAAAAAAAGATACAATTGTTCACACAGCTTTACACACTACGAAGATTGTACAGGGCTCCAGAATTTTATATCTTCGTGCTTAAGCCACTTCTTTTTATCATTTCATTAATCTTTTTGAATATTAAAAATAAGACAGGATACACAGCAGAAATGCTTTTCCAGCTAAGATTTTGTCTTGTTTCTAGCTAAAATATGTAACAATTGTGAAATCAAGAAGCATTCACGAGACAAGAATAAATTATTGTCTTGTTTTCAGAAATGACAAAAAAAGTAAAACAAAAAAAAAAGTGTAAGAATCTGCCAATGGGTTAGTAAAAATAATCTTGTCACTTAATTTTTACTTCTTTTTATGAAAAGAAGACAATACTTTTTTTTTATTTGTCTACAAAATCCTTCTTGATTTAAGAATTTTTGAATATTTTAGCTTGAAACAAGACAAAAAATCTAGGCTAAAAAGCATTTTTGGCAGTGTAATAGTACATTTCCTGACATATTTGGACATTCTTTACACCTCTCTACTAGCCCACATTATTTTTATTTTCACACTATTTTACTATAACCATTACAAATCTCCACCAATGAAAACTTTCTTTTTTGATCATGGGATCAATGCTCCATGGGATTGTAGTTTTTCATTTGTGTTGTACAATTTTTCACATATGGACTCACACAAAGCTATATTTTTGCCAATGGTGACTAGATTCTGAATTAATAACACCGATTTTTATTGTTCATTATTATTTGCATCCTTATATATAGTATTACTCCACTTAGATCTATATTTTCACAAGACTTTCTATAGGAGCACCTTCAAAATGTACCACAAGGTGGCGATGTTTAACAAGCTTTTATATGGATGTGTAAGAACTCTTGCTGCCCACAATACATCACCTTACACAATGGCTTACAATAAGGGCGATAGCTATTGAAGATTATTCAATTCATCATTTAAAACTCAATGATCCTCTGAAGAACCTGTACCAGTTTCCAAAATACTGTAGAAGTATTGTACGCCTTTATGAAGTAGATTATGACAGCTCGTCTTTAGGATGCAAAACCTGACATGATTAAGTCTCTTCGTCTATGGTACAAAAACAAGTGCGTTAAGTCCAGCCTAAGCAGCCTGAATTGATAGGAGAGCTGTCCATGTCTATAAATAGAGACCTGTAATAAAGGATTCCAGTGTGCTGCTCAGCAAGTCAGTAAGCAAATGGGCACGTTCTGAGTACTTAAGGGGGAGCGTTTGATGAGCAGTGTGCTTGCTGACATATTGCATTCAACCCGTAATGGGAGGTATTCGCTTATAAAGAAACAGCTTCTATTCAAGCGTTTTTTCCCTGCGTGCGCTCACGTGCGAAACATATAAATTCTGCATTTACACACACACGGCACTCTGCCCTATAGCAGTGATAAAAGGAGAGCGTTCGCTGCAGTAAATCACGGTAGACTGTCCATGGAAGATGCTGACATCTGTCAATGTGCCTACGCTGTCATCAAACATTGTATATTCAGTAAATCAGTCAAGGTTGTGGCCAAAAACAAGACGTCTATTCTCAAAATAAGATTCATGTATTGAATAAAATTACATCATGTGTCAATCCGGGAGATTATAGACTGCAGTCATCTGTACATCAGCTTCCATGTGATTCTGGATTCGCTTTAAAACAAAAAGCCCAAATCTTCTTGTTTTCATCAGATCTCATTTTCATTTATAAAACAAGTCACCAAGAAAAACTATTCTGAACATATTATGTCTCAGCTGAATCTGTAATACAGTAATCTGTAAAATTAGATGTGACCAACTAACCCAGTACTTGTGACCAAATTTGCCCAAGAAAGTATTCAAACCCTCAAAAGTTCACATGAATTGTGAACTGTCTTTTCTACTTTATACATTTTAGACTATAAATATGTCTGAGTGTAGCCCCCCAAAAAAGTACAAGAAGACAGTTGAGAAATTATTGGATCATCTTTGTTTGGGTTAATGTTTTTGATTAAAGACTATGAGGGCACATGAATGGATAAACATTGCACTATTCCATAAAAAAAAAATTAACTGTCAATTTTGATTACTATTTAAAGCTTAAAGCAACACTTAAATAAATGTATTATATTATGTATTGTTTTATTTTTAGTGGAAGTATGGAATGTTTCCCCTCTAATTCACTAAATGCTGCTTAAGTTGATCTTTTATCATTTGTAATGCCACGATAACCTACTTTTTTGAAGAAACTGTAAATTCTTTTATTTGTTACCATAGCTTACATGAAGTATCACCCCCACAGACTATAAATAATCCAACCCATATTAATGATGTAATAATGCATCAGCCACTAATTCTGCCCAGACCTATCCTAATAACAACAGGTTTGATCTGGTTTTAACAATAGACAACCACAGGCTTGCCTGCTAAAATAGAATTCATTGTCTTTATACAATCAAGAGAGATTAAATTAGGAAAATGTGAAAATGTCCTGTGAAAACTCATAAATGTGTATTTTACATTACGGCATCACATTATATGCCCTCGGCAAAGTGGTACAGCACTTCCGCCATTAGCTCCACTGATTTTCTGCTCTCCTTCTTACTCAACTTAGTCACTCAGCTGAAAGGTGAAGGCCAAAGCAAGGCCAGTAAGCTAGTAACCAGAGTTATGTTAGATTAGCAAACAGTTAACACACTATGAATGCTCTTTTCTGAATCTCCACGTATTTACTGTCGACAGACATAAGGAAATTAGTCATCAGTTCCTTTATGGGAATCAAACAGAATAAAGGCTCTTGCTGATTCATTCTTTAGTGTTTGCTCCTCGTCAAGTCTGCCTCATAGTTGTGTAATGTGTGTTGGAATGCAGTCATTTCTGGCATCAAAACTTAAGAGTCTTCCATCTTTCTTGACTTTTGCTCTCAATAACATTTCCAGGTGCTTTTTTTTTTTGTTCCTCTGCCAGACTCTCCATTTCTGCATCAAAATAGTCACATAACTCTCTGTGATGCATTACCAGGTCCTTAAAAGGTGAAGTGCACTCCCAGCAAAAGCTTGAAGTCAATACCACTGTACAACACGACCTAGTAAGCAAAAATTGCTAGCAGGCTTATGGATAAAACACAAGAGCCATGAACCATGATGAGCTATAAAGCTTTTCTATCTGTAATGACAATTCTGAGAGTTTAGCATGGTAGGATAATGTTTGTGTGTTTGGTCTTGGCAGAATAGATCTGCTAGTACTGAGACTTGCATCTGCCAATACATACACAGGCACCCCCATGACTCATTAGACTTCCTTCAGAGCTTTGACACTTTCTAAACGTGGTTTACAGGTCATATATCTGGTTAGCTATTTGAGATCAACTTTGCAGGCTTGAGGGAATTTTAAACTCCAAACATGCTGGGTGACAGTGTTGCATGTCGAGGTCAGGTCAGCTGACTCGCTTCAGTCCACAATTATTACCTATTAATGAGAGACAGGGTGCAGAATGACAGTGAATGGAGTAATACTACTTTCACTGCCTAAGAAACAAGTGTAACAACAACTAATGAAATATATAGTCATTTGTTTAAATGTGTATATATATTGGGAAGTAACTTTTTACTATCGAAATGTGCTCTATTGCCAGCTATTAATACAAACACTCACCTCTGCTCTTACAATAACAGGTGAAACACTGCCACCCAAAACCTTGAGAAAGGCCAAGGCTTTTCAATAATGAAAAGGAGGCCTAATCCTGTTACACACAATCACTACTGGGAGGTAAACCTGTCCTACGCCTGGAGGCAGGGAGGGAAAAAAAATTAAACCCAGAGAATTAGTTACCTACACAATAAGTCTAGAAACACTGAATCTATAAACACACTTCTACAAGGGCACACTGCAGTTTAAACATCCTGTACTCGCTGGGACAGGAAGCAGCAAAGAGAATGAAACAATGAGGCACATCTCCATAACAAAGCCCACTGTTGCTACACGGCATGTCTGGCTTTGACTTCACTCCTACAGTCCAGAGCTCATACTCAAGATCTTGCATTCCAATGGCACAATCTTCATCTTTTGTGTCCTGTGCTAACAGTCAGCCATACTCAATCACTAACTCTCAATAATTAAAACAATATGAACTATGAAATATGCAAATATGAGTCAGACATACCAGTCTCTCATTTCATGACGGACTTTAAAACCTCTTTTGTGCATTAAAAAAGAAAAGAAAAAAAAAGTATGGTTTATGACGACAATTTTGGTTGATACTTTTAAACTGATAATTGTTTTTCCCCTGCTTTCACAGACAAGGTTTAAGACGTAAAATGTAAATCCAAGCTGCTGAAAAAAACTTGCACTGACTGATCTTAAAACATGACAGTGCCTTTGTTTGTTTTGTCTTAAGATGCACATCAGTAATGCTTTTTATAAGGCATGTTAATAAAAAACTACTTAAATGTCCTAATTTAACTATTGCCTAATTGCCCTTGTCGATGAAACCGGGCCATAAAGTTTTGGCATATAATCAATAAATGGTCAATATTCTATAATATTAAATATTAATAAATATACAAGTGAGTGTGTACATGACAACATCAATAAACAGTATGAAAAATGACCATTCATTTTTATATTTGCTAAACTATATTTATAAATTGTATTCAATTATTAGTGGTTTCAAATATTGACTTTAAATGACCATTAAATGGTGGAAAGGGTAATCTGTCTAAATGTAAAAAAAGGACAAACTATCTATCTATCTCTGTCTGTATCTATATATCTCATCTATCAGCAATGAGCTATATGTCTGTTACATCTTAGACACATTCAAACCACAAAACACACTTACAAAAGACAAGCGTTCGTCTAGCCCTACTGTCGCATTCCAGATATTTTCCAAAGCTGTTTTATCTTTAACGCATTCATGCTGTGACTCGCTCTGCAGCCCTTTTTTGAAGTCTGAAATCTGGGTCAAAGACATCCTGGAATGCTTCATCTTTTTCTCCAGTGTCCAGAGGATGTGGATTCGTAAAGGTACTGCCAAAACTAACTGCCTCCGGAATTAACAGCATGTAGCTGACATAGCGCTTGTCAAGCAGAGGTTCAGCTTGATTTATTGAATCCTTCACAACAAAACAAAAGAAAACCATGAGTATTTGTGATTTTTTTTGAACCTATGTTTGGTGCCCAAAAATGCTCACCACGTTTCAAAACCAGGGAAAACTGACTATTTGCTGCAACCGTCTTTCTGCACCACATATGGTGGTATGCATCAGTCATTTCCAACAGTTTGACCTCTAGCTCAGTGTGGCGGATGGTAAACAGTGATCAAGCAAGACCATAGGGTGAACAGCAGGATGAGACGTGAGCAGCCACTCAAGGCCGGCGACTCGGACGGAGGATTATCGCTCTGAGTGATAAAGCACAAAGCCCGACAGGGAGTGAATCAGGGTCATCTCCGCACATACACATACAAACAAACAGCTTATGCTGACACAGAAATAGACTTGGCTTTTCCTCCTAAGAATGTGGTTATAAAGGAATTGCAAAATCATCAGAGCACAAAAGGAAATTTCATCAAAACTTTATCTGACACTGCTTTTCTGCAGATGTGATCAAGACCATTTGGCCAGGAAAAATAATAAAAAAAATCATAATAAATTAAAATGTATAAACTGAATAAGTAACATAAATGTGCATTAGTGCTGTCGAATGATTTAATGTAGATAAATTAATCCATGGAAAACGAGATTTTTTTTTTTTAATTGTTAAAAATGGAGTTAGCTGTTTTTGCACATAAACATTATAATATATATATACACATACACTACCGTTAAAAAAATTGGGATCAGTAAGATCAGTAATGTTTTTTTAAAAATGTCTCTTATGCTCATCAAGGCTGCATTTATTTTAATATACAATTCATTTTTATATAATAATTTTTATAAAATAATATATATATATTTTTCCAACGTTGACAATTCTAGTAATAAAACATCATATTAAAATGATTTCTGAAAGGATCATGTGACACTGAAGACTGGAGTAATGATGCTTTGTATCACAGGAATAAATTACATTTTAAAATATATTTATTTAAAAATTGAAATAACATTTCACAATATTACTTTTTTTCTGGATTTTTAATCTCATAATCCCATTTTTAATCTCACATCTTTAAAAACCATTAAATATCTGTATACGTCTGTACTATAGTGAAATAACAATAAACAGAGATGTAAACAAAAGCATCGCATGTGCATGCATTTATCGGCACGTGGCCAGAGCTTAACAGCCGTCTGGATTCAGATGTCTCAGTCAGTGCCGAGTGTCCTGATGAGATTTCCATGCAGCTGTCTGCTCTGCTGAAAAAGCCAAACGGCTGAGGTTAAGAGAGAATCCCATTTAAACATATGCTCAGTGCTTTAAGAAATCTGTCACTGAATAGCCCTGGAATCAAAAGTCTGTTCACAGCCACTAAGAATCAAATAAATATCTCTAAGAAGAAGAACAGTGATGCATTAAAGTCAACAGTTGAATCAGGAAACGGCAAAATGAACATAATCGTTAACTAAAGGGTTGACCACTGTATTATATTCATCTACAAAACCAGAAAACAAATGCGTTAGAACTAGTACCCAAGAACTGGCAACTTCTCTGAGTCATTTTAGTCATTTAAAACAGAAGCATAACAGCCGTTAGATGTGTATGGAAGGACTGACATGGGAGACGAATCATGACTGGAAATGAAAGAATGACTCAAAATCAGCACCATCAAAATTCATTCATTGCAGACAATGAGGAAGGAACCATGACAAATCCATATCACTGTCTCTCAGTAACACTACCAATATCTGATTATAACACACAAATGGCCATTCTCAGACTTGAGTAAGAGCTATGGAATTCGTAAACATTTTTTGAGCACAATTCATCTGAATCTGATTCCAATGTCTTTCATTCCAGATGTTTCTAAACATTTCATTGTGCTCTTTATTCTCCCTTTGCTATTTGTGAACCACACACAGTGACGTTCGTTAAGGTAACACAATGTCAAATAATATTGTAATCAAAGATCAAGGGAGATCTGGAATAAATGATGAAACAGAACTACATTGTTTCCACTCTAATTTACATCATCATCTAGACTGTAAGTGCTCAGCTTTGGGAAGCTTGCCGCTTGTAGTCTCACCGCCCACTTAAATAAGACGTGACCGTCTGAGTGATGTGTAAAACTATAGGGGCCTTTGAAATCAACTTTATATTCTTCACAAATGTTTATGTTAACAAAAATGTTTAACAAAAATAACATTTTAATGCCCTATGAGTTTATTTTTGATCTCAAATTCAGTTTTATTTGTACAAAATTCCAGTTTCATTAAAAACTGATTATTAAAAACATCTATAATTAATTTATTTATGTTTATGTATTTTATACATAATAGAAAATAATAAATAAATAAATGTATATATATATATTTTTTTTTTTTTCTCTCTCTCTCTCTCTCTTCTCAGAAATACTTTTTTTTGTCAGAAATACTGCTGTCTTACATTTTTCTGCTTACAAAAAAAATCTGTTAAATATTTTTTGGTAACCATTTAAAATAACAATTAATTCGTATTAATAGCATCATTGTATTAAATAATATTTCTGTCCTCATTTCTTCAAGTTAAACCAAAATATTTACCTTTAGTTTTCTGTTTGTACATCATGTGACTGTAGCTTTACTAAAAAGAAACGGCAAAATGCTCAGTAAGTGATTATGTTCATGTACTTACGTTTTCAGCATCTGGCATCTCAATATATGTGTATTAAATTAAACCACACATCTGTGCCATTCATTCACACACTCATGCAAGATTCAGGTTTATGGTATTTTTGCAGATAATTTTCACAGACACAAGAATACAACATCTTTGATTTAAGTGTACTGGCCTATCTATTTTCATTCACTGAAATAAAGCTGACACTAAATAAAACAGAAATATGATTCAATTCCATGAAGTGAATCTTGGACTGTGGGTTCTCAAACAAGATGCTTTGCCAGTAGCATCTGCTGAACTAGAGATTCACTCACATATATAGCCCAGCACTACGAGTGGATTTGAATTAAACCCTGGAAGAGGGAAAACACCTAATTATATCTGCCTGGTTAAAGGTCAAGCAGTGTGCTGCACTCTCTTAAAGATGCTTTTCAAAGCTGTAAGAACCTATATGAGAAGTGCTTTGTATTCAAGACAGCTGAAGAACATTATCATCAATTGTGTAGAAGTTGAGAAAAAACTCCTCTTAGCCAGCATCGCTATCTATCTGTATCTTGTTAATAAAAAGCTGCTGTAAGCTTGATCTGTCTCGAGACAGATGCTCACATCTGGGCCGTAATGAGATCACTGCCGGCCCAACACGCATTACGGCCATCCACCAAACCGCCATCAGTATGTGCTAGCTTAGGCCGACACATTATGCCAATCAGGCTTAGTTGAATTTGTATCGATTTTCTGAGATGCAGGAAGCCCTCAAAGAGAGAACCAGAGCTTACAGCAGCAGCAGTAAGGAGCAGGACACTTTGTGAACTATTATTATAGACTATTATTTTTTATATTTATATTATACATTTTTTTATTTTTTATTTATACTAATAAATATACCATTATACTAGAGTCTAATAATTAGTTTAGTTTAGTTTTTTTTAAATAATGCATGTTATTTTTACACTGCTGTGTAAAAAAAATCTTTAACATGTAATTTATTCCTATGATAGCAAAGATACCTTTTCAGCAGCATACATTACTCCAGTCTGTCACATGATCCTTTAGAATTTTTTCAGAAATCACTCAAATATGCACATTTGGTGCTCAAGTAATATTTCTTTTTAATGTAAATGCAGAAAAAGGATGCTTAGAATTTATGTGGAAACTGTGAGACATTTTTACAGGAATCTTTTATGAATTAAAAAATGCTAAGTAACAACATTTAGTCAAAATAGCCTCAGTCAAATAAAAGGCTGGTATATATTATGTCTCAGATTTGCTTTACAGTGCACTAGTAATCATGTATGCTTAACACATTCAAGTGAAAGCGTGAAGCCGATCAGCAAATCCTGCTGTGCTCATAAATCTATCCCAGTTCTCAGCAATGCAAAACGATAATACATATTTATAAACACTGCATCAATTATTCCCATCCAGACATAAACATTCGCTTCATTTGCACCCTGCGTTCCTGCATCCTACAAGTATGAGAACGTTATACCTGCCCTAACCGAAATTCTCAAGTCGCACAAGATCTTTCTTGACCACAGAACAGCCTCGAACACTGGCTTCCAGGAATTGCAGCATCTCTCCCTTCAGAGGAAGTTCATGCTGCTTTTACTGCCAAAGGTCACGACTGGAGGACTTCATCCGAACGGACAGATCTGTCCACTTACAACACGCCGCAGCTGACAGTACAGCCATTATGCAATCAACAAATGAAGCATGCTACATTGATACCACGTGTGAGAAACTAAGCTATGCACAATTGCACAAATCAATAAGACTGGAGTCACAATCAATGCTGTGTTTTCTGACTAGTACATGCTCAGAAGGTATATTGCTGTGGTGAAGTATACAGTTTGCAGAGCAGAATCTGATGAGGCTTAGATAAGATCAGAGCTAAAATAAGCCAAGGCTAAAAGAAACATGTAAATATCTGACTAGCACATACAGCACAGAAACAAGACACGGAAACAAGACATGGGTGATAGCTGTTATCTAATCCTGCTTACACAGTGTGAACACTGATTTGAACATTTCAACATGTTAATCTCCTCAAGGATTTCAGCACTGTCGCAATGCCTTGCATAAGCCCCCCTTCACACCAAGAACTATAAAGATAATTATATTAGTGTCCACACCAGCTCTCTTACAGCAGGATGGATTCTGATTGGCTGTCAATGACTATATCATTCATCAGCTGGACAAAATTGTCCTAAAAGTCATTTTATAGCTGTGGTGTGGATTATTCATTAATATTGAGAATGATTTTTAGAACTATATTTTTGTCTTTAATGTTATCGATGTTGGTGTGAATGGGGCTTAAGTCTAGCGTTTCATGAAAATGTGACCAAAAATATCAGGGATAAAATAAAAGAGATCTGGGTCAGAAGGTTGTGCACTTATCTGTAAACATAAGAAACGTCATCATTGATTTTAATCAAAGAGATGATAAGACTTTGATATATTTCGCACTTTGACACATTTCATGGTACTTTATGATAACCATACTCATACCATGGTATTTTCAAGGTATTTCAAAGAAGACTAACATGCTACATATTAAATAATTTAGTACATGTGCAATAAGAATGGCAATTTGGAAGGCACCAAAATAAAAAATTATGGTTGATGGTCATAAGCTACTGTAGGTCTAAACTACTTAAATTTCAATTACAGTTTGCATAAAATAAAAATAAAAAATAATAATAAAAAAGTCTTAAATGCTACAAATTAATATAGGAATTACAAAAATATAATAATATATATGTTATAAAAATGGTTTAAACAATTATACATATCACAAAGTTACAAGCACAAAAATGATTAGTCCTATGTGGTTTACTAAATTCTACAGTGTTTTTAAATTATTAGTGTTTTACACATTAACTTCAAGTGAGTGTTAGACACTCACAAAAGTAATCTAAATGCAAAAAGTTAGAATGCACAATTAAATACTGATAAATACAAATAAATAATAAATATAAAAATCATCTGTTGCTAACAAGCATGGTTACAAAATATTCTCTAATATGCTTGATGTAGTCATCTCTAATGGCAATGATGCCATACTTGGTTTATTAGATGCACACTGAACTATGTAATGGATCTAGAGTTTCAATAAAGGTTTTTATGAGGAACAATCGTTAACAATTCAATTATTCAAGACTTAGAATGTGCATAAAATCATGCCCTTCCTAAATACAGTGAAGATTTAATTTCTATCAACTCAACCCCTGTTGTCTGACGCGGATGAATCTGCTGATGCGACTCATGTGATGACAACATTAAAAGAAAAGTCATATGTATTACAAACCCTTCTACTCATCCAGCCCTGCACAGGTCACATGGATAATTCTGCAGGCTTACAATGTAGACCTCGAGGGAACGTAGTGACATAACAGGATTGACAGCATCAGATTATTCCCGTGCTCGAGAATACAGGGCTTCAAGCAAAACAAACATGAAATCATACAGATTGGGGCTGGCAAATGGTCAAGCACACAGCTCTGAGTCAGAACAGGCAGCCTGAGATTATCCTAACCAGCCATTTTAAACTAAATTACAGCAATACTGCCATGAAACACAGACATCTGAAATCATTAGCTGCACGGAATCACACAAAATGTGTAATAAGTAGAGCCGCATCACTTTCACTCTCACGTGAGACTGATATTTGAGCCAATCCATTATTGCAAAACCACCCCCAGGTTTCCTGTTCCACTTTTAGATTTGATAGCCATCTTTCCCGCCTGTGAGCTGTGACCTAAATACAAGCAATAAAACAAATGAGAATATAGAAGAATGGAAAGTTGTCAAATCATCATTCAAACGTGCTTAAAATATATTTTACAGACAGTCTGTTTTACTCTTCTAGAGTTTGGTAATCGTCTCAATGGGAAGAGATAAAACTGCCTTTGTGATTCGGCCAAAGTCATCGTGCGAACAGATAAAAATCAAGGAAGCCCTAAGAAAGACGTGGCAGCTGGCCATTACTGAACCTCAAAATCAGCATCATTTCCCAGAATTCCAACAGTGGAATGTTTTCACAGGCAGAATTTCCGGAGGTCCAGTGCAAGAATAGAGGGAAGCAGGTTTTTGCATTTCGGAAATATACTTGCAAACACCCGAACCTCCTGTTGACCCCGGCTGACTATGCCACATACGCTCCAACCGCAACGTCTGGATCATTACACATCCATCTCATAAATTCTGTCTTATCTTGAGCTTTTTATGACATACATGATTCTTTCTTAATCTAAGACATAATGTTTTATCTTGGTACAGGTTCTGACACGTTACACCTGTGAAGTAAAACACTTTCACAAGTCATCTGGGAACAGCTCCTGAGGGTAGTTTCGTAAAAAAAACAGGCGGAACATCTGATTTTGTTATGATATAATGCCATGTGAACTTACTCATGACTCTGTGTCACCAAAGACGTTGACAATTAGCTGTAACTGTTTAGCATGTGATTATTTAACCAACTCTGCCTTGACTTAATTGCCAGATCTTAAGGTTCCCTTTCACTCATGGGGTAATCCTGTCCAATCCATTAAGGAGATTACAGGAGGGCATCTCTGAGAGGAATCAGACTGACCCTGAGTGCCCAGATAGACAGGGAAAGCATTTCAGCAGACTATGTCATGAAGAGAGATGATGTAATGGGGAAAAACCCCAACCATATAGAAAATGTAAATAGAGTATGGCCATGGCCAATTAATGAAAAACGGATCTCTAAATTTAGTTTTTATTTTCAAAATATAGGTTGAAGTTATCATTTAAAAGACAAATAAAACTAATTAATAACATCTTAACTACTAGCTAATGTTAAATTAATCTTCTATTTTCTATATAAAAACTGTGAAATAAATATTCATTTTAATACTATCATATATTGTGTGACCTAAAATCACTTGTAGAATTTAGTACTTGTTGTACTTAAGCAAATCTTGGCAATAAAATAAGATTTATATAAATGTATGTCTTATTTACAATAAAACTACATTTCTATTTAAAGTTTTTTTCTTAAAATTATCATGCATTTTTCATACAGATTTTTATAATGTTGTGATTAGAAATTATAAGTGCTTAATTTTTATTTAGACAAAAAAGTACATTATTTGCTAACACTTTATAACTAGTTAATGTTAATTTAAAAAACAACTATTAATAGTTCTTGTTAACGCAGGTCTGTTAATTAATATTAATATTAGTGCTGGGCAATGATTAATCGCGATTAATCGCATCCAAAATAGAAGTTTTTCTTTACATAATATATTTGTA